>VXAU01002130.1:33137-134577 GCA_013399695.1 Formicarius rufipectus | reverse complement strand
AAAGGCTTTTTTGGGAAAAAAAAAAAAAAAAAAAAAAGATGGCTTACTCACACTACTCTTTTTGAGGGCTAACTCTTCTATGGCACAACTGGGTTTTTTTACTTTTTTTTTTTTTCCCTCCCCCCCAAAGATATAGTAAGAAAAGAAAGTTTTAGGAGTTAAATGAAATGAACCAAAAGGCTTGCTTGACTTCAGTTTGTCATTGGAAAAAGTAAGAAAATTAAAAAAAAAAAAAAAAAAAAGAACGGACGCAGAAATAAAAAAGAAGAAACACCTCATTGTTCTAATTTCAACAAAGATACGTAAACATTTCTAAGAATAAGGTGTAAATAGATAGTTTTTTCCTCCTATTCTCTACTCTTTTATTACACCTTAATAAAATAAAAAAGGACAAAGAAAAAATTTCAAATTGTATTTCTAGTTATATTTTCATTTAAAAGATGTGGAAAAAACCACATTTAAAATACTGTTGAATACTTTTTAAAGAAATTTCCCCCGACCAACCTTACAAAGGACTATTATATGAATAAAGTAGTTTTCCAAATAACCAGTAATTAAAAATATGTTCTTTGGAGAAAAATTTTGACAGTCATGCTTATTGGAAATAAGCATTTTTAACAACTTGAAGGTTGTTTTTATTTAAAGTATAATTTTTTTTCACCACATATTATTCATGAATATTTAGCATTTTCAGGAAAAAAATGCAAATATTATTTGTGAAATTTGCTTTTGCTAACAAAGCCTTCCTATACGTTTTTTTTTTTTCTTAGAAAAGAAGCACCACTATGTGCATTGAGCTATTCTCACAAGTGCTGTCCTCAATGAGTTTCCTTTGCATTTCACTTTATCATCTTTGGATTTAATGGAACTTAAATGTTTGACCTGTGCTTTGGGGACCACCTGCTTTGGTATTTTGCTGAACTGAAGCATAAATAAGTGGTATTGACATTGGTAGATTAAGGGGAATAATAAATAATACTCATGCTTACACATGTAATAAAGGGAAGGTTTCTGGGACTAAAGGTGAAATATATATATATTTTAGATGCAAGAAAAAAAATCAAGTTTCTTGTAAGAATAACATACTGAAGTTGTATTTTGACCAAATAATCATAGTGGTCTTTGTATAAATACAGGGAAAAACTGGTGAAATTCACCTTAGAACAATTTGGATAAATCCAACACTTTGTATATCAGGTACATTTTAAAGACAATACAGGTGTCACTTTTTCATTGTTCTGACCCTGATCCTTACAATGTCCACAAAGTGCACTTTGCAGTACAAGTGAAGGTACAGATATAGAGAATGAAGGGATCACTGACATCAAGTGAGAATGAGAGATAAAGACAATATTGTTCATATGCTGAAATATGGATGTGTATTTCTGTAGCTATTATATTTGGCACTTTTTAGTCTGTATTAGCAAAACAGCTATGTTGGATACAGGATAATAGTTATCTGGGATAAAAATTATCTAGAACAATAATTATATAAGAAGTGATTTTTTTTGTTTAATAGGTTTTTTTCAAAAACTCCTTTTTTAAAACCTAATTTCAGAAATTCTAAGTAATCTGTACATGCGTCATACACTTTTTGTTTGTTTGTTTTTGATGGTTTGTTTGTTTGTTCTTTAATACATTTGTAAACACTTTAGTAACCTAGTGTCGTGGTTTAAGCCCAACTGGCAACTAAGTAACACACAGCTGCTTGCTCACTCCTCTGCTCCTGTTGGGATGGGGAGGAGAACCTGGAAAAAAGGGGGTAAAGCTCATCGCTTGAAATAAAAACAGTTCAGCAATTGAAATGAAATATAATAATAATGGCTTTTCTGATTATGATGATGATGAAAATGGAGACAACAAAAAGAGGGAGAGAGGAGTAAAATCCAAGAGAAACAAACTGTGAACAATGCAATTTCTCGCCACACCACTAACTGATGGCCGGCTCATCCCCAAGCTGCAACTCGCACCTCCTGGACAACTCCTTCCAGTCTGTATATTGAGCATAACTCTCTGTGGTATGGAATATCCCTCTGGCCAGTTTAGGTCAGCTGTCCTGGCCATGATCTTTCCAGATTCTTGTGCACTTTCTGGTAGATCATGTAAAACTGAAAAGTCCTTTGTTTAGAGTAAACATTACTTGGCAACAACTAAAACATATGTGTGTTATCAACATTATTCTAGTACTAAATTCAAAACCCACAGCCCTGTACCAGCTACTAGGAAGAAAATTAACTCTATCCAAGCCCAAACCAGAACACGTAGAAGTTACATTCTCTGGTATGTATTTTTTTCTGAATATTTGCAAAGTTGCACTACTTATCTTTATAATGCATACACAAGATCAGAAAACTTATAGAATTTGTCACCGTTATACAACTCCTGGAAGTAAAGAGCCACTGAAAAATTTATAACACTGCTTCTCTCAACCAATTTTAGACTCTTAGAAATATGTTTCAAAGGCAATGAATGGATTTAACTTTCTTTGACTTAAAAAACTGGCAGCAGATTGTTTGCCTTAGGAACATCAGATTTAGTACAGTCTTATTTAAATCACAATTGGAAAGATCTATAATAGTCAGGCAGATTTGGAATAGTTTGGTCTTTATTTCTAGCTGAGGAACAAATGTTGCTAACTATGTAGTGCATCATGACGAGTAAATGGAAGGTGAAGTAACGCCAGGAAAAGCTCAATCTATATTGAATGCAGTCTTTGAGTTTACCTGAAGGTCATAGAGAGACAAGATGAAAAAAAAAACAACAACCTAGCACAGATATGTAATGCTGCCTTTACCCTTTCTGTTTATATTCTGTTGGTTTGTGGATAAAATTGGGCAGATCTGTCAGGATGAATGATTTTTGGATTTTGATTTTAAGAAAGTGCCCTTGTGGAAGTCTGCAGAAGAGTAAATTTATGGAAGGAGATGCTTGAAGATGTTAAAGCGTTCTATGTAAGCCTCTTTTAGTTACAAATTAAAGGGTCAGTTATGACTTCTGTGGGTCAAAACCTCAGTACATCTACACAGTTTGCATTTTAGTTCCTTTGGAAGAATTTGCAGTTTACTGCAAAGCCATTTGTCACCTAATCAGAATTTTGAAATTTAATTTAAATGTAGATAAAGTCATCAGCTTGTTGTTTCTCCTATGAGTCTGTCATTTACTATACTGTGTCTTGATCTTGAAGCTCAAAAGACATTTGGTTTCAGTGTATAAATATGATACACTGAAACATTATGATAATATTTTACACAGAGACATGGGGCAATACTTTAAATTACATCTGTTTTAGCTTATTTGTGATGAAGATGAAAACACTCTTTTGTCTTTTATTTTCCCTTAGGAGATACTAGTCTACTGTTCTCATACCTGCTCTTAAAACTAGTAGTGAAATATTGTTTCTGGAGATATACTGGGTTCTCTCCCTTTCACCCAACTTTGTAAGTCTCTAGTTTGTATGTGTACATACCAGCTAGTAACCCAATGGTCTCTTCAAGGTCAATAGAGAACAATATCCAGTGATTCATCTGACCTATTTTAATCATCTATTTTAGGATGAGATGACTCATCTTTTAAAAGTGCCAATTTTACTCCACTCACTGTGAAAAAGTCTTGACAACTAGCTAACATGAAAATAGCTGTACTGCTGTCTATATTTGTGATCTCACAAATCCAATTCTATGTGTCTATCTTCAGAAGTCCCTGATTTCTCCATCCTTTATTTATAAAAATTCTAGTCATCCAGTCAATCAGCCAAAATAGAATTATATAGCACTGCTGAATATGGAAATACCACAAGTATAAACTAGTTAGTGGCATATTTTAAACAATCTCCAAGGAAGAAATTCATATGGTGGGCTGGATTCAGCAAGTCATTTTTGAATAGAGAGCAATAGAAATGCAATTCAGGATAAAGTGTTTTGGTAAAATATATGATTTGAGCTAATATAACTTAAAAGGTACAGCACTCCCTTGCCTATGAATGGACACAGTTATGTCATTATAAAAGTATTAGAAAAAACCAGAATGCACACAACAGTTTTGCATTTTTTACAAATTGTAAAAAATGCAGTCATTAAACATTATGACAACTGGTTATATACTGTAAAAGATGGAATGTCACAGATGAATTGTCCTTCTTCAGTGACTCCTTTGCTGCCTTTAATGAATGTGACATTTAGTATAACGATGGCACTTACCTTTTTAGAGATCACTAGAGTTGAATTTTCATCAGGAATGTGGGAAACTAGATTTCTAAGCCTAACATCTTACTCCATGCATCAAAATCATATGTCAGTGCCTCAGGTATTATTATTGAATCAAACCTAATTCTCATAAGGTATCCCAATTGTTGCCATATTTTGTCAATTTGTTCTTATTCATTAAATAACCCTCACATTTTGATGATTACAGATTGTATATACAGCACCATACTCTATATACATGTCTATATTTCTCCCTGAATATGAAAACTCAGTAACAGCTGAAACTCAGTTTTGTGTTTTTTGAAGCATACATATCCCAGTGTTTAACAGCATTAAACTCTACTGAAGTATGTATGAGCATATGAGTAGAGAGTTTGTGAAAGCAGTTATTGTCTCAGGCTTCAGTGCAAGTGCAACTAACTAACTGTAAACTAATGAGAGCTGTCAATTTTGCAGAGATTTAGAAGTGAGATATAGCATTTTAACATATAGCAATTAATTTTAGAAACAAACAAGTTTCCTCCCATACCTTATTGTTCATTTTACATGTTTAGTAGGTTAATTACAAGGCTGATTAAGAAAAGGCAAAGTTATTAATATCTTAATATAAATTAATTGTATTTTATAGAAGTTATCAACACTCTAAACCAAGGCAGGAAGTGAGCAATATAGTTAGCAGAAAGGATAAAAGGGACCTGGCCCTTCAGCCTGTGTCTTGGCCAGTGCAGATACTGT
The DNA here is from genome assembly GCA_013399695.1 of Formicarius rufipectus. Taxonomy (NCBI): domain Eukaryota; kingdom Metazoa; phylum Chordata; class Aves; order Passeriformes; family Formicariidae; genus Formicarius; species Formicarius rufipectus. The sequence continues at coordinate 129,640 of VXAU01002130.1, read as the reverse complement.
CAAGTATTCTGTCTTGAAAGTTGTAGATTTCTACATTGATCATCTGAATTCACTGTCTGTATGTGCTGCCTTGAAATTTCTACCTTTAATTGTCTTAATTTAAGAACTTGAATGCTTTACTAGATTTCTTATCATTTTGGCGGAAGGCTGAAGAACGAATTGTCAGGAATAACTTCAACTTCTTGGAGTTGGATTAATTTTTTTCATGTGCTAGTCTGTTACTGGATTTGCAATCTAAGTATTTGCATGTAAAGGGCTTTTGAGCACTGTAGATGCACAGTTGCCTTCTTGTGTGTGTGCTTGTATTTTTTGTTTGTTTGTTTATTTGTTTTGGTTTGTTTGTTTGTTTGTTTCAGAAACCGGGTCTGTGAAGCTGTCTATAATTGGTTTTTTTACAAGTTTTTTACTCCTAGCTCAATCCTGCAAAAGTTGGGAAACTCCCAAGACATGCTAAGCATGTCCAAGGTCTATAAAAATCAGTAGTAGTAGAGGTCCCTCTCTGGATTATGATATCATATAAAATCATATCTTCAATGCACCATGGACTTTCCATTTAAATGAGATACCCTTGCAAAACATTATATTCTCTACTTTATATTAATAGCTTTGGATGTACACAGATAGTGCACAACAGCATTGTCTATAAAATATGTATTTTGCATTATTTATCTCCATTTGCATCATGTAAGTATTAAATCTCATGTTCAGTCATTCTTCTTATTACTGAGTAGCAGCTTAATTGAATTCAGCAGGCAAAAGACACAAGAAATTAAGGATGGAAAAACTACACCGTTAGGTGCTTTATAATGATGAGTTAAAGAATTACTTGTCTCAAAAGCAGATACTTAGGAAGAAATACAAATACATCTAATAACTTACTTAATATATATTTTTCTATTCAAAAAGTAATAAAAAATTTGCTAACTTCAGTCTTCTCTCAAATAGTAATTTTAATCTTTATGTGCTTCTCTAAGGAAAAAGAAATTCATAAATCTTTATAATTTACTGCATTAATTCTCTATTAATAAAGTACCAAAATCAGCAAAATACTATGCCACAAATTGGTAGACTAGAATTATTACAACATTAACTCAATATAACAAATTATTAAGCAATTAAGTCACTCTTGGACTTATTTGTTAGAGGAGATTTCATTAGTAGTATAACACGAGAAAAACAAAGAAATCATATTTTTCAACGTAACTATAAAATTAAATGGGCTTTGCATTCCTTTGCTTGTATTATCCCCAAATATAGTCTGATCTCCTTAAAAGATTCACTGTTTTTTACATTTTGGCAACTATTGTAAAACATCCGGAACAAAACCATATATATGTTCTTAGGATTTGTATTTTTATCTACTTTGCATAGCTTATATGAAGAGCAGAGAGATATGACCAACCACAATAAAACAGTTATTCCTCATTTCTGTTGCTTAAAGGAAGCAAGTTCTTGCAAAGAGACTTTTGGAAAGAAGTGTGTCCTCTTACGTTTTGCTTGTTAAAACTGGCAGTCTGATCCAAACTCCATACCCTAGAGCTTAATTGCAAAGAATCAGAGCATTTAGAGCACTCACAAAGTTGTTTGTTTTTTTTTTTTTTTCCTTCCTCATGAACCAGAGCCAACACCTGTTAGTGCTTTGACCTGAATTTTGGATAATACTGTACTAAACTTTCAGGATGATATTCATCTACCAACATGGTAATTAAGTACTCATAAACCCAGTGATCCCGTCCTTGAAAAATGTCCCTTGGAGATCAACCTTGCTCAATATTGTTGATCATTCCACATTGTTGACATGCCTTCTGGTATTTCAAGAGGACACACAGTGGTTTGATGACCGCTACCTTCCTCTTTGTATGATATTTAAGTTCTCTCTCGATCTGCCTCGAGCTAATTAAAAATATAGACCCGTGAGTGGAAACCTTTATAAATATGGATGTTACCTACATGGGTAGAAAGAACCTAGGTCCTGTAAAAATACAATTGAAGCATTGACATGGCTTTCCTTTTCTTTTTTTTCATTCTGAATGTTCCACTGAATAAAGTGTATGCTGCTGACAATGAGCAGTCCTTGGGACTCTTTTGGTCTGTAAAGTGCCAACCAGTCAAAAAGGGGAAATGAACAGAAGAAAAGGAAAACAATAAAAAATTTCAGTCTCCTTATACGTCTTTTGAAAGAGCAGATAATACAAAACATAAATGTCTACAGCTAAGGCTGCTATTTGGAGCTTCATTGTTCCTTCTTTGCCCCTTTGATTTTTGTCAAATTAGTGCAAAAGCTTCTTGGACCACAGATTTTATATTGCATTTATATTTCATTTGCTTGCTTTAAAATAAAAACTTGGATGAGTGAATTCTGGAAACTGATGGATTAGTTTGAAGAAAACTTAAATTTATTTCCTTGAAGAAGCTAAAAACTTAATTTTCTGTGATTCACAGAATCACATCCTTAGAGGTGACCTGAAGTAACAGGAAGGTATGTGAGCATCTGCTAAAAACTGTGAGTTAAATTTGGGAAAAGGCATACTAATCTGGAAATCAGCAGAACAAGCAAAACTGCAAATGCAAAATTTCAGAAATAAGGAAAATCAAGACACAGTGAAGGAGGTTATTGCACAGCAGAACATGCTGAGACCAATAGGGAAAAAGCACCTGAGCTGGTGTATCACCACAGAGACCAGCCTAAGCAACTATGTGTTATAGTTTTAGAATCTAGTGGAATTTTTCTTTCCCCTACCACCAGAATGAGGGGCAAATAGGCCTATCTTCATCCATTGCCTCTAACAAAAGAAGGAAGGTGACTGGTGATTCACAGGGGTGGGGAAAGGAGACACTCTGGTTTTGCAGTTGGCAGGAGAGAGACAGCTCAGGGAGAAACCTCTGCCTGCGAGTTTGTTTTTTTCCTTGTTTTCCTCCTGTTTTTCCAATCCCTGGATTTGCGGAGTTCCTTGTGCCCGAGAGAGAGAGAGAAGACATTGCTAGCCGGGGCCCTTGCATTGGGCTTTCCTGAGGGAGCCCAGCGGCGGCCAGCCCAGATATGAGGGGCCTTTACATCAGATGCTCCAGCCCAGAGGCCAACAAGCCACAAGTTGAGGAAAGAGGATCCCAGCCATTTTGGGTTTTTTCCTTTCCTGAACGGTTTCTTCCCACTGACCCCCACAGAAGGATTCAACAGCTTTGGAGGGACACCAAAGCTTTTTTTCCACCAACCCTCCGGGGGCAGCTCAACACCGGCCGGCCGAGGAGCAACATCATCACCCATGATTCATAAATACTACTGTGCCCAACGGAGCCAGAGACTGTGGGGGAAGGGTTTGGTTCAGGGGTTTTTTACTTGTTTGGTCCTGGTTGTTTTGTTTATCTTGAATACATATATAGATATATATTAAGGTAAGAACTGTTATCCTTCCATTTATCATACCCTAATTAAAATTTGTTTTGAAATTAAAGGAGGCCTGTCTCCTTCTTCAGTTTCTAGTCCAACAAATTCTTAAGTTACTCTAAATTTAGACACTATGTAAAGACAACTTGTCATGTAGACAGAATCCACCCAGCAGAGCTTCCCATAAACACGACTTTGTTGTAGTTGCCATACTTTGTACTTGTTTGTGGTGATGCTTTCCTCGGATGCTGAGCTGAGGAGACGATATGGATGATGCTGTGGTAACCATTTTTCTTAACAGGGGGTACCGAGGTAAAAGAGGCAGTAGAAGACAATAAGCCCTATACCATCTCTTTCCTGTACAGAACGTCCATGTGGCAAAGCACTCAGAGTAGGGCCGGCAAAACTGCAGAAGAACATGGCAAACAATTCTCTGGGCACAAATGATAGTGGGTCAAGTTATCCTTCTAGCACACATTGGTAGCTGACCGGCTATTCTGTTCACCTGGAAAGAAAGTGAATCTGGGGGAAAATAAGGAATGTAATTTTTTTAATGGTTCTTGGGTTATGTTATTATTATTGTCAATTATTTTTATTATACTTATTTCTCAGAGAAAGTAGGAGCCTGGGCAGACAGTCTCATCTTGTCTATTCAAACAGCCTGCTGTACAAACAAGGTCAAAATATTGTCACTGGCACACGGTCCTTACAAATATGTCACAACAGCAAAACATCTTGAGCTAAAGGAGATTCCTTTAGCTATTCCTTACAGCAATGTGTTTGGTGCTGGCTCATCACTGGAACGAGGGTCACTGGGTCTATGCCTTTGAACAGTAGCAAAGGTCAAATGCAAAATCTAGCTCTCACATCAAGCCCTTATAGCTTACTCAGATCCAAATAAGTAAGTGATTCTAACCTCACATCCTTGTTTCTCAGAATCAGAGAAACATTTGTTGATCTGTTTGTGCTCTTTACCTCCTAAGATGATACACTGCAGCCTTGTTCATAATGGTAGTGTCCTCTTTCTTGTGCTTTTTCTCCACTATACCAAGAAAACGGGGGACAAGGGTTGACCTGACCAGAGGCAAAGCTGAAAATCTGTGTCTCCTGCTTTTCAGGCTCTCATAGTCTTGCTGTGAAACTTCTGAAAGTCAGAACCATTTCAGTTCTGCATGTCAACTGAAGATATGAATACCCAAACTTCTCCCAGAGTGATAACGATGGAGGTAAAAAGAAAGAGACAAAGAGCATGGGCACACCACTACCTAAACACAAACATCATAACCACACTGGATTAGAGGGCAAAAGAAATTACAATGAAATTATGAACCTTTCCTCAATGGATGGAGGATGTCCAGCAGCTAGATATTGTTAGAATTTATTTTCATTTCCAAAACTTAGCAAATGGATTTAGTGTATCAAGTTTGCTCTTCAGCATCTTGTCCAAAGGCAGCTTCAACTGCAGCAGAGTCATAGTGTATTTAGCACAATTTATCATCTCTGTGGAAAGTGTTCACACTCTGAGCACTGCAGCAACTAGTATTACACAGTTAATGGGAAGTCTGGTCACACAATCACACAAGTATAATCACACAAGTGGAGGGTGAATCTGTGTGGCCCTGAGTTTGTGAATCTGTTTGGCCCTGGGAGTGGCTTAGGTTTAAGGACCACTGGAGCTAAAAAGACCTAGTTGTAGTGTTGAAGAAGAAAGGCTGTGGATTTGATTTCTATTTTCTGCAAATGCTATGCAGATGACATCCAGTTATGTTATAAAAGTTTTACTGTGTGGTACATCAGTCAGGAATGAAGCATTTGTTCTAGATGCCAGTAAGATCCATTACTCTTCCCAAGGGAAAACTCTACTAGGTTGACAAAATCTCTTTATCCAGTTTAATTAAGGGTTTACTCTGGCAATCTCAGGTACTTAAAATGCTTTGCTAATTGATACTTGAACAAAATGAACTATTTACAAATTATAACTTTTGAAGGAAGCAAGGAAATTGTAACTATCTGCTCAAGTTTTATTCCTGACAAGTGCTCAGTTGAGATCTTGCAAAACATTTAACCATGTATTCATAAGCAAATGTAATAGCAGTTAGACATTTCAAAGATTTAATCTCAATAAGACTTAATGTGAAAAATTATTATTACAGTAGAATTAATATCACCTGATTTTAGCTCTGTGAATGTTCTGTATCTAGTAAGATAGTCTTCATGTTTTTTCTATAATCAATGGTAAGGGACAAGTAAATCCAAAAGCTATTAGTCTTGACTGTATTAGACATTTTAAGTTGGGAAATGTTTCTTTGACAGTTGACTCCAAAGGGAGTCTCGATAATGAACTTAGACTTTATGCCCAACTCTTACAAAACTGAGTGAAATGAATCTCATCCTTCATTTCCACATAATAATAGATACAATCATTATGGTAGCTCCATTTGCATAAACACCCACAGTTCATTGCAAGACTAAGGCATAAGCATGGTATTATTAACATAATTATTCTGGATAAAACAAAACTCTGAACTTCAAATCAATGGGAGCAGTTAATTTTTTCTTTTCTTATCTTTTTTTTTTTTTTTTTTTTTTTTTTTTTTTTTTTTTTTTTTTTTTTAATTATAGCCCTTGATGGAATTAACTATTTCTCATTCTAACATGAGAATATTATGTATTACATCTCCTCTGCCTGAAACCCTGCTTGTTCCTCATTTTCATTATGTTCTTCATTTCCATTTGCTCTCTAATCAGAAAAGTGGTTTTACTTTCTTCCTTAAGAGATAGATTACCTATTTCCATTCCCCACTGTATGTCCTGAAGTTGCACTCTGTCTTCTCTGTCTGTTATCATTATCAGTAAAATATCACCAAAACCACCTTGGGTGAAATCCTGGTTTGCTATGGAAGATACCTGAAAAATTTCACTTGAATTCAGTGGAATAATATGTACCTCTTTTGCGAGGTGATCCTTCTGAAATATTTAGCCTTCTACAAATCACTCACTCAAGTCAGAATTTCCCCCTTTAGAATGCTAAGGCATCATTCTACCCAGAACACTCAAAGCTTCACCCATTTGTTGAAGCTTAAACAGGAAAAGAGCACAGGCATCCACTTGGTTATTCTGGTAATGAGCATCTTAGTGAAATAAAGAACAAATTATAAATTATTACTTGAGTAGTATTTTCTTTGTTTCTAAGGAAGTCTAGCTGCATAATATCAAAGCAGCCTAATTCACATATTGCATGTTTCACTATGAACATCCTTTGTTACATACTGCATAACCGAATCCTTTAAAAACACTATTCTAGAGTAACATGGGAATTGAATGCTTTAAAAGAAAAAAGTTCTCCAAATCTTATGATGTTGGCTGTTTCTCTTCTTTGTTCCTTCATCATTGTTCTGATTGTAAAATTTGCTGAGCTTAGGTTGTTCTTGTTTTCAAAGGCACAGATGTTCATCTTTTCCATAAAAAGGCTGTGGTTAAACTGTTTGCACCTTAGATTCCATCTTTGTAAAATGAAGGCTCTTAAGTTTTCTCCACTATGCAACAATTCCTTTTTGCAAAGCCAAGTAACTTAACAACTACAAAATATGCTGAGCTCCTGCTGTAGAAGATGCTATGATATGGAAGCTGTAAAATTATATTATAATGCTTACAAATGCAGAGAACTGGGAATGGGAACAGAATCAGCAATTTGGGTGGCAGGTCATTTGCAAACAAAATGTGAGAGAGAAGGAGGTCTCTGGGGAGTAATTTAGTTCATTGTCTGAAGATTTATACCTTTTGGTGACACCAGCTGAATGGGTTTGTTCCATATTAATATAGGAATTGATCTATTATATGACTTTTTTAAATTGTTTCAAGTCTTTATTTCAGAGAGAGATGTTATCTGGTTAATGTACATGCTGCTGTAGCAAGATCAGGTAGTGCATTTGGAATATGCCAGTTTAGGGCAATTGCATCATTACTGTGACACATTCTTGTGACAGGCACATTATTGTGGCACCATTAATGATTCTTGCTGCAATAATGTACCTTGGTTTTGTGTGAACCATAATCTTTGTAACTGGTTGTCATGCTAGGACTGCTGTAAAAGACAAGAATCAAACCAACAGAAAGTCCTGAAGAGATGCCTTGCAATTTACTGTCTTGAACTGCTTACATTCTTATAGGTATTGGTAGATTTTTATGATCATTCAGAAATCACTTTTATAAACATTTTAATGATCTGATAATAAAATATCAAGCCCTCTCATGCAATATTTTTTCTTCAGCTGTTGGTAACAATGTAAAACTGAAGATAAACTTTGTCTGTTGTTTTGTATATTTGTGTTTAACATTGTATGAAAAAAGCTGTCTATATAATTGTGCAGAAAACACATCTTCCTATTAATATGAACTCTGTAAAAATGCCTGGTTTACTGATGCACAGCTCAGTTTTATATTAAACAACCTGACTTTCTCATAAAGGAGATTTGTGGAACTAAACTTCTCACTAATTCTCACTATGTCACCACCCTCAGGAGAGATGTAGCTGCCAGCCACTCTGAAGCATAAATGCTGCATGAGAATCCCTAGAAGACCATTTAAAATATTATGCAAAAGTGAAAAATACCTTGTGCATTACTTGGCAGAGTTATTTCTTCTGTCCTGTCAATGGCAAGTCTCTCTTTCCCTGTCTATCAAATTTTTGTCCAGTTTGGTTGGAAAGAGTTCCCTTTGATAGATAAGGAATAGTGTAAAGTGAGTAACAGAAAATAAGAAATTGAAAAAGCACACCAGCTTATGTTATCCAGTAAAATAAGTGGAATACAAAGATTGGATCAGATTAGAATTCATAGATCAAATGCTGCATAGAAGAAAGTGAATTGTAATCTTCATTTTTAATTCTAGGCCAAGAAAGTGGAATATTTTATCATAATTACGATATCATTGAAATACTAAAGGCAACACTAGAAGCTTGCAAGACTGTTGAGAGGAACACTTATGAATTAAAATAAAGGTAATGTGTATTTTTGTGACATTTTACTTTTTTTGTGACATTTTACTTTCTTTGGTTGGTGTTCTGTTTGGGGTTTTTTTGGTTTATTTTGTTTGGGATTTTTTTTTCCCCAGCTCATACAAAAGTGTCTGCAAACTACTAGAAAACAGATGTCCAGGAATCTTCTAGTGATGGGGAAAAATGCAATAAAAGATGCCTCTTTTAGTATGAATGGAGAGGAAATATGAACACAAGGGTACAAAATAGCAAGAGGATGAGAGCTATAAAAATGGCTGACACATGCAGTAGCAGACCATCAAGACCTTGGCACACATCTACCAGCAGCTCCTCAGGACAACTAGAATCAGAGATGGTGAATAAATCCTATTGACTCATTGTCATGAGATGCTTGGCTTCTGACACATCAATGACATTCATTCACAACTGATATCCTCCTAATAAGAACCCTGTAAGGGAGGGGATAGATTTGAAAACTGGTGCTGCTTGTCATCGCAAGCCATCCTGGACAGCCTCCCTGGATACAGCCTACCTACTGCCTACTGCCAGACTACTTACATGCACTTTGTTGTATATTAAAATATGAGTATTAGGGACTAAATCAGTTGTATTTTAAAATAAATTAGTCCTTCCATTCTATGAGATAATGCACCTGAGATACTACATCAAGCTTCATCGATGCCATAGACATGAGGACAAGGAAGCACACAGAGACCCATCTGTACCATACCATTTACCCCCAAGCAGATGGTGGTTCCCCACAATTGTGGACAACAGGAGCTCTGTATTACCTGTCCCAGATGTCTGCGACTGATGTGGAAATTAAATTTTCTGATTCATGACCCATTGGCTGTTTCTTTTGTTTTGTGTGGTCTTATGGGGGAAATAACCTGGGCCTTCTCCTTATTGTCCTTAATACATTGAAAATCTTTATATATAGCTACAGACAAAATATTGGCATATATATATATATATGCATATAGAAAATGTACCTTATGGGAAGGAAATCAGGAATCAGAGTCTGGTCTGAGATCTTCTGGTTATGACAATTTCAAAACAGCCAATTAATGAGCAGCCTGGAAACATGCTGGAAGTGAGCCTAGAGCCACATCCCAGCATCAATGAGATGGATCAGGAGGCAGAGGTCAGTCTGAGGCACATGGCCTCCATGCAGACCTCAGAACGAGGTAATTTGTTTTCGAGTGTACAGCTAGAATGTTCTGTAGAAAACAGATTCTAGAAAACAGGTTCTAGAAAACCTCTGAGGATTTTCACCAATAAAGGAATGCATTTCACTTTCTTATTTATTTTCTTCTAGAAAATATCAAATAGCTACTCAGTCCTCTACAGATTCACATAAAGATGAATATTTTTCTATTAGTTATTTATTGACTGAAATGTTTTCATATATTGCATCAAACCCAGGAGACACTTTCTAAAGATTTGTTTCATAATTCATTGCAAGGATTGCAATGATATTATCCAAATCATGTTAGCCAAGTATAAAAGCAATTTTCAATGATTCAGGTGTCTCTGTATTAAGCTAGGTCATAACAGCAGTCACAGGACTCTTTTAATTCCTGCTTAGTGGAATCTCATTTGCTGTCTTTGTGCGAATCTTTTTATTATTATTTGAGATTTCTAATCAGATAATATAAAGCAACTAAAGTACACGTAGAGATTAATGTGTAGAGGAGACTCAGAGCCTTACAGTCATTGAGAATTTAGCATCTGTGGTGTTCTTTCCTTTCACTTTGCTCTGATTTTTCAAGCCACACCTCTCCCAGAAATGTCAATGCATAGAAATGAACTGCATAAAAGTCTCAGTTTAAATGCCAAATGTAACATCCTCGTGTTGCTCAAAGTGTTGAGGAAAGATACTGGTGCAACATAGGAAGAGTGCTATAAAAACTAAAAATATCTGTCACAATAAATATTAGTTATAGTGTGACACATCACTAGTAGATGCTGAAGTAGCTCCATGACAGACACAGTGGATTAGACTGGTCTGTGCTAAATGGGAGCTGCCTTGCACCAGTCTGTCATCCAAGGACAAAAAGAGTGCAAAAGAGTTTAGAATTCACTTTAAAACAAAGTCTTTCCCATAGTTGAATCCTGATTTAAATCCCATATACTTCATGGCTAAGGTACTTCTCATGTGGTGTTTTACTGACCTGTGATGCATAAGGTACCAAAAGAACTAATTTTGACTCAAGGTCATTTAATCACATTAGGAATGTTGGATCACTCAGTTTTAATTACCCTGTATGGTCTGCAAAACTGATGTCTTGTATTTTGGTGGCACCAAGCTGGGGTTTCTCAGTTCTTGTATGATCTTGAACACTTTTTCCCTTAATGCCAATCAACATTCTGGTATTTACTATTGGACATGTACTAAAAGCCTCAATAGGTGTGTAGATCTTCTTCACAGGCATTTGTTTGTGTGTCAAATATTAAAAGTCACAGATTTAGGATCAAATGATTTTATGTCTTAGAAAGGCTGTTTCTGTTCTCTAATGCCTATGAAATGAGTCTTGGGCATAACTCAGCTATAAGCAGGGAAGGGTGAAGTTCAGTGAAATGCAAATCATCCTAGCAGATTTAGTGGTGTAATGGACCCCATTTCACACAGGCTTATGCCATCTTCAGTTATTCTATCTGTGTTTCTGTTACAGTTCATACAAATGCTTTGCTTGTTTTATTCTGAACTAGACATTATCCTAATGAACACCATTGTCCAATCAAAATGATTTCAGATTAACAATTCTGGGTTCAGTACTGAGCCCTGAGTATCACCACTAATAAGAGACCTTCAACTAGACCCTGTGCTACTGATTATGTACCTCTAGGATCTGATCAGTCAGTTCTCAATCCACCTCACTGCCCATCCAGTCTACACTTCGTGAGTTTGTCTGTCAGGATATGGTGAGAGATGGTGTCAAAAAATTTTGCTGAAATTGAGCTAGACAATATCCACTGCTCTCATTTCATCCATACAGGTAGTTTTTTCATTGTAGAAGACAGTCAGGTTGGTCAAACATGATTTACCTTTAATGAATCCATGCTTGCTATTCCTGATCACCCTGTTGTCCATGTGGACAGAGATGGCCCCCAGAATGAGACACTCCTTCACCTTTCCAGGGACTGAGGTCAGGCTGACAAGCTGGTAGTTCCCTGGATCTTCCTTCTTGCCCTTTTTGAACTCTGGGGTGACATTTATTTTCCTTGAGTCCTCAAACACCTCTAGTGATCACCATGGTCTTACAAAGATGATCATGAACGGTGTAACTATGGTGTCCTACAGCTCTCAGCACTGATGGATGCATACTGTCAGGACTCATGGACCTGTGGATGTCAAGTTTTCTTAGGTGTTCTATAACCCAATCCTTCTTGACCAAGGGAAAGTCTTCCTTCCAACATTCCTTTACCCTGATTTCCTGGGTCAGGGATTTCTGACAGCTTCTCTTGTTGATGAAGACTAACGAAAAGAAGGTATCCTTTGAAGCCAGCATCTTATAGTCTCATGTTTCTGTTCCCTGTGAGGAAACACTGTCTGCTCCATGCAAATAAAATGCTATGTGTCCCAAACTAAAACTCACGTGACCCTTGAGATTCATAGAATGTTCAAGTCACACATTTAGAGATCTGTACCTTATTGCTGACTATGTTACCATGTTTACTCCCTTACTCCATTGGGATGATGAGAATGGCTCTAGGCACAGTACCTTAGACTATGTTCCTAAAAGGTCAGCAATGCTGTTGGTAGTGTAGTGTTTGGAAACCATGTCTGTCAGTCATCTTTACTTTAGTAAAGTATGGTGGTGCGAAGGAGGGCTTGCTTGGATAACTGACTATAAGAGCAGTTTTCACTTTTCATTTTGCAAGACACACTGAAAAACCCAATATTTTCCGTCACTTATGTGTGACACTTTGAAATAAAGACTTCTGTGGTTGAAAAGGAAGTCCCAGAAGTTCAGCTGTCCTTCTGCCCTTGTTACATACTTGGCAAAGTCATACTGGTTAGGTTTTTATGCCTTCTTTTCTATCCAGTATCAGAATATAAGGGAAATGACCTAATGCTAGTATAATTTCTTCAGTAAATGTACTTAAAGAAAATACACATGATTATCCATCTTTTACATAATGAGATCACAGAATCACAGAGTATTCTGAGTTGGAAGGGACCCACAAGGATCATCAAGTCCAGCTCTGAAGGGAATGGCAAATACCGGGATGAAACACACAACCTTATTATTAGCACCATACTCTAGCTGACTGTACTAATCACAAGTTATTCACTTGTGCCTCCCTCACTAGTGCCTCCCTCATCTACTTGAAAAGAATATACTGCTAATTAGCTAATACATTTCTATGAATGCAGACCACCTATATAAAAATGAGATGATGGTCTTGTCTCAAACACATTTAATTTTCAGTGTGGACTTTCTAATCTCATAGATAAGTCCTGAAACAAAGACCACTGAAGGGATTTTTAAAGATGTTATTCAGTATGTTTTAAATCAGCCTTATCACATTTTGGGAGCAGATATGGGTGACTATATAAAGTAAAACTAGCATGTAAGCAACAAGCTTTTAGGCTTTAGATATAAAAGTATTCAGGGAAAGAAACAATACTCATACCCAGTAAATAAACAGCCAGTCTCAGATTGCAAATATGCTGCTTGATCAGTGTCTGAAGAGTAAAGAGTTTTGTATGTCTTTGTTTGTATGTATGGTTAGAAACCAAAATTCTAAATTCAGTGATTTGATGTCTTATGAGGTGAACAAAGCAGTTGTAGTTTGCTGACACCCTAGAAAGAGATTAAAGAAAACCAAGGGTACCACTCCATGTTACTTGACTCATGAACCCTCTTTCAGACTGAAGTTGATATTTTCTGTGGAACTGGCCACAGTACGCAGTGTTTTTGTTGTTCTCTAGAGTCTCTTGATTCTTATTTGAATGACTACACAAAGCTAAAGTATGAATAAAACTCGTTCATTATCTAATTTGCTGACAGTAGTAACAATACTAAAAGTGAATTACCATTGCAAAGTAACTGGTACTTTAATAGTTGTTATAATTTGCAGATAATTACTGGCTGTGATATTGGTAATGATGAAATCCATATGAATTTTTTGTGCTCATTATATTAACTTATTTTTTTAAATGAGAACTCAGTTTTCTTTATATATATCTTTGTCCATATACATTATAAATGAAGCCAATAATAAGTTAGCCTTCCTGTGCTAGTAAGGAAACAAAGATCCAGAGAAGTCTTCAAAAAGAGGCAGAGGGTAGATTCAGAACTCACAGTCTGTAAAGGAATTTAATATGTATGGTTTGTTTGTTTAGTGTTCTGACAACATTTACTGAAATGTTTATTTACCTCAAGAGTTTTCACAACAATGTCTTAATGTGATGTGGATGATGGAAAGCACTAAATAATAATAGAATTATTACTGCCTGTAAATCACTCAGAGGCTTCTCGACAGAGGGGGTAATTGCCTTTACTTCAAACAGTTCTTTACATCCTTTTAGAACATAAGACTGAGTACACAGACTAACATGCTACATGTTAGTGATTAAACTCACTTGCATAGACTATGAATAAGCTATTATCTTTTCAGATGCTTAATATTTTAAATGAAATTTTAGAAAGCTAGATGATGATCTAAGGACAGTGTAGTAGGAGAGTGAAAAACCCCTGAGTTAAAAATAAAACAGTAGAAATCTGTTGCATTGAATTTGCTTCATTGCCCTATCTGGCACTGAATTATTATTTTTCTAAAAAGAATTTCAACTTAAAATTTTCAATATTCAGAAAAGATCTGATAATCCAAATTGACATTTCTCATTCAGAAGGAGAGAGATAGATAATAAAAAATGCAGTGAGAAAAATTTAAAAACTGGAATGTAAACTTTTAATATAGGTTAGTATTAATGATCCCCAGCAAAAAGGATATCACCTTTCAAAACATGAAAGTTGAAAACTTGTCTTTGAGGAGTACATAAATATGTTCTATGGAGTTCTCAATTTTCTACAAATACAATAATTTGACTTCTTAACATCAGTATTATATTTTATATTAATTGGCAAAACTGTACCAGTAGCAAAAAAAGAGTAAGTCAAAGATTATCTTAGGTGAGCAGAGCAATCTAATATTTTTGTGTTGCAGACAAAATGTGTCATTAAATAATTGAGTGTATTTAAGGGTCTTAGTTCTATTCATGATCAACAGTTCTCAAATGTGGTTCATCTTTCCAGAGGGCAGAACATCTTTTATTTTAAATAATCTATTGTACCTTGTTGTGCCACTTGCTCTACAGTCAATGAACAGACCATGAAATATATCTTTAGCTACTGGTTTGTAGCTCCTGTGGATAGCTGGTAAGCAGGTGAATAGTCTTTGTTTGCATTTTCCTCTTTTTCAGTGGGATACTGTCCTCTAGATGCTGCTCAATTATTTACTGCATTTATTTCTATAGATTTGTATTCCATTTATGCTGTTACAGTGATTTCCTTTAATACCAACATCAGTGAAAAGAACTCACAAGCTTTCTGGGGCAGATGACAGATCTCCTTATTGTTAGAACAAAATGTTTGTCTTTTCTGGAAAGCTGTATATTTCTAAATACTTCAAAAGGACAAAGGTTTTTCAGAATATTGCAGGATCAGATTATATATACATATATACATATATACATATATACATATACATATACATATACATATATATATATATATACGGATTTAAGACAAAATGCAGTCCATAACAAGAAGGTAGAAAGAGATTGGACATTTGTATATGGCAATACCAAATGTAAATATGTAAAAAAGAAAAAAGTGAAAGTATGAAACTTCGCTTTTTCAGATTTAACCAGTGGATTTACAGTCAGTTCTTCACACAGCAGGAACCTGTTGAACTTCATATAGTAGTAGAATCATTTAGGTTACAAAAAACCTCTAAGACCGTTGAGTCTAACCCAGCACTGCCAAGTCCACACTAAACCATGTGCTTAAGCACAGCTACACATCTTTTAAATACCTCCAGGGATGGTGACTTAACCACCTCCATGATTGGCCTGTCCCAAGGGATTGGTAATCCCTTCCATGAAGAAACTGTTTTTAATATATGGTCTTAATATATGATCTAAATGTCACCTGCTGCAACTTGAGGCCATCTGCTCTTGTCCTATAACTTGTTACTTGGGAGGACAGACTAACCTCCACCTTGCTACAACCTCCTTTCAAGTGGTTCTAGAGAGCAACGAGGTTCTCCACCCCAGCCTTCTTTTCTTCAGGTTAAACAACTCCAGCCCCTTCAGCTGCTCTCCTTAAAACTTGTGCTTCAGACACTTCCTCAGCTCTGTTGCCCTTCTATGAACATGTTCCAGCATCTCAATGTCTTTTTTGTAGAGAAGGGCACAAAACTGAACACAGGATTTGAGGTAGAGCCTCACCAGTGTCAGATGTGAAAGGATGATCACTGCCCTGGTCCTGTTGGCCACAGTATTGCTGACACAAGGCCATTTGGCCACCTGGGCACACTGTCAGCTCATGGTCCACCACTGCTGGCCAACACACCCATCCTGAGGCTAGACAATACCCTAGGGCATCTACAGTGGCACAAGACACCTATGCATATGCAGCTTAAGCACTCACCAACCATACCCTGAAAATCTAAGGGGATTCTTTCAGTATTGGGACATACTTGATAACACCATGTGGTTGCCTCATGTACAAAGTCACCAGGCACCAATGTTTAAGTATTTGAATGTCTCAGTTTTCACTATAGAAAAAGAGAAGGAAGATGAATAGCTTCCAAGGGCATTGGGCAAAGCCTGGTATTTCTCTCATTCTATATTTTTTGGGGGGATTTCATTTTTGCTTCTCTGTCTGAAAGAAATAATGCACCAGAAATTTCCATGAAGGATAGACTTGAATCTAAACCTTGACTTTGATTTTAAAAATTTTTTTCATATTATGATTTTGCTCTTGATAGGGTGAGAATGTATTTCTAAGGGGAAAAAAGTCCATTTAAAAGTACTGAAAACAATTTTACAGTTTGGTTGCCAACACCTTTTGACCTGGAAAAATTACCTAAAGCCACAAATAAATAGCTCCAGTTTAGATAAACTAACCTTACTTTTTAGGAACAGCTATAATACATTTGCATGTACCATTTTCATTCAGTGCCTGAGCAGTGTTCTGATGTATATTTGTTGATAGTAGTTTCTTCCTGTTGCAGGACATTCATGGTCTAGTGATGCTGTATGACCCCACCGCTGAGCAGTCCTAACTGTTTTTCAGTGCAGAGCAATAAAACAAGGTTAGAATGGGATAATCAAGGTGGCTCAGTAATTCAAAAATGATGACATTTTAAAGACAGTCTC
The DNA here is from genome assembly GCA_013399695.1 of Formicarius rufipectus. Lineage (NCBI taxonomy): Eukaryota > Metazoa > Chordata > Aves > Passeriformes > Formicariidae > Formicarius > Formicarius rufipectus. The sequence goes on along the minus strand of VXAU01002130.1, from coordinate 112,864 downwards.
CCCATGCATAGGTCTTAGCAGGGTAGTTTGAGCATATATATGATGCAGAGAAATGTATGATCATTTATGGACTTTTCACAGACTTCTTCTACAGTTAAAAAATGCTTATCATTTGTGTTTAGGCTACCAGGTTTCTCATGCCTCAGAAAAGGATGCTCAATGAAATGTGAACTTTTGCATTTGAGTGAAAAAAACCTAAGTTATTTAATGCATTATTTCTGTGGAATGAAGACAGGCTATTTTGGTGCAGAAAGGAAAAATAGAACTCTTCAGTGAGACTTCTTGCCTTTACAATTTGCAATTTCTACATCAATATAAATTCACTGATTCCAGTTTCTTATAGATATTAATCAAAATAAGAGAAGGTGCTAGTTGTTTCTGATGTGGAATGTCTCAATATTGTCAGTGTTTTCTTTCACTGCTTTTTGATTGAATAGCTGCATGGATGCTTGCATAGCTTCCAGGCTTGTTTAATTTCACCTCTTTTTCTGATGCAATTTTAGAATTTAGAGGAAAGGATTACCATATGACTTTGGAAAGGGTTTGAAAATCATCCATCTCAGTCTTTATCATAGATGGAAAAGCTCCTTAGAAGTGTGGGTGTCTGTCATGTAGGCACAGAAAGAAAAAAGCAAGTACAAAGTGGTGATTATTTCTTTTTAGTGCTTTGAAACTCTCACTGCTAGCAATGTACAGGCTTCTTCTTGTTGTTAGCATGTCTGCCTTTTTTGCTTGTACAGTTTGTTTTGCAGAAATAGATCTAGGCTCACTGTGCATTTCTTAATAGCCTCTCATTTTCAATACATATTAACACCATGTCATATTGAGTATTATGTCACTTTTAATACCGCAAAGTATTTATGCAGAATTTATGAATCAGAGAAAATGAGGTTGTAGGATTTGATGCTTGTATCAGGAAAAATAATGCTTTTTTAGGCAATGCTTCCAACGCAGGTATTTTTTAGGGCTCTTCAATTTTGTGCATTGTTTCTTTTCGTTTGACAGTGAAACTCCATAGTTTTCTATATAATAAACAACTAAAATGGAAGTCAAGTGGGCACTTGACTTCTCATGAATGAGCATGATCCATAACTGAGCCTATGGAGGTAAACAAAAGCTGATCACCCAACCCAATCACATTTATACTCTTAATATGGCATCTTTTCATTAATGACTGAGTGGGTCTCTGAACATGATGTACAATTTTATTATGAGATGAAATTATACTCAATGACATTTAGGCAAAAATAATAGAGAATATCAGAAGGTGGTACATGCTGAAGCAATCGTGGGAACTGGTAAGAACTCCAGAGCTCCAGTTGTTTACATGAATCAACAAGTAGCTGGAAAGGGCAGGAACACCTCAGAATATCAATTCAGGTATGAACAAGCTGATACCCTTAAAGTTTTGCAGGTTCAATTCCATTGTTATCTGTTCCATACAGGAAATGTATACTCCCCTGCATTTGCCACTTGAGAAACGAAATAGTGAGATGGAAAAGGCAGCACATGTCATCAAAGCATGAGAACTGAAGTCAGATGTTCCAGCATTCTCTCAGACTGATTCACTCCTACAATTCTGTGCAAATCATTACCATTTCATACATCAGTGAACCCAGACTGCAGTATTTTACCATTTCACAGAGATGTTGCATGTACTCATTTATATGTGTAAAATATTACTACAGATAGTGAAGCTATTATTTTTCCTTAAAAATGAACCTGGTATTTAGCTTTGAGAAAGAAAAACCTTTCTGATCAAATTCCCAGAGAAATTTTAAGTTCTTGGGTTTGTTTTACTGCATTGATATTTCAGTGTCTCTTCTAAGGAATTAAAATGTCCTTAACAATAAAAAATACCTTAATCAGTCTAGAATGCTACCAACAGTCATGATTTGCTTATAATGATTTCATAGACTACTTATTTTGTATTTTAAATGAATGCAAAGTTGATGTGTTCTCTTTGAGCAAAACAATTACAGTGCAAACATAATAAAACACCATTATGGGTGAAAAAAACTGATTTGCATTTCTTATGCAAAGCCAAATCTCCCTCTGAAAATGTTAGTTCCTCTATGGCTCTCCCAGGATGACTTCAGTTTACCAACATAGAGCAAGATGTGTCTTATATTGTGCTTTGGATTGTAACAGGCACATTCCTGATGATTAATGGAATACACATAATTATAAGACAAGACTGTAATAAATTGAGTTAATACTATAGAATTTATAAAGCTTAAAAAAACAGACATAATGTCTCCTAATTAATTGCCAATTGTATTAAGTCTTATTCGCAACAACACATCTGTACTATGCACTCTTATTTCTTCTCTGGGAACAAAAGTAAGTGGACACAGAAAGAAAATTCAGTTCAGTTGTGTGCATCTATGATAATCCACGTATCCACATTACCATGTATACTGCAACCACAAGATTTTATACCTTCCTGTGATTCATCTCCTATTGACCATTATCAGAAATGAGCACCTGGTCTCCATGAACTTCAGGTCATATACATATTCATGAGGAAAATAAATAGAGTTCCCTGAACTATGTTTATTTCTTACATTAGATAATTATGTAGTCATAAGACAACAGTGGACTCAACCTAGTTAAAACTGCAGAGATCCAAATGGAACTAAAGTGAAACTGAAATTGGAGATAAAGCTGGTGTGAGGATTAGTACCATTCTGATTTGAATCTTTTCACACATTCCCAAGACAAGATCATGTAATGCTTTCTGACTCTTACACTTTTTTTGAATTTTGATGTTGAGCCAACTAATCGAGAGTGAAATGTCTTTAACAAGAATTATTAGGGAAAAAAAGCTGAAGAGAATGTACTAATAGTTTATTACTATTTTATAGTCTTTTTTTCCCCTGAAATTATAGAAGCAGTATTGCCATATTTCACAGTGGATATAATTAAAGTCTGCAAGTCACAGAAGTCAAAGTTATGATGCTTCTGCAATCGCTATGAACTAAATTTTGAAATGGTTTAATTCCTCATCTATATGCAAAAGTAAAGATGACAAGACTAAAAATTATTCTGATAAATGGATATTTACAGGAGCTGAGAAATTTTTTGTTTCATTCTATTACTGATGGGTTGGTAGACCTGATAGCTAACGTAATTTGCAAGGTGTTTGATATCCAAATGTTTACCCAGGTAAAGGTTACATATGTCATTTAGAAATTTGAATTACACAGAAAACAACAAACCAAAAAGAAAGAACCTAACAAAAAACCCAACCTACAAAATAGAGATGGTCAATATATGGTAATATTTTGGTCATTAGAAATAAGAAAATAAAGACTTGTGAAATCAAAGTCAAAGAGATTTGTATATACAATAGGAACTCATTACCTATAATGACTTCACTTATACTTCCTTTTTACATCTGCAGTAATATAAGATCAAATAATTGTGTGGACAATTTATGTAAAGTTATGGATTCACTGACTCATCATAGAATTATTCTAGTATTAAATCAGTGTAACATGGTGTTGAGAAAGACTCCATATTCACATTTTAGGTATAATCAGGCAATTACATATACAAATCAGATAAAATTCATAAGCAATTTTTGTCAATGTAAAAGCGTGTTCACAGGAAACAGAAGACAGTCTGTACTTAAATATCTGCCTCTGTCTTTTGTATTTATACCCAAACCCAGGGCTTAATGATACTTCGCAATTGCAAGACTGTAAATCTGTTTTAAAAACTATGACTTTAGCCAAGTGATTGATACTTTACTAAACTGTTTTAATAGTGTTACCTGTTGAGTTGAATTTTTGATGTGATACCAGAAACAGTCCCCTAATATGATGATTTTCATAAATAAAATATGAGGGGTTTATCTGACATTTTCCAGAAATGATATGAAAATAAAATATGAATTAGGTGTAGTCATATAGCTGGCTATAGTCATACTCTGGATAAGGTTTGCCCTTTCTGGGTTCTCACCCATGGAGAGAAGTTTAGAGGTGAGGGAAGGGTGGGGGGAGGGGAGGATAATTTGAATAAAGCATTTTGGTTTTGTTCAAGTCTGTTCCCTAAAAAACCCCCAAACATTTCCTTTGTCCTCTTCAGTGAGAACATTTGAAACATTCAGATAATGCCATGAGCAACAACTTCTGCCCATATATATAGGCAGAAGGTCTCACGTTGACAAGCAAAATAAGAACTTCCTGGGATGACACAAACATTTTCTATATTAGTAAAACAACGAGAAATCAAAAACATGTAGTGCTTCCTTACTAGCTCATTAACAATGAATTTGGATTATGAAAGAATAGGTTGATAAGAATATGACTACATTTGCATTAAATAAAAGTTTGCTAAAGAAACATTTCTGATGGTTTATAGTTTCATCATTATGTTAATAGAAAGTCAACCAGGTGTGCTATTATTCTTTCTATTGCCTTGAAAGTTATGCTTTAGAGAACTTTACTCAAATCAACATGTCCATTTGATAATAGAAAAGCATAGAAAATTAGAAGAAAAGGAGGAAACAGGAATCTTGTATCCAGTTTACAAGAACATCTTGCCATTGATTAATGTCTATGTGTTTTGAAAATATAGTTTAAGATCTGTCCTTGAAAACATGGATCATATCACACTGCCAAGTATTTTGCAGATAGCTTAAGAAATATGTCCTTTGCCAATGTTATGAAGTCAGTTTGCATTTCCTGAATCACCATATGGAAATATTCAGTGTTAGTACAGTTTAGGATATGTAATCAGACTTGGTATCTTCTATGATTTTTACAAATTGTCTAACACAGTCACAAAATAGTCAGCAAATTCTAAAGGAGAACCACTACTTCATCTTGAATTTCCTGTCATAATAGATTTGTTTCTAGCATAATTTCCTGCACCAATGTTTATATATATAGACATTTGTGCATATATAAAGAGATATACATGCATATGCACCATAAAAGTTATAACACATATATCTCATAGGGTTTTCCAATTCAGTAATTCCATCTATGAAAATGAAAAATGTCTAACCTTCTTCTAATCTGTAGCTGCTCCAGATCTAATAAAGTGTTTCCCAGGTCTCCTGAGCCAAAAACAACTGTAAAAATTCTGAGAGTTTAAGTTTTATATATAGTGTTATAACTAGTTTCTTGTCTTTGAGTAGAGTGTTTTAATACCGAAACAGTTGTCCTGTGGAAATTGCCAATCCTTTCACATTAGTTTTCTTTCTAATTTGGATAGAAAGCTTGACATATTTTTTTCAGAAATTAGGTTTTGGGGTTTTTTCCCCATTTTTTACATTGCCATAAGCCAGAAAATTCAGGAAAAGGGTTAAGTCTCGATGTTTGTCATTATGGTAAAATATTTGTATATTTCCAAAACTGGAACAGCTTGGGATGAGATTAATAGATGTCTCTCAGACACTACAATATTATTCTGATAACATATGTCTCTTCCTGGCTAAGCTTTTGTTGCATATTATGTGTTTTCAAGATATAAACGCATGAATTTCATCATATGTTGCAATTTCAAACACAAAAAGGCAGTGATATGTCATGAAAGAGGTAGTCAATTCACCGAGCTATTTTGTTTGAGAGAGTGAAGAAGCTGATCAGTCAACCCTTTCCCAGGTGAGAGACAGAGAAGCACAATGATAGTTACTACACTTCAACCCACTATTTTGACTTGCTATAACAGCTCCATAAAGGGGCTAATAGAAGAAAATTTTATTTCCTGGTTATACAGACACATGACAACCCCTGGTTCATCATTCCTGCCAGGTCCCTCCTTCCAGGAGGGCCAGCACTAGGCTGTGTTTCTGGGAAAACAGAGAGGAGGTCCTGGCTATGCCCTGGAAAAGCCATGGCCACATCCAACCTACACCCAGCTTTGCTGGGAGGCAGCCCCACCCAGGCCTGGATACAGCCCTGATGACTCATAGTCTGATGTCCCGACCTGGAGTCAGGCTGCCTCCATCCTAGTGACCATCTTGGGACTACCCTACCCAATTCCCCTCACCAGGCTTCATTCTGACCCACATCCATGGGGCACCTTTGCACTGCCCTGATGTTTACAACCAACTTAGTCCCAGACTGCTGTAGTAAGTGCCTTTGCAGCATTAATGAGTCAAATCCTTAGTATTTCCCTGATCCTCAATGCAAAAAACCAAAGATTTTTGTTGTTTTGCTGCATACTGGATGAGACCAACCCAAAGGTACTAAGAGAACTGGCAGAAGTGTTCACTCAGATGATTTGCATCATTTACCAGCAGTCCTGTATAACTGAGGAGGTCCCAGGTGACTGGAATTTGGCAAATGTGATTTTCATCTACAAGAACCAGAGGGAAGATCTGGGGAATTACAGACCTGTCAGCCTGACCTCTTCCTTGGGAAGGTCGAGGAACAGATCATTGTGAGTACTATAACATGTCATGTGTCGAACATCCCAGGGATTAGGTCCAGCCAGCATGAGTTTAGGAAAGGCAAGTCCTGTCTGACCAACATGAACTCCTTCTGTGAAAAGGTGACCTGCTTAATAGACAGAGGAAAGGCTGTGAATGGTGTCCACCTGGACTTCAGTTAAGCCTTTGACACTCTTTTCCACAGCTTTCTCCTGGAGAAATCAGCTTGGATGGGGGCACTGTTGGACGGAGAAAATGCTATATGGATGCCCAGGCCCAGAGAGTGGCGGTGAATGGAGTTACATCCAGCTGGTGGTTGGTCACAAGTGGTGTCCTCAGCCCTGGGGCTAGTCCTTTTTAATAACTTTACTGACAACCTGGATTAAGTGCATCCTTAGCAAGTTTTCAGGCACTGCGAAGTTGGGTGGGAGCGTCAGTCTGCTACTGGGTAGAAAAGCTTAAAGAGGGATCTGGGCAGGCTGGATCAATGGGTGAGGCAAACTGTATGCAGTCCAAAAGGGCCAAGTGCTGGGTCCTGCATTTTGGTTACAACAATCCCATGCAGCACGACACACCTGAGCAAGAGAGTCCTGGAAATCTGCCTACTGGAAAACAGTCTTGGGACTATTGGTAAACAGCTGCTGAACATGAGCCAGCAGTGTGTCCAGGTAGCCAACATGGCCAGTGGCATCCTGGCTTATTTCAGCAACAGTGTGGCCAGCAGGACCAGAGCAGTGATTGTTCCCCTGTACTCGGCACTGGTGAGGCCACGCCTTGAATCCTGTGTTCAGTTTTGGGCCCCTCACTGCAAAAAGGACATCAAGGGGCTGGAGTGTGTCCAGAGAAGGACAGTGGAGCAGGGAAAGGTCTGGAACATAAATCCTATGAGGAATAGCTGAGGAAGCTGGGTTTATTTAGCCTGGAGAAAAAGAGACACAGAGGAGACCTTATTGCTCCCTGCAACTACCTGAAAGGCGGTTGTAGCAAGGTTGGAGTCTGTCTCTTTTCACTATTACAAGTGACAGGATGAGAGGAAATGAACTCAAGTTGCACCAGAGGAGGTTTAGGTTGAAACTTAGGAAAAATTTACTCCCCCAAAAGGATTGTCAAGCATTAAAATAGACTGCCCAGGGAAATGGAAATTCCCAAAGGTATTTAAAAGATATGTAGATGTGGCACTTGAGAACTGAGTTTAGTGGTGGACTTGGCAGTTCTGGGTTAGTGGTTGGACTCAATGATCCTAAAGGTCTTTACTTAAATGATTCTACAATTCAGTGATTCCATGATTCTATGATTTGCATTTAAAACAAATCACAACTTAAAGATGTTTCTCACTTGGAAATTAGTTATCCAATTTACATAATTTTTCATGCTAGTACTCATATGCTACTGAATTGTAAACTGGTAATGCTCATGAGTATTGTGTTGGTCATGAAGTACTTCCTATTCACTAAAATATATGGAATCCAAAGCCAGGATTTGCTTTTCAGAGTCCTTTATATGATGTGTCAATTTTTCATTGAAGCTCTCAGTTACTCTTAAATGAATTTCCTGATATCACATATTGCTGTTGTTGACTAGTTTACACAAGGTCTTATGACATTTATAAAGCCCGTTTATAAATTTAAGATGCAAAGTGACCTATTGATTCATATTTAAGTGCTATAAAATCAACAGTGTAAACAGTTTCAGTAAATAATAAAGACACATTAAGAAAGCAAAGAGGAGAAAGAAGACAAGCACTGAAAACTGATAAGAGCTATTATGCTGAACACAACATGTACTTGAACATCTTTCACAGTTTCTGTGCTTATAAACCACCAGTTAGCAGTTAATATTATAAATTATACTTTATGAACTTGAAAGAAAGGCACTATGGATTTGTCAAAATGGATTTTTATGTGAGTTATGATTAGATAGGGAAATACGGCTGCTTTATTACTGGAAGGATTCAAGCAAGAACTTTATATGATTAAAATCTTGGTCATATAATCAGTTGCCAATGTGTAAAACCAGTATTTAGAAGACTTATTTGTTCACACATCTTCCACATTTCTAGTTGTCTCCCACAGACTTTCCAAACCTCTTAGGTTTTGTCATGGTAACAGCTTAATTTATCTCATTTCAACACGTGTGATGAAAAATTGTCACAGAACTCTCTACAGTGCCCACAAACATTTGTTTGCTTTAGTATTCCGTGTTTATTCCTGACAATATAGAAAAAAATTTGTGTCCTTTGCTTGACTTACTGAACTGAATCAAAAGGAGGATTTGTCAAAATCTTGAAGTAATTTTGTCCCATTTCCCACTTAGATTTGGTAGTATAAGCCCTAACAAGTTATTCAGTACAATATTTTGAAATAAAAGTTTCCAAATTTATCTTGCTTAACAGACAAAAGATGGGCTTGAGCAGTCATTAAAAGTATACTAGAATAAGGAGATACTAGTCAGGTACAACAAATATCCAGATCTGTTCTAAACTAAGGTAAACTTTGGAATGTCTAACCATCAAAACTTGGACAACGAATGTTTCTCTATGCCTTCAGTTCAGCATACAGCATTTACAACAGACTTTGTCCTTGAAGCTTGCACTAAATTCCAAGACCATATTGTAATTTTGTGTATTACTACTGGAAAATACTTCCTTGAAAAATATCTGTGAACAAAGACATTTTAAACATTTATATTTGCGGGAATATATATTTAGTTCAACTGTTCCAGCAATACTTTTGCATGTGAAAAACTGTTTCCTAAAATGGAACCTGCTCTCTGCCATTAGTAGTACTGGGCTTCTTTGAATTATTTAATTAAGAATTATTGGAAGAAACAGATTTTTGACAAAAATCAGTGAACACTGGTGAGAGCAAACTGAGCATATTCTTACCAGGAGGCTTTAGTACAACAATTTCAATCAAACAGAGTGTAGTTTTTGTGACAGTGCTCACTGTCTGATGTGCAACAAAACCCCTAGAGATCTGAAGAGTGAAAAAAGTTTGTCATTGTTTGCTTGTGTATGCATGGCAATGCAGATTACAAAACTTTTCTGTGATCTGCCTCTTCCTTCATTAGCTGTGCTTTGACAAGCACCTTCTTCAGAGAAGAAAGTCAGGAAAATTATTCTGTCAGAGGTTTATTCACTAGTGCTATGGCAGGTGAAAACATACATCAGACTTGGTAAGAATCTCCACCATTATTCCCTTTCCTTGTTTCTCAAGAGTCATTAACTTCTGCTCCAGTGGGACCTAGGTCAAAGCTGATCTAAAGCCCAAGAACAATACCCAACTTGAGACAAGAATCCTTAAAAAATAAAGTCCATTCAAAATTTGAAAACAAAAAAGAGCAAAATGTGTCACATTCCTTGATATAAAATGTTGGCCCACTCAATACTTAGCACAGATGCTCCCTGACTGAGTCATTTGTACAATATACTATAAACAGAAATCAGTTCCATTCTTGGAAGATGAGAACACAGAGTGAAACTTAATCTTGTTCATATTCACAGAGATACCTCATTTCTATTTGGAAAGTTTGGTCTGTATGAGGTGAGCAGAATTAGGACCAAATCATAAAAGAGTTGGTTTGTTGTTAAAGTTTGTCTTCTGTTAGCTAATCAGATTGAAAGGAAATGACAAATAATTTTTAAAATTTTAAATATGTCTTTTAACTAAAACTTTCATCACTCCATGCCTCTTCATTTTTCTTCAACAAACACTTAAACGTGTGCCTGATTTCAATCTTATCAACTAGTCTCACGGTAGCCAAGTAGACTAAGCATACTGTAATAAATGTGCTTAAGAGGAATTGTGTGCAATTGTTTTGCCTGTAAGCGCATGGTATAGAGTAATGATATATCAATTTCTGTTTGATATATGATGTTCTTGTATTTTCTATCTTCCTTATGTTATTTAATCATCTGTTTAAAAATAACTTATCAAAGTATGTTAAAGAAATATGCAATCAAACTGCTGCCAAGTCAGTTTCAATTAAAAAAAAAGGAATATTTACATTCAGCTAGAAACAAGACACTTGAATTTGCTGATAGTTTAATACTGTTTGCAAACAGTTCATTCTGAAATTTGCACATGTACTTAACAAGTTGTGCATTATAATAGTTGGAATGGTTTGATTTTTTTATTAAACATTTATTAGATCTGCTAAATGGCTTGGAAAAAACAAGCCAGCTTCTTCCTCCTCTTCTTACAACTTTGTGCCAACAAATTAACTATGGTTAATTTTAAATATATTAGTCTAGAATGACTGACTATAACCTATTTTGGGAGTATCAAAACATGATATTTTATGATATGAATATGATAGGAATATGAATATGATATGAATAGCTTCTTGGTACTTGCTTCCACAGAAAATTAGCTACAATTTTGTCCCACTCTGAGAATAAAAACCTTTTAATAATACAATACAATTATACAATAATAAATAAAATAAATAATACAATTAATAATGGGACATGGATGAAATTTTATTCCTTTTAAGTACTTCCTATGATCTTCATCCTATGCTTATAGAATTTCACAGTCAGAAAGAATAGAGGCAGTAATATTGCAGACCCTTTATCCTCCAATAAAAATTACTAAAAACTAAGTATTTTACAAGATTTCAAAGTTATGAAATTCTGCACATCTAGAAAATTCATAATTTCTCCCCCTAAGCCTGCTATACAAGCTGGGATGTTATTGCACATTCTGTGTTGAATTTGTGTCAACTTCAGTGTGAATTCCATGCACATTGTAGGGTTTGGACCACTGAGCATTTGAATCTGTCCATGCAATAACCCAGGGACTGATCTTTTGATCTTTGGGCTTTCTCAGAGATGATGGCACATTGTCACTCCCAGGCATCGCCTGGCTTTATATCAGTGGGGAAACCACCAGCTTTGGTGAAAACTGAACTATTGTAAAAAGAATACTCAGATGTTTCAGTCAAATGTTGATATAGCAAATTTCAAAGCCAGAGACCCTTCTTAGAGAAGACTGAGTATATTCAGAATGTGCAGCCAAACATGTGTTTTCTACAGGTGTTTTCAAATAGTTGGTATGTATGTATTTGCACGTGTGTGCAAGTGTGTTTGCATACTCTCAGTTGCTGGAGAATGAATGGGTGGTTTAGATTTTTTGAGTTTGGGAATGCATAACTTGGAAGCATGCTACCGAGTTTTAGGTCTTAATAAGGTTTTTATGGAATTACAAAATAATGTTGAAGGGACTGAAGCCCTTTCTAGCACCTTAAAGTAATAAAAAGACAGAAAACAAATAAATGCTAAAGTCTTGTCTGATTCTCAATGCTGCCTGCTATAAATGAAATCCTTTTCTGCAAAGTTAACATTATAATATTGCTTGCAGAATTCATGTGTCTCGGAAATAACCCTATAAATGGTATTGCTATATTTACTGCATGAATTGAAAGTGCAGAGATTTTCAAATCCCTCAAAACCGTATATTATGTATTTTCTTTTTGCTGGGTTGAAATACATGAGACCATTTTCCAACATTCTCTGAATAAGAAATACTCATAATAAAATAAGGCTATTATACTTGCCTTCAGACTTTTAGAATAGATTTCTGCTAAACAAAGTGAAGGTCAGAATTGAAATTAAAGTATTTTGTTTCTTATGGGTTGATACAAACCCCTAAAAGCGTCAGTTAATTGGCCACTGCTGAAGTTATTGATAATGAATCAATGGCATTGTTAAAATAGTGGGGAGCAGAAGGTAGAGAGTGAGTGGGTAGTAAATCTATATTATTTTAGTATCTTGAAGTAGGTTTCTAAGCAGTAGTTTGAAACATAGAATGTATTTTATACCATTCTGAGCAGATAAAGAAAGAAATAAGAAAATGTATACTAAATAAAATACCCTTGCTGTTTACATTGTCACAATTATTGGAGATGATCTAAATATATTGCACTTATCAGAACTTGGCCAAAGAAGTAGATTGCAAGATAAAGAAAACAACTTCTTTATGGGACCTTTTAGCCCTCGGCAGTTCTTTGAGTCTACTGTTGCAGAAAGGGATGGTGATAGAAATAAGGGCATAGTCAACTGCTGTTTAACATAAGCACTTAGTCATGATTTGCATATGATTCAGTTTCCAACAAATTCAACCAGTAGTTATCCTGTCCTGGGACAGACTCTTCAGGTACTTATTTATAGCTTTGGAAAATTCAGAGTAAGGGTGTCATGAATGACACTGTAAAGCAGAATAGGAAACAACTAGTTCCTTTTTCTCACAACACAGGAACTAACAGACATGAAATTAAATTATGAGGTAGCAAAGTTCAAGCAAACAAAATAAGTTAATTTTGTGCACTACTCATAATTAAGTTGTCCAGCTTACTTCCACCTGGTGCTAGCACTGCCAGAGGCACTGATGAGTTCAAAAAGTAATAAAAGAAATTCAGAAAAGAAAATCTCATCAAGACCTATCAAAAAAGGTACCTCTGAGTCTGGAAGGACTTAATTCACAGACTAGGAGGTTATATGGGGAGCTATCCCTTACAGTTGCCCCATGCTTCTTTTATTTTCTAGGGTTTTATTATTAACCCATAGCACTCGGGCTTCTGGACTAGGTGAAGCTCTGGTTTGACCAGGCATGGCCACTCATATTTTTTGATACATTATAGAAATCATTATGTTAACTTATGTGATGGAACAAGATTTCAGTTTACGTTTGTCCTGTATAAGCAAATTAAATGCAGTCTTTTGCTGTTACACCATTTTAGTACCCACACAATATCCCTTGAATAGGTAACAGAAAATGTCTTAACTGGTACAAACTGCTTCCATTGGAAAGTAGCCCTTGATGCAACCTAAGGCTCCAGTTCAGAACTAGATGCTTCTAGACAGGAAGAAGCTAAGGCAAATATAAAGGTGAACAGCAAAATTCAGTGAAGACTAATAACCCCTTCCAAAATATGAATATTACAGGAATTGCTGCACGCTGTACATACTATTTTCATTAAACTTTGATTGGTCTGAAATGCCCCACAGAGGTTGCAGTCTCATGTCCCAAGTTAATGTGGGATCATCTGTGGGAACATCAGTAAAAGTTTTCTCCCAATCTCTGATATTCCAAAAACTAGAAAAAAACCCCAAGACTCTAGTATTCACCTACATAATATCATGATTAGTGAATCTCACCAAATTCAAAGATTTTGATTGATCAATTTTACATTTTGATTTGATCAATTTTACAATTTGATTACCAATTTCACGTTGTAAAAGCAAGCCAAAAAAACCCCCAAACAAACACACCAAAAAAGTAACCCTACTTACTTCCATACAACAGTGTCAAACTTGCTGGTTTCGGATTAGGTAACTGCCCCTCACATCTTGTTAGAGCAGTGAAGAACAACCATCTTCATGATGCATTTCCTTCCCCTCCCCTTTTTCCCCACCACCACCCTAGTTCCTAAGGTATCCTAGGGAAGCCAAAACCCATCAGATAGTAAAGTAGTTGTTCAAAAGTATGAATTCTTGTCTGCAACTGTGCCATTTACATCCATGGCCATTGTAAATGGCCACATGGTGAAACTAAATTTCTTTTAATCTCACTAAACAGACTTACACAAAATATTCCACAGATACATTGTTGTATTTTTATTATTTTGACTGTTACTTTGTGTGGTGGCTTAGGTCTGTGAGCTAGAGTACAGTGGGTGAGAAATGACAAAAGGCCCCACTCATACTCTATTCAGCCTCTTCCTCTATGGATTCATGCACACAGGGAAAGTATAGAGCTGGCAAATACAGTAATGCCACTGTTCTTTCCCATGTCCTAAGTCTAAAACCGAACAAAAGAGCTCAGGAATTGAACAAGATACAATTCTTGGTTTTAATCATGTCCCTGTATTACTATTTCTAGCTGGACTGTACTATTTTATAAACAATGAAACACAAATTTTTATAAAATAGGAAATAAAATAGTAAACTAGATATTGTTGACACCCTAAACCAGACTTGCTAGTTTTTCCTTATCAGGTAGTCTATTTGAGTTTTTGCAACTAAAGCACACTATTCCCTAAGCCCACCTATTATCTCTGAGTCTCTCTTTGATGTTATTTGATCAGTTGGAGTTTCAAAGCTGTAGTTACCTGTGGAGACTGGTACAATTCATTTCATACATTTACTGCCCATTAGCATGTGCATGAAGCATTTCTTGCAGATTTTGTATCTGTAATGAATATTAAACCATCTCATCTACTTATAATAATATAACGAGCCCTGTGATGACAGACTCTGTTTGCACAGGAAGCAGATGTTGATATTTACCTAGACGTAATTTGCAATGATGAGTGGTGGTTAGCTGAGATTTTTTTCCTACCAGAATAATTCAGTCTGTGTTAAGCTTCTGCAAAATATTTTGCATGCCATGTGGTCTCTTAGGTCAATATAGATACACATATTATCTTCAGTGAATAATTGTGAATCTATATTAGGAAATTAAATTATGAATTCAAGGAAACTATTTCTTTGAAGATGTATTTACCATATCTGAAATGTGATGTCTGGGCAAAATTGTGGACAAACTTCAACTAAAGAAGAAAGCAGTATGCATTGAGGTTATAAATGGATTTCTGAGAAGTAAACATGGTAGGAATTATTCAGAGAGAGTACCAGCAGATAGAAACTGAAATCAGTAATAGGTAAGGTTGAAGTAAGACACATTTATTTTAGTACAGAGAAGTGCCATACTCTACAATGGATTACAAAAGGATGACATGAATTCTCCATCATTTAGAGTCTTTAAATCTAGGCTGAAAATCTTTCTAAAAGGTACTCTTTAGTTCCATTTGACACAAAAAATGATGAATGGCATTTTCTAACCTGTGTTATGCTGGAGGGAAAAAATAGGGACATCACAATTCCTTTGGGCTTCAATACCTGGAAAATCTACTATATCATGAAATACAATCAGATATTCACCTCTCAGTTTTAGATTCAATATTTATTTTCATCTTTGGACATCATTTACACCTTTAGGGAAGCAATGTCTGTTTTGAATTTGGAGATGTGGCTCCTCATGTCCAGTTTTTTGGTCATGTCTCTTTATATCTCACAACATATTTTCTCATCTCCTTACTCAGATTTGGAGTTGGGGACATACCATGTCAGTTTATTCTTTTAGTTTTAGGCCCACTTCTCAGTATCTTGCAGGTATTTGATCTTTTCTATACTTCTCACAATGTGGAATCCTGACATCAAGTCTTAATGAAACTCATAGTAAAACACAAATCTGGAGTTGTAGTGATCATGTCAAACATTTTCTAAAGTCATCACTCATTTCTGAAAATATTCTGGGTTGAACAGAGAAATATGTGTGTCCAGAGGCAACCTTTTCTTTTGTTGTTTCCTAAATCATACCATTGGCTCCAGAGACAAGAAAACCAGAAATACAGATCCTTTGTCTCTTCTTATTTTCATCAAAATGAAAGTGGTATTGCTTGGCTTAAAGTGGTGTTCTAAATTTAAATTGGTTGCAATTACAATGGACTTAGTTACAATTTTTTCCCAAAAATTTTGTGGTTCCCTGAGTGACAGTTGTTTAAACCTTAAAAATAAAATTAAAAACCAAAAAACCCCAATTGCGTCCCTAAAAAAAACCCCTAAACACACAAACAAACAAACAACCCCCCCAAAAAAACACCCAAACCCAGGTTTTAACGTGAATATGGATGTGGTTTGATCACTTGCAGAAAATTTGCCTTAAAAATTCCATTTCAAGGACATTTAGAATGATCTTAGATCCCACATGTATTTGTAAATGTATCCATCTATATTGAGATCTATATCTCCTTTTTTTCTTTTGGAAAGACATCTTTCCACTCTCTGAGGTCTTCCTTTGGGGGCTCTTTTAAATTCCCTCCCTTTTTTGTCTTTTACTAATTTTGTCCTGCTGAATCTCTTCTGTATCCTGAAAATGCCTTTCCCTCCCTGACATTTAGACTCTTCAAGTATTTATAGATTGTTACCATGTCCCCCTTAAGTCATTTCTTAGACAAACTATGCATATTTAGCACTTGCAATCAATCCTCATACATCAATCACTCCAGAAGTCTAATCATTTTTTGCAGCTTTCTTCTCATCTTCCTCCAATATGTGAATATTCTTATAATAAAATGCCTAAAATTAAATACAATGGGTCATGTCTGTAGCTCATGTAAATCAGTGTAGCTCTGTTGAAGACTTGGTTAATTCATGCTAGCTAAAGAGCAACATTTCTATTGCAAAGATATCAAAACTATTTATTTTGGAAAGTGAGCTTGAAACCACACGGAGCTTTTTTTTTCGTAGTAAATCTTCTTTGAATTAATTTCCATCACTTAGCTTTATTTTTGAATGATGAATTTCCAGTTCTGCTTCCTGTAAAACCTCAAAATAATCTGCATTTTCATATTTTTGTTAGTGTTTTGAGGAGATCCTTCAGCCTCCTTCCTGAAACATTTCTGCTCCATCCTCAGAACAACCATGTGTCCCAGAGTATTAACTGAAGGTTTCTGCTTGCAGACTGTGGCCACATAGAGGTGATGCAGGTTGACAGTGGCTGTGGGAAGGACTGTTCTAGCCCAGATGGCAATGAACATCAATGGCTGACACCTTCCCAAAGTATATTTACTGTGAGAAGAAAGCTTATAATCCACCTTACAGTAGTTGATTCACCTTTGAAGTCTTATAACATCTTTGTCATTCTACTAGTCCCATCAACCAGCTCATCCCTCAGCATGCTTAATCCAAAATCAGCTCTTTGTGTCATTATAACCCAAAAAAGGTCATGAAATCTCATCATGGAGAAAGATAAGCTGATTTTTAAACTTTTTTTTCAAATTACCTATGGCTAAAGGCCAAAAGTAACAACCTTAATTAAGTTCCTAATAGCTTTAGACCTCCTGTATTGTCAATGGAGATGAATAAACTTTTTTTTTTTTTTTTAATAATTAGTACAGCATTTAGTGGAACAAATTAACATTGAAAATACATACAAATGGAATTTATAAATAGTTTACAAGATAGGTTATCACTGATAGCTGCAAAATGGTGACTTCCCTTTATCAGAAGTGCTGTAATAATTAAATTTCACAGGATTGTTCTCCTGTAATATATTAGAAATACACACACACACACACAGAATTAGTAAAGAATCCTATTTCATTATATCATTATGGCCTATTCTGTTCTGGATTGAAACTGTACAGGGGGAGGGCAAAGATTTCTGGATTGTTGTTAGTTTAGTTAGTTCTGGAGTACTACTTTTGATAATACAGAAGTGATTTTTTTTAAAATTTTTTTTTTTTGTCACTAATTTGTACAATAACTCTCCAAACTTTGGAGAATATGTTTTATTGCAAATATTTTGTGGGTGAGCACTTTGTTCCAAACTGAGATAGCATCTTCCCCAGGGGACACTTTGTTCAGGCTAGAAATTCTTTACTTGAAAAAGTTCAGAAGCCAGACCATTTTGTAATTGATAATCACAAAGAAAACTTGTTGACCACTTTGTTAAATTGTAAACTCTTTCACATTTACTTTCCTGCCCCTCCATATTTTTTTTCCCAATTTATACCATTTTTCCCTAGGCCTTTTTATTTTAAATGATCATTTTCTACCAGATTTCCTTAAGAACTGCTTCATACAACTTAAACTTCCACAGCAAAGTGTAAGCCAAGTGCCATCTGAGCCATAAGTCATATGTCAAATAAGCTTTGCATTCAGTACCAAGGGAGTCCCATAATAACATTGAAGTCACAGATGATAGTATTTGTTCAAATAATTATGATCACAAAATTGAAATAAAGGGCATTGCATTTTGTTGTAAAATATATATCTATATACACAGGGAGCAAAATCAAAGCTTTCTTGAGATGTTCTATATATGAACATTTTGTTTCACCACAGAGAAGTGTGGAGAAAATAATTTTGAAATTTCCCTCAGCATATGATCATGGTTCAAATAGATTAGACTTTCTGATGCCATGTAGGCTGCTGAGATAGACTGACAACCAATTCTAAATGGCGTGGCAACAGGGATTTGGCATAGAAAATACCTAATCTACTGTGTTTGTCAATGCAGAGCTGTTCCCCACTTGGGACACCCCTGCATGTTGTGCAGGGTACTTCCCTAACTACTTCACAGGATGAAATTCCTTTCACCAACAACAGGGATTCATACCGCACTCTAACTGCAGATTACAGATAGGTCTGTATTGCTGACCTTACACATGCCTTAAATATTGGCCCCTGTTTGGTAAGGAATAGAGTGAAAGGAGTGGAAAATATTGATTTGTGAGGTATGGTAAACTAACTGACTAATACTGAGTTGCCTCCTCTCTCTCTTTTCCTTGAATGCTCAGGGTTGTGTAGTCAGAGGATTTATTGTGAATGACTTCAGAAAAACTGCTCAGAGACTGTTTCACTCACTGATGGTAAACCAGCTGCTATATGTACTTAGTTTACATCAATGGTTTCTTGTCACTGTAGACAAAATGGAGATTTTTTTGTTCTAAGGATGAAGGAATGAAATTGAACTATTCTTTCTGTCAGAATTTGTTAGGAAGGGGGATAAATAAGTGGGAAGAAGTGGTGAAAATATTCAAACAGTTTACTTGTTACCAACTGTCCCTTTGCCCATGCCTGCATCTGACACTGTTTTTTAGCCAATATTGGAATGTCACAGTTTATCCTGTTTGACCCCCTATACACAATTGGTAGTGCATCTTCAGAATCCGGGTACTAAGGAATAACCATCCTTGTCCCACGAAAAAGCCTGTAGAGCCTGTCGGCTAAGAGGTACAGAGGAATCTCGGACTGATAGTGTCAATTATTGACTGATAATAAAATGATCAATGAAATGCAAGATACTGCTCATTGGGAAAAGCAAGCATATCTATGCAGATACAAATATGATTGTAAAATTAGTCAAGATTATTTAGAAGAGGGATCACAAAACAGCTACAGTGGTTCTTTGAAGAGAGCTTGATTCCCAGAAATGCAAAATGTGATACTAGAAGTTGTTAGGGAAGGAAAGTAGAATAAAACAGAAAACATAATTAAGGCACCATATAAATCACTAGGACATTTATACTTTTTAGTAATACAGTGCATTCTAATATTCTCATCTGAAAAGGGTTAGGCAGAAATAGAAAATCAGGAAGGAATGTTACAAAGATGAGCAACAGTGTAGAACAGCTCTGGTTTTAAGGGAGATTAAACAGAGTAAGAGTTACAATTTGGAAAAGCTGTGATATGGTAAAAGTATATAAAATCAGAAGTGATGGTCATTCATTAGAACTCAGAACAAGAAGTTACCAGTGATATTTTCCCAGCAGAAGATTTAAAACAAGCAAAGTACTTTTTAAAACATGATTGTAATTAAAATGTGGAGCTCGATTCCACAGGATATTAGGAAGAACAGAGGTAGAAATGGATTCAGACGAATTTATAGGAAGAACAAAATATCCTTCCAGGGTTGTTAACTGCAAGTATTTGAAGACATACTTGATTTAAGAAAACCTTAAACCACTTACTATCAGATACTGATAATATTCAAACTTGTCTTGTTCTTATACAACTTCCTTAAGCACCCAAAGTCCACTACTGTCACTACTTCTCAGAACATTGTTTCAGGTCTCAGACAATAGTCCTCTCAGAAGCTTTTCTGTCATTGTCTGCTGTATAAAATGCCAGTGTTCAGAAGAAAAGAATGCCACCTGGATGTCTGGAGCCTGTTCTGGGGATTCAGGTGGGCTATAAGACTGACAAAACTGAGTTTTTTTCTAAATGTCATAATCAGAGCTTCTGAAATTAACAAGCTTTCCAGAGCTTCTGAAAGTAACAGTTCTATGCTTAGAAGCAGTAAGTACACTTATGAGAGGGGGAGAATGAGCTTGTGAAGCAGCAGCTGATCTACACATCTCTTATCAATGTGCTTCCATTGCAAACTCCATCTCACAGGCATAATCAGGGGACTGTCCTTACACCAAATCTGAGCCTTGCTTTGTGCAGACATTGTTCTAAAATACATCAGTGGCATATATTTATTTCTTGTGAAACACCAGTCATCATATAGAAATCAAAATTTGCCATTCAACTGAACTTTTGGCTGCATTTATTTTGAAAACAGGCCAGGAAAACTCTTTTCAGAATACTTGCTATGAAATACAGAACACTATCGAGATTAGATACATACCTCACTAAAATATTCAATACTATGAATTAATAGTACCTTGTTTTATTATTAATGCTGTCACATTTTCCTAGCTTTAGAATTTACCAATCATATTGACAAGCTTTGATTAACCAGATAAAATCTTCTATTTTTTTTTTCTTTAATTTTCTAACTTATCTGAATGGGAACTTGCAATACTACATTTCTGCCGAGATTTGTCATTAGTGTAGGAGTCCAGAGATGTGACTGTGAAATGTTACCTTTCACAAATACTAATAGCTTCTGCCTAAGCTTTAAAAGACCAGAAGATCATTAAGGAACTGCTCCCATAAGGCCAGTATACTCCGATCCATCTGCAGATCAAGACAAGGCTGTAGAAGAAAGTAAGTCTGTAGCTTGCAAGCAGAAGCTAGATCTTATATATAGTATTATCTGACAAGTATGTTTGTGTTATTTTCATTATAAATTAAATAAAATACACTCCTGGTCTTAGGCTTCAGAAAATTTTTCCTCTCTGCTGTCTCTGTTTTTGTGGGGTTTTGTAGTCAGTCAATAGTGCCCATCACTACAGGTAGTGTCCATTCTGTCAAAACAGGAATAGTAACAGTAGCAGCAGTACTTTTTTCTTTCAAAATTACATTTTGGTAGAAAAGTGTTTAATTTCTAACTAATATAGTTATTTTGGTGCTGAAAAGGATGACTTCATTACAATGTAATTTCAGAGATTCTGGGTAGTTTGAAGTGGACATTATGGAAAAATAGCCAACTTTTCTATCTCCTTTTTAAAGGAAGGAGGAAATAAAGCAACATCTTATCTTTTCAAACTAATTTGTTTCAAGTTGTTAAGCAGCACATTTGCTCATACGTGTTTATTTCACTTCAAAACATGACCTTGCTACTTCAGATCCAAAGAAAGATTTTAGCACTCTCCTGTTTTAACACAGTTAGGCTGGAAGGCAGTCAAGAGATGTGAGGAAATCATTTGTTGCACATTTAATGGTGTGAAGTATCCACCAGGGAAAACTTGAAAGATTTTTCTGTTTGCTCATAAAAGTGTCCAAGAGTGAAATTCCAATTTCCTGAGTAGTTCTCTGATTAGCTTTTCACAACTCTGTCCTGTGTCAAACAATTGGCAAGAAAACAAGGATCAGGCTTTTGTTGATATTCACGAATATTACACCTTTATCATCATGCCGTTGGTGACGTCTCCTGGATTTGCTGTGAGGGAAGCTTCACAACTGCCAAGCTTATCTTCAGACACCAGTCCTGTGGTGCTCTGTAACTGCTCTGGGCTGAAGCTAATCTGCTGCTTAACTCTGTTCCTATGGGGATCTTGAGCACTGCAGCAGCTTAGAGCCAGCTCTGTGGAGCTCAGGCACTCCGTGGGCCATGAACCACTGTGTATCTGAACC
The DNA here is from genome assembly GCA_013399695.1 of Formicarius rufipectus. Taxonomy (NCBI): domain Eukaryota; kingdom Metazoa; phylum Chordata; class Aves; order Passeriformes; family Formicariidae; genus Formicarius; species Formicarius rufipectus. The sequence goes on along the minus strand of VXAU01002130.1, from coordinate 90,890 downwards.
ATCACTTACCCACCAGTTTCTCAAAGCTCCCCTTGGACCTCCATCACATTGGAGTCTGCTCTAGCATACTCTCCTGTGGCCCAGGGTTAAACTGAAGAATATCTTGCCAGGAATCCCCATTTAGCTCTTCCTTAGAAAAGAAATACAAAGCTAAGCAAAACCCTGCTTAGAGAAAGTTTTGAAGAGATGCTTTGCAAGACCTGTGCTACGCAGTTGTCATCACACTGAGGAGTTGAATTAATAACACAATGTTCCTTTAAGCAATATAACCTCCTTATTTTTTGAGAGAATTCCTGAAACATGAAGGAGCAGATTGATTTTTTTTTGTAATCTGCACTGAATCAGGTATCGTATATGAGAGCTGAACTGCCATCCTGAAGCTGGTTTAGTATTTGCTTTCAGTTAAATAGAGAAAAGCCTCCAAAAAACCCCATGAGTCACTGCTTGTGAGACTTGTAGTCTCTTGCTTGTGTTCATACTACCATTTATGTCTATAACATAAAGTCAGTTTTATGCTTAGTTTTCCTTAAATATCTCCTTTTCATATATACAATGTCACAAAAAAAAAGAAAATAATTTATTTATTTTTTATTTATTAAAATAAAGACCCCGGTATAAGTGGTTTTTATGAAACTTATATTTTATTGCTCTAAGCACTATTTAACCATAACAAAACTGTCATGTAAGCCCTTCTACTCATAAATAGTACTTATATCACCACCATGGACATCATATTCAAGAAAATAAATATGTGGGGCTTTTTTTCTAGCTCAGGTAGTAAAAAGAGATGTATGGATTTGCATGCTCAAGAGACTTTTGAGCATTGTAATATCAAAGAAAATATTCTTGTATCCATCTGAAAAATGTATTCCTAAATAGAATTCCAAAGACTGAGTCTTAATGCTAAGGCACTGAGGCAAAACTATCAGTTTATTAAGTGGTCTTGGACATTTTTTTCTATAAATATAAGCAGAAGTTATTTCAGCATTTAGAAAGTGCAGTATGTACTGAAGTGTGGAAATGTTGATTTTTCTATGGCTTTTACTTTAGCACATTCTCTAATTAATTCATTAATGCATCAGCCCTCAAAAATGAAATGACACTTCACTGCAGTAGCCTGAGAAAATCCTGATAATACTTTAATCTACAATATTTTCAGCAAACTGCTGGAGGTTTTCAGGGAAAAAAAAAATGTTTCCCTGATGGAGTTATCTTTTCAAAAAATCACACTAAGTCTGCCTCATAGCACATGTCATGCAGAACAACACTTGGTACTTTGGTCAATAACATGGCAGCAACATAAAAACGTATGATCTTCCACACCAGGTCAATTTGAAACCAGTCTCCTGTGTGAAAGTATCCTCCACAGGATGTGAAAGGAACGTTTATTATATGAAGAGGGCAGATGCAGTGCCACTTTCTCTGGCTTCTAGTACTCAAAAGTTTTACCTGTTTTGGAACCAAGAAAATGATTTCTTTATATTGCCTCTTAAAAAGAGCCACAACCTTAAGATAGACAAAGACATAGCCTGGTGCATTTTTTTATTTAAGATATTGAGTCTTAAGGTGTGTTTTGTGTTGAGACAGAGTGGTGTTCCATTTATCAGGAGTCTCTTTTTCTGTCGTATCAGAGGAGAAGACTGACTTGTTTGCCCTAATCAGATGAGCACAGAGGATTGTGCTGTTATCAACCCAAATGAAATGCCATTCCAGTAAAAAAAAATCCACTTTCATCCTACCTGCCTACCTCTGTGGCTGAGATCATTACCCAGTGTACTGCAGTGCTGGTGTGCTATCACTCTGGAGATTCTCAAGGAAGAGTGAAATCCCTCAGGAGAAAGATAATGGTCACCATAACTGCAATGTTTATGGCTGTTTCTCAGATTTGGTAGCATCAGATGGCTGTGTGTGAGGTAAGTGGTGCGGTCCAGTGTCACTGGGGAGTCATATGACATAGCAATGACTTCTGAAAAGTCCCACTGGGCTGGCTGTTAGTTCCCTAACAAAATAATGCTACTGCTCAACAGCACCTAAGGGTCTCCTTTTCCATTGAAATGCAGAAAGAGAAAACAAAGAAGTGATGGACCTGCTTTCTATATTTTATAGTGTTTGTGTAGTTCTAACACAAGATAGCTGTACTGAAGGGAAAGGATGAAAAAGCTAATGAGACTGATAGGCAAAAAAAGTGAGATTGTGGCAAGCACTAAGCCAGAGGCTGTAATCAATTAGCTGATTGCTGAACTTCAGCCCACTACATTACATTGGACAGTGGCGGTGAAAGATGTATAGCTGAAAATTCCCCATTAGAAAGCCACAAGTCTATGAAACTCCAGTCATAAATACTTCAAAAGGAAAGGATCTCCTCTATTACAGATTCCATCACCTTGATAACAGGCAGCCTTTCAATGGTATCCACTTTATAAATAGAAGATCCTTGGAATAGAGATATGTGAATGCAGTTGTCTGATGTAATAAAGCTTAAACTAGTCTCCAGTATTTTATTAAGGAATCATTAGACGGAACTGCTTCAGGTGAAATATTTCTACGTTGATGTTAGCAGCAAAATGCTCTCTGACTTCAGAAAGCAAGAAATAAAATCTTTTCAAGACAGTTATTAAGCTGCAGAATAGCTAAAAGGTAAGGAATTAATTTTGATTATATAGAAATCTATATCTATCTCACAAATATAACCAGAGAAGAGATTCTATTGATTTTTACCTCATTCATTATATTTACTGATATGAATTGAACTACAAACCAGTCTTTGAGAGTACTTTTTTATTTTCTGGCGATATCTACTGTGTTTAGTTTAATTGTATTTTGGAAAAGGTGATTTTAAGAACAAAAGTATAAATTTCTTACAAGTAACCAGGTAAGTAACCCAACTTGTGTAGCAACAAACTGAAAAATCCTAGAACATTGCAATGTGCAGTACTAAGGAAGAGTCGTTTGTCAAGTGTATCTGACTCAGAGTTTAGAGAGATATGTCTCTCTTCAATATTCAGTGAATTGCCCCAGTGCTCACTCCGCCTAGTCTGATTACTAGAGGACGTTGTCTGCTTTGAGAATTCTATCTTGTAGATTGCTGTCTTTTTCCTATACTCATATGACTCTTTAAAATAATTAAAATAAAATTTGAAAAGGATCTTTATCAAAGTAAAGAGACAAACAACAGACTGTCAGTATAAATTTTCAAGTGAACTAAACTTCTTGTAAGCAAATAGCAAAATTATACAGATGACAAGATTAGAGTAGTGAGGCACTTTATGTACTTCCATCGGGAAAAGACGTGAATTGCCCACAAAGTTCTTGCAATGACCCGAAGACAATTCTGAAAGCAGACGACAAAGAACTTACCCCAAAGAAAGGATTCTTTCTCTGTTTGTAGTGACTAGCAAAGAATTGGTCAAGATCATCAGGGTAAAAGGCAGAAGTGAGTGAGAAAAGGCAAGCAATAACAGACTTCATGAGATGTATGACATGAAAAAGAAAGAAAAGCAAAATAAAAGCATCCATTTTCAGGGATACAGGCTTCATTAAACTTGGAATTGTCTTGTAAGAAAACGTCGGAATTCAAGAAATGTGGGAGTTACTTATGGGAACAATATTAAGGGCATAAATCTAAACTATTCCAGAATAGAAAGTATAAGATTTGCTAAATTATGAGCAATAGTGTTAGATTTTGACCTTTTCAGATAGCATCCAAAAAGGTGAAGTTAGGTCACTTCCAAAGGGTAGGTAAGCATTGCATAAATGTGATATTGCATAATCAAAAATTGCCAAAACACACAATAGATTTCAATCTCAAAGGCCACAATGATAATAAAAATCATTCTTTCATCACAGAAAAAGATAGGACAAAAACGAACTAAATAGTAGTTAAAAAAAAAAAAAGAGGAGGCAGAACACTCAGCTAATACTGACAACATGCTTTTTAATACTTTTCCTGAGTTACTATTATTTAAAAAGTGAGAGACAGTTCAATCTTACAGTAATAAGCATCAATGAACAAAATCTAAACCCAAGGTTCTATGTGGGAAGGAACAGGTTAAGTATTTAGTAACAAGTAAGATGTTTTCAATTAGCTGTGATGCTGTCATAATTGAAGAATTAGCTGAGGAAATATTAAATATGATAGAAGTAGCTCTAAAAAGTCAAGGACAATGGGTGATGATCAAGAATGAGTGTGGAAATGATCTTTGAAAGGAATATGAAACAATTTAAGGAATTAGATAAACTTCAGTTCCTGAAAGAATGTTAGAACAAATAACCAAACTATTTGTAATCATCCAAAAAAACCCCAAGGAAATTAGTCACTGTCAACATGGATTTGTCAAGACAAAATTATATTGGAATAATCTAATTTCCTTTTGCAGGAGAGCAACCGTGGATAGAAAAGAAGCAGCAGATGTCACACATAGCTTTTGACACCACCTCATAATATTCTCATAATTAAGCCAAGAAAGTCAATTCCAAACAGAACTGTAGAAAGTGGACACAAAAATACCTGAATCATTTTCTTTATAAATCATTTACCAATACTTCCCTGTCAATTCAGAATTGTTCTATGAAATGGCTCACAGTTCTGTCTCTTTTCCTTCAGCACTGGGAAGAAGTAATTGACATAGTGTTTACTAAACGTACAGGAAGATCTGTAGCATTCAACAGATAGGTCAAGCTTGGCTAGATCTGTGACATTTGGCCCTTTGTGCTTCTATTCACATGTGTATATGAAGTTAAAACCAATATTTCCATGTACATGTTAAGCTTAGAAATAAGTAAACTCCCACTTTAAGCTGTACTAAATGCACAGGGTCACAAAGCCATATTGTTTTTTCTGTCAAATTTTTGGCACTTTCATATCTTTCATTATAAAATTTACTTGTTTTAAATTTCTCTCTAGAGCTTGTCATACTCCATTAATAAAAATACATTGGAATAAGCTGTAATAGTTTGAGCATTTTTGAAAGTTACTAAAAAGATTATTTCAGTGGGTTTTGTTAATCAACAGTGTCATTCTCAAAAAGACTATGAATAGTTTATTTTTAATCTTCTCTATCCCACACTATCTGGCTAGATATGTGGATAACATTGTGCATTTCACTTCCTGAATGAACAAGCAAAAATCTTTTGAATAAAGTGAGATTCTTTTGAATAATGTTTCTCACTTTAATTACTAGCATTCATAATTTGAAAAGTTGTTTTCCAGTGCTATCTTCATTATCTATTTAAAAGTCACTGCTTCTATAAATATTTTTCAAATTGCATGGAAGAAAATATAACACACAAGAATGCCTGTGGGGGGGAAAAAAAAAAAAAGAAAAGAAAAACACAGGGGGTTTTTTTGTTTGTTTGTGTTTGTTTGTTTTTGTTTGTGTGGGGTTTTTTTTGTGTTTTGTTTTGTTTTTTTTTTAATTTTTGTAGTATTTTTTCTGCTTTATAGCTTACAACATTTGCATTGCCTGCCAATAGGTGGCACTAATAATTTCTACATTAACTGAGTGGTTGTTCTGTTGTCTTTCAACATTGATGGAGTTATATTCTAATATACCTCACAATTTCATTGTATTTGTTTGGTTTTCACTTGAATTTTATGTTTAAACTAAAAAGAATATTTATATAAAAATATGGTTGCCATAGATCTGAGAAAATAATAGTTTTATGAACACAGTACTGATGCGTGAATAAACTCTAAATTGCCATTGCTTTTTGTCTGAGGAATCAAATGTTAACATGCCATACTAACAGAAACTAAAAATTGCTGATGCATAGCATCTGAAGAATACATCTTAAATAAAATTGAAAGAGTTAATAGCTTCAACCTAACCTTTATATTTCTCACTTTAATTATTTCTTAGAGAAATATTTCAAATGTTGTTTTTATAATAGTTGAAGTAAAAAGCATTTTTACATAGCACAGGCTGAATCTTATGGTTATCATTCACCTGACTACATGTCTATGACAAATGCTTGATTTTTTGGCACCTGCAGTTATCTGTCCTTTACCTGTGAGCTCTGATTTATTACCTCCATTTCAGCTTCATGGTGCTACCATCATACTGCAAGAACTGAAAGCATAAGGCAAAGAAGAGCCAGTTGGCTGAGTTTTGCATGCAACTCCAAGTAGAGTTAATTTTCTTTTAGCTCACCAGAGAGAAAGGCATACATAAAAATTTTTCAAAAGGGTATATGCTACAGTGGAAACTGGATGCTACCAGCCCAAGGTGCTTCTCCTCCTCTCCAGCTGAGTAAAATGCAGAATATGACATGCTGCCAACATCACACCAATTTCTGCTGAGTTCTCATGTAAGACAGTCTTTGCTGACATGCTACACAAGGTCATTTTTCATGGCTTGTGCTGTGTTGCACGCCCAAAATATACCTATTGTGTGAACAAACACATTGAAACTCAATGTCACTCCAAAGCAGATCTCATTTCAGGAGACAAAGAGATGAAGCCAGTTACTTTAGTAACACAACTTTCAGATCTCAAATTTCATGACTTCTCAAAAAATTCAGTTAAGTCAATTTTTGTCTTTTACACTGTACACTACAAATCTGCTTTTTGGAGGATTCTTCCTACACCAGTTGCCTTCTGATACATCACTGCAGCAGTGCCTATGGTAGGCATGGCGGGATAGGAAGGGGATGTTAAACAGAGTTGAAAGTAATGTGCACATAAGAGAACTACCATTTCAGCAGTATTTGGCAATGTCCTGATTATAGTAGCCAGGATCAGTTTGTCACTGGGTGGGTTTGTATTCTAAACCCTCTATGTCATTTTCTCATGAATTGCTCACAATGGATCATTTGCAGCAGCTGCCCAGAGTACTCCCAACGCCTCAGGCTACAAGATGGGTCTTTAGGAACTTCTGTGAGAAAAGGAAGTTTTCCTGTCTTCACACCAGTGACTCCAGTGTGGTAACTCCCCTCCTGGGACCCATTAGTACCTTCACACCCACTTGAGGTGTGAGGGACTGGGGTGTTCCCATCTGAGCCCAAACAATATATAAGCTTGGGGTTTTGGGACTGGGATCTCTCTTCAGATCCAGAGGACCAGAGCTTTGACCGGACTGCAACCATCATTTTCGCCAACAGGTTTTTTCATTGNCTGTTTATTAAATTGTTATTCTGACTTGCAATCCCATTCTGAGTTGGATTCATTCCTCCTGCTGGTTTAACTCTAAACCAGCACAGGCAATTAAAAGCAAATTAATACATGCCTGAGGATTGCAGGAATATGGATGTTTCTGCCATATTTCCCTGTGAGATGAGTATATGCTTTGAAAATTCTGATAGGAAAGAAAGGTGACAGAAATAATGTTAACACACAAACACCATCTGTGGAAGCCAGAAAACATCTTTAGACCCACTGCATGCTAGAAGTTTATCACATCATTTATGAGGAGAGATAGGAAAAACCTGGAAAAAAGAAGGAGAGAAGCAAATACAGAGTATGGACCCAAACACTGCATTATAAAGCTGAGAAGTAAATATGAATTCAAAAGTACTGCACAAATCATCTTAACACTGGTATGTTACTGCAATACAAATCATAAGTATTTTTCACATGTTGCACAGATGAAATGAGTTATGGGCAATTAAGATAGCAGCCTAAGGCACTATCTTGGCATATGTAAAAACTACATCTATCCTGAAGACACAATTTAAATGGAAAACTTCCTTGATTATTGGTAATAAGGTTGCACTCAAAACAAGGAGGAAATACACTGTGAGTCAAAGAGAATTTTGCTGGAACATTGTAAAACACAATTATTGCCTACAGAAATGAATAATAAATTACTCCCTTCAGCTCATGCTTCTTGCTGGGTACTAATGTTTAAGTCAGTTTACTGGTGGCTTCTGACTGTGCCCAATAAACATCATTAAACATTTCTGTTTTCTTCCCACCACACTCTACTCCCAGGTGCATACCAACAGGCAATGTCTCTGTTTACATGGGAATAAAAAGGTTGGGTCATCTCAGGCCCTAAAGTGAAGCACTGCTAATCCCAGCGATGAGTTTCCATCATTTCAGCCAACTGCAATGACTCCAGCTCTCCTGTAGATAACGTCTCTTCAGAGAAGGCATACAGTTTTTCCTCTGTGCTCTGCAATATCAGTAAAGAGCATCATACCATAAGGTCATCTCTGGCACTGTTGATTACAAAGTCCTCAGTGGAGAAGGTCACTGAGAAGGATCCACTCATGTCTTGTTCCCATAACCTGAACAGTTCTCCCTTCCTTCTTTAGGTTTTTTTTTGGTTTTTTTTTTTTTTTTTTTTTTTTTTTTTTTTTTTTTTTTTTTTTTTTTTTTTTTTTTTTTTTTTTTTTTTTTTTTTTTTTTTTTTTTTTTTTTTTTTTTTTTTTTTTTTTTTTTTTTTTTTTTTTTTTTTTTTTTTTTTTTTTTTTTTTTTTTTTTTTTTTTTTTTTTTTTTTTTTTTTTTTTTTTTTTTTTTTTTTTTTTTTTTTTTTTTTTTTTTTTTTTTTTTTTTTTTTTTTTTTTTTTTTTTTTTTTTTTTTTTTTTTTTTTTTTTTTTTTTTTTTTTTTTTTTTTTTTTTTTTTTTTTTTTTTTTTTTTTTTTTTTTTTTTTTTTTTTTTTTTTTTTTTTTTTTTTTTTTTTTTTTTTTTTTTTTTTTTTTTTTTTTTTTTTTTTTTTTTTTTTTTTTTTTTTTTTTTTTTTTTTTTTTTTTTTTTTTTTTTTTTTTTTTTTTTTTTTTTTTTTTTTTTTTTTTTTTTTTTTTTTTTTTTTTTTTTTTTTTTTTTTTTTTTTTTTTTTTTTTTTTTTTTTTTTTTTTTTTTTTTTTTTTTTTTTTTTTTTTTTTTTTTTTTTTTGTGTGTTTTTTTTTTTTTTTGGCTCATTGCTCTTCAGTCTTCTGGTTTATACTTTATATATTCTCTAAAGACTTCTCAGAGTGCAATTTGATTGCTGTTGGGGATGATGGGGAAAGTCCGTGAAAGGAAAATTCTACTTTCTTTTTATTTACTGATAAAAGAAGATAGCCATCTCCCTTTCCCGTCACCATACCTGTACCTACTCTTGTATTTTTCATTTTGGACACTTAATATCTTTCCTATTAACTGCGGATCACAATCTTACATGGTTTCATTCTTGTAATGCCTAATGAACTGGGAAAAGTCACTATACTGACTTTACAGCTGAAACATTAAGCATCAATATATTGTGAGCTCAGTGTTCTGGTTTTAGTAGCCAGGATCAGTTTGTCACTGTGTGGGTGTGTATTCTAAACCCTGTATGTCATTTTTCTCATGAACTGCTCACAATAGCCCATTTGCTGCAGCTGCCCAGAGTGCACCCAACTCCTCAGGCTACAAACTGGGTGTTTAGGAACTTCTGTGGGATAAGGAAGTTATCTTGCCTTCACACCCACCTGAGGGGTCATGTCTGCTAAAAATATGCCATGGTTTACCTCACGGAGTAAATCGCCCCTTGTGAAACTCTCCACCCTGGGGGAGGGACTGAGCATTCCCATCTGAGCCCAAGCGGATATAAACTTTGGGTTTCGGGATTGGGATGGCTCTTCAGATCCAGCGGAGGAGCAGAGCCTCAACCAGACTGAGACTGCCATCAGACTGCAATCATCATTTTCATGAGGAGGTTTCTTCCTTTCTTCTTACTTTGAATTCAGGGGGATCACGTGGTGTTCAGCACAGGGGTTGGTGAGCTCCATTCTGCTCATGCCCCACTGTGCTGGGCTGTACGTTTGTTTTTTGCAGCACAAATGAATTTTCCCTTCTGTATCAGTGTATCTGTGATCTTTTATTAAATTGTTATTCTGACTTGCAATCCCATTCTGAGTTGGATTCATTTCTCCTGCCAGTTTAACTCTATAGCAGCACACTCAGGCTTGTGAAAAAGTAATTAAGGATAAATGTGCCAATTCTCTATAGGCATATGCAAATTTTGTTATAAATGCAAGACAGTTCAGATATCTCCTTTTTTTTTCCTTGAATGGTACTGTAACATACTTAAAAATAATAGAAAGAAATCAAATGTTACCCTCTTTTACCACATCCAAAGTTAATGCAAAATAACTAGCCATTGGTGTTGACTTATTTGTTATAATATTTTACTCTGAATTTTTACTAATTGTCCCAAACTGTCAATGGAGTATGTAGCAAATAAAGAAATGCGATATAATTTTTTTTTTTTAAATTCTAGACTGAGAGATGGAGTGTCTTTATCTTCATTTCTTGCAGTATTTTTGGTTGTGATGCTTGATATGATATAACATCCCTCCTCCTTAAGTATCTCAGAAAGTGTTTAACAAAGAAATGACACCATCATCTCTTGCAGGGTAGTGCAATGTAATGTGTAGAGTTGAAAGGGCAGAGAGGAAAATGTGTTTCAAAAGGACAGCATGAGAAAAAGAGGGATGCATTATCTATCATTTTAATTTAAAATCTTGTATTTCAAAACCATGAACTGCAGGAAATTACACATAAACTCAGCAATTAGTGTTGATATAAGAGATCCTGTTGTGCCAGCAGTGGAGTAAATATCAGCAAAAGGTATATTCATGAATATAAAATTTTATTAATAAATGTGTTTAGGAACAAATCTAATGTCATTATAGATTGTGGAAATATTGCTTGACATGTTTAGGAATGAACTGTCAAGATGAATTAGATCCCACCTTAATTCACAGAACGATGCTGTTGCAAACAACGAGAAAAAACTGTCTTGTTGTTACAGACTGCAGCCCATTGTCTGTGCCTCAAGGGTGGCAAATGAATGGCCAAGGCATAAAGCACTATGCAATGTCAAAGGTAAACTGACACTCTGAGCAATACAATTAGAATAGGATTGTTTATTATTGGTCCCAAACACCACAACAGAAACCATTCCCCCTTGGCCAGATTTCAGACTCTCCACACTGAGTAACCTCCTGTGAGGCAGCCTCAGTATGCATCTGTACCATGCCTGCATCTATTTTCAGTCAGCTCTGTATTTTCTAAAGTATCAGTTTGGACCTACCTCTTTATAGTCTTCATTAAGTTTAACAACACTATCTCACCTAAAAAGGAAAAAGAAGTGGCAGTCATTTTGACCCTGAGACAAGAGGATAAAGAGTGAGATTTCAGGAAAGGCTCAAATATTGTGATGCTCAAGTACAATAAAGCACACAATAAGCAAATGCATAGCCTAAATTTAAAGACTGTTCTTTAGATTATTAAAAAAAAAAAGTCAAAAATAAAAGGAAAAACTTAACCTAGGGAAAATTTAGAGACACCCCTCTCTCTGTACAGCAGATGAAAAGGATTTGGGAATTGAAAATGGAATTCAAAAGTGTAATTGAAATCATCTAGTCACAATAAGAATGAAAAAAGTTGAAGAACACCTGAAATTCTGTCCCTCCTGAAGAATTCCAGTGTTTATCTGAGGATATATTGACATACAACCATGAAGTGCAGTCAGTGGCTCATAAAGAGACTTTTTTATTTTGGCAGAAATTCACATAGGAAAATTTAAACTCCCAAAGACCCTAATTAATGATAAGATTTGCTTCTTGGCAAAAATGGCCAATTTATCGCTACATCCTTGCTTAGAAAAATCAGAGCTAACCAGGGGTATCATTTCTTGTTTAGCTGAAATATAAAGGTTGGGAACAAGGAATTGTTTTGATACAGGGTGTTTAATTATGTTAGCTCCTTAGCTCCATGCTGAAGTTTTAATAATAGTATAACCACAGCAATTGCATAGCAACTGCTAATGTGAACATAACATGTATAATTGAGAGATTTGTATAGCCTGTAGAAATTATGTGCTGAAGGTGGGCTTCAGCTCATATAATTTTAGAGATCTAAAATGTTTGTGTGTCTTCAAGTTGGTCATCCTTAGACTCTTTAAAAGAGTGAAGCAGATGTTCCCAGATATGCAGGTGACCTATTTCAAATTACTGCTTTGGGAGAGTGTGAGAACTGTGCTCTAAATGTCCATCACCTCCTTCCACTGAGAATTTAGCTGGGATTAAGATATACATGTTATAGGCATTTACCTTTGGCCAAATGTAACCTTGCTATTAGGAAAGGCTTTGTAAAAAACCCAAAAGCATAAGCATAATAAGTATTTAAGAATTTATTCCTTGAAACATCCCCCTAGGCAATATTTATAGTTACTATGCTTCCAGTCTCCTGGCAATGCAATATTATAAGAAAGGAAGTGAAGCATAGAACACTCTGTGGAGTGCAAAACTTTAGTATATCTGAATTTTTTTCTTAACAAGTGTTTCAGAATTTATAGTTACAGAACCTGAAGGTCTTATGAAAAATTTAGACTGGTTTGGTTATACTTGAACCTCACAAAAGTGTTCATTTTTCTTCAAAGAAATCTTATTCTAATGCCAGTCATGAAATGTCTTTGCAAAGGTGGGATTTGGGGAAAATTCATCTTCTTACCCCAAGTCCAAATCATGTGCAAGGTTGCAAAAGAAAAGACAACTGCTTTGTCCTAAAACAGTCACAGGGGTATGAACGATGTCTTTTTCAGGACAGCTAGATGGAATTTTATAATTTTTTTTATAATTTCTTTATGATCCACAGCACTTTTTCCTTTCTACCTTACTAAGAACTATAGTGGAAGTTGAGTTCTGGACATAATGAACACCTGTTTATGTCAGAGGCAAGAACAAGAGGCAGTGTATTATTGGTATTCTTATCTTCTCTTTCAAAACTGAATGTATTTAAAAAGGATTTCAATAAAATATCCTAAGATGTTGTCAGATATAAGCAACTACACAGTTATTGTAATCAAAGTCTTGTTTTGAGTTGGATCAGAAAAAAAAAAAAAAAGGCAATTTTGACAAATGATATCAAATTACTATCAATGATATCCCAGATGAATATGACTGATGTAACTCACAGGTGACTCTGTATTTTGCCAACAGCATTGCCGGCACACTCTGCAGTATCTCCAATACCTGGTGCTTTTTGAAAGCTTGTGATACCAAGCTTAAGAATTTACAGAATTGAAAGCCATCTTTCAAATGAGGTGGAGGGGGAGGGTGGGCAGGGTCTGTGCAGGGATTCAGTTCAGTAAATCTTATTTAAAAGATATATTGTGGTTTTATTGGTTTTGTTGTGATATGAAGATGCTTTATAATTTGAGCAAAACTATTCTAAAACAAATGAGTTATTCTTAGGGGTAGTATTCAGCTGAGTGTAGCTGTATGCAATAATTCCTCTGCATTTGGCTTCATTATTTTAGACTTTGCATACAACTGATGAGAGTTCAAAACCTGCCTATCAACTGCTGCCTTCTCGTGTGTGCCACAAAGAATGGGTTTAAATGCAATAAGAGTTACTGGAGCAAATGAGATAGTGAAGAGTTTTGGGATCCAAGTCACAGCTCTGTTTAGCATCATTAATGACAGTAAAAGTAACTGAGAAACATCCTTATTTAAGGATACATGATGGTTTAGTGATAGAAGGGCACTTACCTAGGAAGTGGGAAACCTCCTCTAACCTGGAGAGCTCTCTTACGCACAGCTCTCACTCGTCAGCCTTTTCCTCTTGTTTATGACAAGATGTTAGGAAGGCACTTTACAGTTCTTGTTGAAGCTGGACAGCTGTAAAGCTGGAAATGCAAGAGCCATAAGATCAGAAGGACTAAACTGAGAGGTATGAAGAGGGCCCCCTAGCTGCAAGAGACATTTCTTTCTTTTAATTCTGGTTTCATGTTTATTTCTGTTTGTATCCAAGTACACTCTACAACATAAAATACATAAACAGTCCCTGAAGCAGAGACCAAAACACCAGATAGTCCTTTCATAAATCATATAAAATAAATCAGTGGAATATACTTCCCTTTGATTCCATGACATGTTAAAAGGGAACAATTGTGCTATGAATCTATCACTTGTACTGAGGAATGGATGTAAAATTCAAGTTGATGTTCAGAGGACATTGAAATGATAAAATTCACTATCTGTATAATTCTGAGTTGTTCTGCACCATCACATGAAGAACAGAGACCATATAGGAAGAGCAAAATGAGTCCCCTACTAACATGAAACCTCCCTAAGTATACTTGCAATGATTATTCAAAGCAGTGATAGCTTGTTTTTGATGAGGTTTTGATGGAGTTCATAATCTCAATGTATAATTAATTTTCACTGGCTGTAAAAAATTTTCATAGAGATTCCCTTCAAATTTTCATTTTGTAAAGAAAAAAACCTGCAGACATCATTCTAGCTTGGTCTCAGTGGATCATAGGAGAGCTGAAATTATTGCTCAATGTCTTTTCACTGCTACCATATTTAATTTTTCCAGGTACTTATTTGCTTGTTTTTCTTACTGCTGCATCAGTGAAAGGGCTTACTATTACTTTGATGGCAAACTACAATTTCATTTCTTTTGGAGTGACTGTTGTGTAGGTTACACTACTCTGTAAAAGTAGTATACATTCTTCAGTCCAAGACAAATGTCTTTCTTTTGGCTGTATTATTTTTTTTACCATTCTTCTGAACGTAACTGAGGGATGAAAACTTGTATTCATACTATAAAAGTCTGGAAGTCTGGGATTTGTCTAATTGAGTGTAAATGAAGTTGCAATTATAACCAAAAAAGGTGTTCCTCCGGAATGAATATTCCTGTCTGAAACATTGTATAAATATTTCTCATCTCTTCCACCTACAATTTTTGAATAGGCAAAGTACTAATATGTCTGTTGCATTGTTTCTGCATAGATGGGTTCTTAGTTTATCTTGTCCGCCTTCTCACCCATCCTTCTCTATGAGGAAAATGTATTTCTACTTGAAACTACTTGAATGTATTTCTACTTGAAATCTTAACTATTCTCATGGATTTTATTACTCTGTATGTATAGTCCTCTTCTTGTGTTCATTATGCTTTATATAACATAAAGTACTTAACTCCTCCTAAACAGTTGGAAAGGGAAAGTCAGTGGTTTAATACTGTTTGCCACATTTTCCTAAAGGCCATTTCAATTTTTTTTCTCCAGAATGTGCAACTCAATAAATATCTGGTCTGGGTTTTAAGAAACAACATTAACTAATACAGTATTTTTTATACTTCAGGAAGCTCTAGTAAGATGTCTACTGTCTTATTTTTCTGAGGTGCAATAACACTTTTAAATCTCAAACAATGAAACCTCAGCACTCATTCAATACTATTCCCTTTTCATAAGAATGGAGGATATCAGAGTAAATAAGACCTCCCTGGTCAATCAGTACTAAACCTGATGATCTAGGCAACCACATTATTTAGTGTTTTTCAAAACAGCTTTTTATCTGTAGTGGACTTCAGTAATGTTCATAGCAATGCATTACAAGGAAGACACTTGAGATTGGCAGAAAAAATACTGTGTTTTAACTTTGTTTTTTCCTAACTGGGAAGAATTTACAGAATATTTTCAGCATCTGTGACTTAAGAGCAACCCTAGTAAATTTAAAAATAAATTGACACTATTACCAGAGGAAAGTTATCCCGTTGCATTGGGAAAAATAAAATACACAAAGGACAAGGAATATAAATGTCCAGATTTTAATATTTTGGGTGGTGTTTTGGTTTGGGTTTTTTTTTTTTTGGTTGGTTAGTTGTATTGTTTTGGTTTTTTTTCTTTTTTTTTTGGTTTGTTTTGTTTGTTTGTTTTTTTGTACCTGTATTGTTTTTTCAGTCTTCAGCTTGTTTCTGTCCATACTTGGAGAGCACCTGACAACAAAGAATGATCAGGATTATTGGTGTATGAATATTTCAGCTCTTGTTTTGGATGACAAAATCATAGAATCATTGAATGGTTTGGGTTAGAAAGGACCTTTATAAAAGACCATATAATGCAATACTGTTGCCATGGACAGGAACATCTTTCACTAGGTCAGATTGTTCAAAGCTCCATGCAAGCTGGCCTTGAACACTTCTAATGATGGGCCAGAATTGATATTGGCTATGAACATTTCCAGTGATGCTTCATCCACAAAATGCTGTACATTCAACAGATTCATTTTCCTGGACAAAATAATTCTGAAAAATATTGGAGTGGTTACAAGTGTGCTGCAAAGGCAAGAGTAAAATAGAAATCAACAATTCTTCACCTCATTTAATTTTTGGTGCTGGTCTTCCCTCCCACTGGACTTACTGTTTCTTTTAATCCTTATTCGTAATTCTTATTTATATGAACTTTTCATATCAAATAGACTATTCAAAAAATACTCAAATGAAATCCCCAGGGGAGACTTAAAGAAAATGATCCAGAAAGGTTACTGCATTGTGTAGGTATCATATAATTGCAAAAAAATTTCTGAGCTGTTGCCAAACTAAGGGACATACCATGTACTAGGATAGTCTGATTCTTTTTGAGCTATTAAACACATTTCTGTGAGAAAAAAAGATATCAAGAAGGGTGCAAATGGCACCTTTGTAAAGATGCAAATAACGGACAGAAAGAGCTTCTCACCACCTTCAATGAGTTTTGTAGTATTAAAAAATGCAAGAGACAAAACACATTGAGCAACGTCCTGGATGTGCTAGAAAACCAGTGCAGTGATGGCAAACTGCACAGGTAATTGAAAAAGGGTAAGGGGTCTGGTTATAAAGAAAAAGATGAGATTAAGAAAAAAGACAAAAATCTGAGGGGTTTTTGGCTAGTAGTTATTGTCCTTGGAGACAGTGTACCCTTAATCCTAAATAATCCTAGGTAATCTGCTATGCAGTATCATTAATATACCATTTCAAATCAATGCAAAGAAGAGAGTCTTCTAACCAATGAGTTACATACTTTCATCCTGCAGCATAATCACTTTGAAATTCTCTTGCTTGAGGAAAGCAACAGATTTCAGATAGTACGACATTTTCTAATGAAGAGGAGGCAAAGAAACCTACTGAATTAAATTTGTGAAGAGAATTTGTCNGAACATTTGGAAAATGCGAGTCATAATGGTTTCTGCTGGACATTACTGAAAACCTTAATTTTTTTTGTTTGTTTTTTTTTTTTTTTCCTTCCTGAACATGCACTTTATTTTGTATAGCTATTCAGGAAAGCTTTCATGATGATTTTATTCCTGAATGAACCTCTGCAGCTGTATAACCCCCGCCTTGTTGCTGATTCAGCTAGAGCCTTTGTATATAAATTTAAATAATCAGTTTCTTTAAGCATTTCCTAGAAAATATTCACTCCATTTATTCATGAACTGATGGTAAGATGAAACAAATTTTCACATTTATCTGGTAATTATTTACTTTTGTTTTCAGACAAGCTTTGAAAAAGGCATATATGTCTCCAAGAGACTCAAGGAATAAATGTTGATATCTCTTCTGTAAGGTGCTCACTGGATGAACCTAGTCTTAGATCAACTAAAAAGAAGAGGAATAGCAGGTGCATGCTAAAGCTATGCTTCATTTATTGAAAACCATGAACTACATTACATGAGGACTCTCTTAGTTTTTAATAAGTGGTTTGTCAGCTAGTAAAGACATTTGCTTTGGTGGAAGAACTAAATAGCTTTTCCTGTTCTGGAAGCCCAAGTCAACATATGATTGATACTACTGTATACAAGCCACCTACAGAATCAGTAAAACAGCTTCTGGTTATTTGTTAAGACTGAGAACCACAAAGAAAGGTACTTAATAAATACTCAGGCTTCTAAATTTTCATTGAGATAGAAGTCATCATGGAAACTTACAGAAAAGTCAAGGCTGAAAATTATATGTGTTTTGTGGCCAAGATACTTGGAAGACATTAATGTATAACCATTATGACTGGCCCCACAAGGGGAGGGTAACCCAGGTTCTTGTTAATAAATCCTTTGGAGTGGATTAGAGTGAAATGACACGGAATAATCAGTGTTAGTAAATACATATATGTAAGTTTTGTTTTAGAACAATTTTGTTTCTAAATAAAGCATGTTTGTAGCCATTATGGTTATTATCATCTATACAACAATAATACAGTAATACAGCAATATTAAAGCATAAAAATAACACTTAAGGAAATGTATAAAGCAAAGAAAAGAAAAGATAAAGGTAGAAAGATATAGTCAACATCCACTGGATCCAGTGATGCCACTTGGTAGTTGCAGCTTCCATGTCTGTTGGTTGAAATGTTGGTCACAGTCCTATCGAAGTGAGGGTCTTGATCTGTTAGGAGTGGGGGAAGCCACCCCCCAGAACTCAAGAATTTTCACAAGTTATTTGCACTCAGGCTCAGATGGGAACACTTAGTGCCTCCCCTGGGGTGGGAAGTTTGAATGTATTGTATGCTTCCTGGAGGGGTTTTCACAGCAGAGTCATCTTGTAAATGAGGACATTGGCATGATAAGAAGGATTATCCCACCTCCAAGGATTTTTGTCTTATCAGCCTCTTCCCTTAACTAGAAATCCAGTTTTTAGCTTCAGGTATGCATGTTCTTCAACACCTGGGATAGTTGGACTTATGTGATCTGAAGGTCCTTTGGCAGTAGGCATATTCAGAGAGGGGTGGGCTTTGCTGGATGAATAGCTCTATTCTTGTAGTTTTCTACAGTGGACAAAAGTCTTTTAGTGATCTTAACAATGCTTCAGCCATTAACTATTTCAGTCTCTGAAAAGATGTAACATTCCAAGCTAAGAGGATGACCTGTATATATCATCTCTAATAAGATAATTTTGATGGAATGTAAGACTTTTTAATTTTTCAAGCTGGTGAGTTTTTCTGCTACTGACATGTTCATTCTTACTTCTAAGGGCTCCATGCAGCTTCGTCATCATTAGACACTTAGTGACAGTAGCGTCAGTCAAATTCTGGTCGTTTGACCAGCTGTTCTCCATTACTTAATTAGTTCACACAGAGCACGATTAACATACTTCTCGGGGTGCTTACAAATCCTTGTCTTAATTAATATGATGGAATAGGTCATATTAAATAGAGGAAAATGCAGAAGGGATGAATACAAAGGAATATCCAGGTCATTATAACAGTTTATATCTGATATTATAACTCTTGAAACACGCACACAGACATAATTGCTCTCATTCACTTGGAGCAGGACAGGTTTTTACCAGGGTGATTCTTTGCTCTGGTACTGATGCACTATATAACCCTGGGTAATTCACATAGCTTCCATGTAATTTGGATTCCTTGTTATAATAGGAATAATATGATTTATTAATCCCACAGAGTCGAAGTGAGGTCTTTTCAATATTGGGGAAGTGCAAAATAATTTTCATGTCTGAACCTCTCTTAACCTCCAAAGTATTACAATGATTAAATATTGATTAGTTTATAAAAAGCTATGTTGTGGCATTTGCAGCCAGGTGAGGGAGAGTGTTTATCTGTGGCAAGAAAGAAAAGCATGCAAAGCTGACGGGGAGCTGATGAATCAAAACATGGCTATATAGATCTTTTGAAATGCCTTTATAGATCCTGTGAAGAGCAAATGCAAGGGCTTTAGGTGGATTATCAGTGACAGATGTAATAACAGCTATTCCACCACTCTCTTTCTCATGATATTTGTATTATCTCCTGGGGAATACATCCAGACAAGTGGACTGTGGCCACAAAGAAGCAAAACTACATAGAAATTGCAGTGCAGGTGCCCCAGAATGTGGATGTTGTCCCTGCTATTATACAAGTGACACTACAAATTTGTTTTGGTAACAGAATGTAAAGCAAGGATGAGGACCCAGCTGTCTCTGTTCATCAGCTGGATGTTGCCCTAGGCCAGGGGCAGGCTGTTGCTAATTTTAGTTTATTTTGCTGCTCCGCTCAGCTTGTGTCTGTGATTCACCTAATCATTATGATTAGCAAATTCAGTTATTTCTGTTTTCCGCAGACTCTTTGTAAGGCTAGGTGCAGATGAAAGCAATTTCTAAATGCCATATGACTGCAATGCTTCACTCAGATGAATCTTTCTGCGTAAAGGAAATCAGAATCCTGATTCTTCATTCTCTATACTGTGTAAAGAGTGAAATGCCATGAAGAAGCACGAGAAAGCAGTAAATCAAATACTCTATATATACTTTAGATAGAAAAATCAAGAAAAAATAATTTGAAATAATTTTATCCTGGTACAGGCCTCAGGAACTTATAGCACCTTCCCTTAATCCAGTGGAGCATTTGCTGTATCAAAATAACCTTGAAATATTAAGAAGGAAATCTGAGAATAAACCCTGGGGGTTAGATGTCAAATGCAGTCTTGAGGAAATGCTTCTCTGCACCTAGTATTAAGAAGTCTACAGTGTCCTCCTGAAGTCCTGGAGTGCTGCATGAAGGAACCTTTATCCCTTCAAAAATGGAAAAGCCTTTTGCCCACTCTGCCCTATGCTTTCCTAGAAGACGATGGTATGGTATCATCCTCCTCCTGACAGATGTAAATTTCCCAGTGAATATTTGTAACCAAGGAAGTTTCAGAGTCAAGACTCTTTGTCATTAAAATTTTTCTGATTTGTGTTCTGTTTTCCTATTTGCAGTGATCCAGGAAGTGACAAAATAAAACAAACCCATAAACTGTTTTCCATAGATTTTATCTGTAAGTTGATAGTCAGTTTGCAAGTTCTGTAAAACTTTATACTTAGATTTGTATATCTTTCTCAAGGCTTTATCGCAACAACCATACAATCCTAAACTTAGTTGAAAATTAATCAGAAAGCACCTGCTTGGTTTTCAGAGGAAAGTCTTGGCAGTTTACTACAGCACACATTAAGATTGTAAGACCCAAGTTTCTCAAAAGTGATGTCATATCATGCTAAGCAAAGGACAGTGCGAAAGGAAAGATAAGGATATCAGTTGACAAGAGAGAACCACAAGAAAATCTTATCCATTCAACTGCTTCAGGTGCCCTCCTAATGTTAATAAAATGACTACTGCAAAATAGAAGAAAGATTTGTAGTTGAGTATATTTTAGACTGTGTCCAACTCCTGTTTGATTTAAGGCATCTATTTTCTCTCTAATGACTTGATGTCAAAGCTCAGAAACTTAAGGTATTACATTCACATAATTTTCAGAATAGATTTCTAGTGAATGCATACTTCACTAAATGTTTTGTACACAGATTTGAACACAGATCCTTGTAATGGTGCACATTTCACTGCTTAAAGGTTAATAAATATCACATCTTTCTCTGTTTTTATTTTTTTAACAACAGATATTACATAAAATCCAGGAAAAATATACTTGTGAGTTTGTGAATCTTCCCTCTGAAAAAAAAATTAAGAAAAATCTACCTTAGTAGAGTACCATGTTGAAACACAATTGTCCTGGAGATTCTCTGTTTCCCAAAAACATTAAAGAGGTCATTCATTATCCCTGATATAGGAACTGTTTCTTTTACATAGATTTTATTTATCTCATATTAAACAAGAGCTTAACAGGCGTTCGGAAGGAGCAGTGGGCTGTCCTTTCTTTGCTTTTGTGGAATCCTGATGACTACTCAGGACTTTAAATCTAAAAAATTAAATTTGTGCTGTAAAAACTGAAAATTCAGCTATTTCCAAAATTTGGAAATTACTGTGAATTCTAAAGAACACCTGAAGCTGAATCAATCTGTAGAAAACATTACTTAGAGAACAAAGACATAGATGATTATTCCAGATTGCTCCCCACACTGTTTCCAGGTGGTTTCAATTTTTTACATAGATGGTGGTATTAGGATGTTGCACTATGTCTGCTTGGTGATTTAAAACCATAACTTCTGTAAAAGAATTCTGCATTATACTTTACACAGGGAAATGGCCTGAGGCATAAGGTGAAAGAACTATGGTACTGAATACACAACCTCAACTTACACAAACATTACCAAAAAGGGCAGGGCACCTCAGGCTATTGGTAAGAGGATAGCAAACCTTTCATTTCTGGATCACTGCTTGCATCCGGCTGTGTTTAGAAGTGCCTGTAGGTCATTAAGTGAAATGAATTGGATATAGTAGATTGGCTTGCAAAGGGACAGGAGTTCACATCACCAAACCATCAATATGGACACTGTGATTGGCAGAAGGGGCAATGCCTGCCTCCAACAGGGGTCTGAGCTACATTAAAGGTGGATTGTGGGAAAGCTCATGTGGCTGCAGAAGCACAAGCTTTAATAACTAGATCTTCTACTGCTTAGCTGAGAAAAATTGCTGTTTTGGACAGAACTGCAGCCTCTGAGGCTGTCAACCTGATACTCCTGAAACATTGAACTTGTGGCAGAGACTAGAGTGTGCTGGGAATCCTGCATCTGAAATCTGTAAAATCTAAACTTACACTGTATGAGAAGCTAGTGGTGTCAGGCTTGACACCAAATCTGACATCAAAAAGGTAAATTTGAAGTCAGAGTTTTGATTTTAGAAGTGGTCTCAAGAGTTCCTTTTCATCAATTTAAAGGTAAAATGAGATACAAAATGTTGAATAATTTTATTTTTGTCAAACTTAGACAATTTTGTTTTAATTTTTTAGAATATCTTCACTGTTCTTGCTAATTTCAGCAAACACAGGGCAGGTGGAAAGGGAAGCAAACTCCATTTAATTACAAGAAACAGTGGCAATACTCACAAAATGACAGATACTGGGTTGTTTCTCTAATGTATGTGGTGCTTACACATCATTAAGCCTCTGGAGCCTTGAGGCTGGGTAGGTGCCTATTCCTCATCCATTTAAATTGCCTAACCTTTCCTCCTCATGCTTTGAAACACGGTTTACTTTCTGTAGTTGCTGCTGAAATAATTCTGAATTCTGTATTTCTTTGCAATGATTTTCCTGCAGAAAAAGCAAAGCTATAGGAGCAGTTTTCCCGCATTGTTCCCACACAACCCGCCAAGCTCCTTCAGGGAATCCTGTTAAGACGGCTCCAAAGGGAAATGGCAATTTGAAATTGAGAAGAGGGTGTTTAAAAGCAAATCCCACAAGGGCACTTATGGTCTCATGTATCTGAGATACCAGAAAAGTCCCTTTTGACAAGATAACTCTGGATTTGAAATGTGAGTTTCAGACGAGACAAACTACGAACAGACCATAAAAAAGACATCTGTGTTTCAAATGCGTTCCACTGAAATGATCTCACTGGGTTTAATCCACACTGCAGAAAAGACTAACAACCAATTGGTCAGCCAGGGATGTGTTCCTGTTCTAGCAAAACCATAAAGGAAGGAACTGAAATTATTCCAAATAAAAGAGTAGATATTGAGTATTTGTGTCAAATAGAGCAAGAAGGTGGTTCTGGTTTTAATCTCCTTTTCTTTTTAGAACCATCAATGCACACAGGATTGCATTCTAGTTTTCTTCACTGTATCAATGCTGTAACCTTAGTTTTTGTATATATGCACATCTTAGTGTCTGTGTACCCACAATTTTTTGTTCAACTGATCCAGTATTTCTTAATGAAAAAAAAATAAATTTCTTCATCCAAAACTTACTTGCTATATATAAAAGGATTGATTCTGACAGAATATCTATTCTCACACATTCTCTTTTTGGATTTTTTCATGTTTTTTTTGTCTTCCTTATATTCTTTCAAAGAATAGAATGCTCACCAATGAAACTCTTACAGCCCTTTTGTTCTTAACAAATTATTTTGCTGCAGTTCGGAGAAGATCTGTAATCCCTCTGAAACCGAATACAGCTCAGTCTAGTGTAGGTATCTGAAACAGGTCAAATGTGTCTACTTCTTATTACTAGTATGAAGTTTGGGGTGTCAAGCTTGGATGTAGAAAACAGGAGTGTAGATATTTATAGTTTAATAATGTAGATCCTACAAACTACTAGATCCCATGTGTGTCATTCACGTGAACATCAGTACAAATGTAATCAAGTTCTGATAGTATTTCTTCCACTTCTACTTTATTTCTTCAGCAGTAAGAAAAAGTCCTTATTTCCTGGGAAGAGAACACATAAAAGCATGTGTAATTCATGTGTTTTCGGTTGATCTTTTCACTCAACTGCAATGGAAGACACAGTAGTAACCAGCTGTGCAGCAAGAAGGACCTTGTTTATTTTACGGGTGTAGCACAAAGAAAGTGACTCATTACAAGCTTTGGTGATATGTCAAACTCTTTTTAGACCAAAACAGTAAGATACTTACTGAAGTACAAGAAATGATGGCAATATATTTTCTTGAATTTAAATGTGTTCCTCTTGTGCAAAAGCTTCATGTTTGAGAGTTTAAATAACAAATAATGTACTTCCCCCTTTCTCCCCAAAATAAGTCCAGTAGAATTGGTTCCTTATATCCCTGAATTATGAAGAGAGTGATTTTAGCAGAGAGCTTCTATTCAATCCCATTTTATTGGTACAGGACACTGCAAAGGAATAGCGATTACCTTTTTATTGCTTTGTCTCTTTCAAAACTCTGGAAGTTCCAATTTAGAGCTAAAAAGTAATTAGAATGTAATTTGAATGAGATTCATGAATATTGGTTTGGGAATAACTGGTAATAGATCTGAATCTCTGTCTCATTTTGGTGACCACCTCTAATTGTTTTCTTGCTTTTACCCACCCTTTCTCCAGGCAATTCAACTCCAATTACACTTAGGAGACAAAAACTTGCCCTGAGTTTAGTGCTACTGTCTCTGGTCCGGGCAGTTTCTCTGTTAAAGGCTTGTGGAGAAAATCCCAAGGTAGTACTGCTATTGGTTTGGTCTCTTACATCACAGAATAACATAATCATTGCAAAAGACCTCTAAAATCATCAAGTTCAACCTTTGACCAATCACCCCCCTGTCACCCAGACCATAGCACTAAGTGCCACATCCAGTCATTACCCTTCCTCAAACATCTTTCATCTCTACTCAATTACATAGAAAGGACAAACCTATGCTTGTCTTGAAAAAGAACAGAAATGTCTTAAAGAAGAAGCCGAAAACCAGAGAAAACAGGTATATAATAATTTTAAAAAATGAAGAAAGTGTTATTAATATTTCTAAAAATTTCAGAACAATGGAGTCTAAGAGTTCAACACAGGGCCAAAGAGCTGCTGGACATTGCTCACTTGGTCTCTCTAACAGAGTGAGAGCCTGTTGGATGGTGAGATTAAGACCTTTGGCTTAACCTAGAAAAGCTATCCTTCTGTCTTTCTGCTCTCAAATGATGATACACTTGATACTCAGCCTTTTTATTGGGGAAATATGCTGCCAGTCAGTATTTCAGAAGTGATCAACAGGATTTTGCAGTGCCTTCAGTTATTCTGAGTCTGAATACATTATCAGTACAGGACCTTACCTTTGAAATAAAAATAACAGTTTACACTCCTATGCAATATTCCCCTTCTGGAGACAGAAATTGAGTGCATTACCTAAGGAAGAATAGACAGGTTACAATTTCAGAACTCTAGAGAAAAGACATCTCTAAACAGCATGTATTCAAAACCCCAGATGACATCTCAGGAACTTGGACTGACACTTCAGTGTTTGCAGGAATATTTTAATAAGGGACTCACATAAAACCATCACCGAGGTAGATGAAAGCAATAAATCCTGTGTACCTGAGGTACAAGTGCCATTTGTTCAGTCTGCTAAATGTCAAGGTTTAAAGCTGCAGAGTTAAGTCACCCCCCTCTTGGATGATTTAGCATCATCCACCTGTTGTGCACGTAAATATCTATCAGAGGGTTCTGTCACTCCAGAATACCTTTCACTTTCTTTATGGAATTTAATAAAACAGACTCCAAGGATACCGTGAGGTCCTTCTTGCACAACATCGAGGATCTGGTGAAGAAGTAAGTAGTACCAAAATAGAACTGGTTATAGCTTTTTCTGCTGGCCAGGATCTTGGTGTTTGGAAAACTATGACTGCACATAAGCAATCCATTTAATGCCGGAGAATTGGTTTTCACAGATGGTGGAAGTCTGTTTACTCTTTCATTATGGAGAAAGTGGTTCAGAGAAGTCAGGTTGCTGTTTCCAGCTATACTACAGGCACAGATTCCCCCCACCTCCACCCCAGGTAGTGTTCAAAGTATTGCTAAAGCCATCATGTGCATGCCATTCCAGACTGAGGCATGGAATGACAAAGTTCATGACAATTACATTTGTTTATCCTATTAAGGTAATGGGATTTTTAGGATTAGGGCTTCACATTTCAAAAAAAAAAAAGATGTTCATAAAACATTCTGCATGGTTCAATCTTTGTATGGTCAGACGCTTTATACAGCCACTGTAAAACCACAGTGTCTGCTGATTGCAAACCACTTTGTAGAAAAAAATTATAATTAGGTTACTGATCTCAGAATCAACAAAACTGTCCAGAGTTAAGATGGCATAGTAAAGAACTAGCTGTTTACTGACATGGAAATTCAACTCCATAGAAAATGAAACTTTACAGAATATGATATCAACATCTTTACAGATATAACCCTTAGAGCTCAAAGATGTCTTGAATTTTTTCCAAGTTCATGCAGTAGCAATGTTAAACACAAATAAATTCATATCCATATGCATATCATAAGCAAAGTAAAGCAAACTTATGCCTAAAACACCAACTTAATTTTCAGTCTGAATCCTTTACATACTGCAGCTGCAATGAAATGTGAAAGCTTTTTTCTTTTTTTACATAAATGAGACTCTCTTATATTTCTATGCTGATTGTAGGTGACGTACCAGAACACACACGCAGGAGGTATTAACAGCAGTAGCAGTAGCTTCCATGCATCATTGGGAACAGCCTGTTTGTTTTCCTAACCATATGCAAGACAAATTGTTAATAGGTACAGGTAAGTGCAGAAATGCATTTTGGTGTGCTCTTTCTTATGTTTGTAGGTTTAGAAACATGTAGGTTAATTACTACATGTTTGAACAAACATATATTATGTTGATTTGCCCAGAAATGAGTATGAAGAGAGCTGTGGGGAAGATACTTCTATTTCCTCAGCATAGAAAATAAAGCAGATTTACTTCACCATCAGTTCTGTGAAAGAGCTGGTGCCTGATTTCAGTGGAACTGGTATCTGCTCAATGTTTTAAGTCCTTCACAGAAGCAACACTTTTAGGCTCATAATACTGAAGAGTTTGATAGTATCTGACCTCTACCTCCAGGTGCTTTCATTTGTCAAAATAAACTTTTGAGGCTTCTCTGAGACCACTTAATTATTGTCTGTTTAAACAAAATCCTGCTTTCAAGGGCTCTGCTAAGCTACCATGGAGAGACATACCAAACTGTTTATTAAACCTCTTTTGAAGGGTGCATCACCAATGCATCTTATCTGGTCTTCCACCTCCAAGCCTGAAAGTGGATTAGGGAAAGGGAAAAGATAGAAAAAAGGAGGGAAAAGAGAGAGAGAGAGAGAGAAAGATTTAAAAAAAAAAAGGAAGAAAAAGGGAACGGAAACAAGGGGACACTCCCCCTCCAAATTAGGTAATAAAATCTCAGCACACAGCTGTCAGTATTGTGGCATGGCTCACTTAGTAGAAGAAAGAGAAGAGTTCCAAAGGAGGGTGCACTGCAGCACTTGTCCCTTACTGTGTGCTATGAAATACCATGATGTGGGGACAAATATTCTTGACATACAGTGACTCAAAATCAGCATATGAAACTGTCATAGATTCAGGCAAAAGGAGCAGGAAAGCATCACAGGACCCTTCATTTCCTTTCTTCTCCCATCTTGCTTTCTTCAAAGCTTCTTTGTTTAAATCAGGATATGCCATGTTAAGAATGTTAGAAATAGTTTTTCCTGTGTGATGTTCTTACACTGGTGTCATTTCATCTCCTGACACTGATTCTGACTTGTGGATAAATGGGTCCATTCTCTGATCTGTAATGGGAAATGTGTTTCCACTGCTTATATCACTAAAAGATTTATGGGAAATGACTGAAGTGATGACATAGACCAGGTCACAGTGGCAGCCTTGTTACTGTTCAGAGATACTCAGTACTCTTCCATCAGCTATAGCCTCCCTAAGTGGGACCAGAAGAAGCATACCAATTACTGAAAATCATCTACTTTCTCAAAAGGAGGGCTCTTTTATATGTACTGTGCCAAATAATATCCTTACTGTTACGGTCAAATCTTTTATACTTGAATGAAATTATTATCTTCATTGCACAACAGAAACACTTTGTTGTAAGTACAGTAGCCAATATAGAGTGTGATATGGGAATAATTCTTGCAAAAATTAAGAAAGAGTAACCAGGCATACTGGTTCTTTTTGGTATTTAGAGACCCAAAAGCTGTAAAACTAAGCAAACTAGTATTTCAGGGAAATACATCTGTCAAAATAGCAGAATATAATTGCCATATCATCATTTATTGCCTTTCATCTAAGGTCAGTCAAGGATTGCAGAGAAAGATAGTTTAATTTATACTAATTTCTACTGACATGGTCCAGTTTAAGACCCAAATGGATGAACTTAATAGAGGGTGCTTTGAAGAGTCTGGACTGATGAGATTATTCCCTTACAATGTTACTGAAATTTTCTCCTAATGACTAGCTTGAAATCCAGAGAATAAAACCCAAACATTTGGATTAGTCAGATGTCGGGAAAAAAAACTCAAGACACAGAATCTCTCGGATCTTAGAAGCTACATATTGATATATTGATTTCCCTGAGATTTGGGGGTTAAACCGAAGCTCTGTTCTAAAATGTTCAGTGAGCATGTACATGAGCTATAGGCCCATCAAGCAAGGTACTGAGGTGCTTAATCATGATTAGATCTCCCTTTTCTTTTCTATTCTACTTTGTTTTCCACTGTTTTCTTTTTATTATTTTAATTAATATTATTTCTCAGATGCATTTATTAAGTTGTGTGATTTCTTTCTCAAGTATAACAAAAGAACTCCAGAAAAAATATCCAGAAGGGAACTTCTGATGTATATTGGCTTTCAACTATTAAAATGCAGTCTTTTTACAAGGAAAAAAGGAAAAAAAATAAAAAAAAGGAGAGATAAATTTAAACCCCCAGAAATTAAGACAGGATTTTAAAGGATGAGACTAACTGTAGATATACATGCCTACCCACAATAGTGTGGACTGTATGCTGTGGGAATATGAACTCTTTAGTGGAAAGACTGCTTGGTTTTGGTTTTCTAAGTGTATTTAGATGTAGTTTAGTAGAGTAATTCTCAACATGTTAGCAGTAATAATTTTCTCTGTAGTCATGTTTTTTGTTTATCCTGTCTGCCAAGCATTCAATGTATTTATTCCACTGATGATGTTGAATAGTGCAAGAAATATTTAATGAGTACACCACAGGCATTTCTTTTTTTATTATTTTTAACTGTCAGCATTAACAAATCCTAGTGATGTATGCACAATTTGTGTTCATGTAGCCTGGGAAGCCTCCACCTATCCCCAGTTTTGGTCCTATAAGTTTTTGGCAGCCTGAATTATTTGATTGTTGGCAGAGATGTAATCTTCCATCACTTTCTAAAGCAAAAATTATTATTAGCTAGACAGAATAAAATATACAAGCATCTTGCCATATTTTTGAGATCTACACGCACTCCCCTGCCTCCATCCAGTGCATTACAGATGCAATAAATGTGTTTTCAAGATCTAGCCAGTACATTTTCATTAAAAGGAAGAGGTCACCCATAATAACATCATTCCTGTGACCCAGACAAAATTAATATATTGCTGTGATGTCCCTGCATTTAAATGCCAAATGGTACTTGTTCATAAGGAATTGTACAAAAGGCTATGACAGTCATTGGTGCCAGTGTTAATGACAATCATATCCTATGAATAACTAGATATATTAAAAATGCCAAATGTTTTGCCATAACACTTTACTGCAATGTTTTGTTTTGTTTTGTTTTTTTTTTAATCCCGTCTATGTCAATGAAACTAGGGAAAACTTAATTGGGTTTTTAATGAAATCGAAATGTGACATGGTATTTCTTCTGTGTGTAAGCATTTGTCAAGCTTTTGTATTATAACCCTTTTCCATTTACATTTCCAATGGTCCAGAATATGTCTTTATTTTGGTAAGCTCAGTTGCAGACTCTGTACACCTCTAGGAACTAAGGGTGGGGGGGGGAAAGAAGTTATTTTCCAGGTTCTGCTGTCACCTCAAGTTTGTTTGACTCCAGAAATCATTAAACTCCTACTTCAGGCTGAGAGAAGAGCTCTTTCAGACAGAAGTGTAAAGATGTAAATTCTTATTCTGTTTAGAAAGAATAGCTGTAGTGGTTAACCTTGGATAAGGGTCAAACTCCAACCCAGCTTCTCACTCACTGCTCCTCACCAGGGCAAGTTAAAAATTGGCAAAATAAGATAAATACTGGGCGATCTCTTACCATTGTCATGGTCAAACAGATTAGGCTTGGGGAAAATTAATTTAATGTATCACCAATTAAAATAGACTTTGTTAAGAAGAAAGAGAAATAAAAGTAAAACAGTACTTTTCCCTCACTACCTCAACTTCACTACTTCACTCCACTGTGGAGGGTGATGAGGGTGCGGGCTTTAGTCAATCTGTAACCACTCCTCTCTACTGCTCCTTCCCCTTCTCCAGTGTGGGCTTTTCCATGGGCAAAGCCACGGGGGAATGTTTCCAGCTCTGACCTTTCTGCACAGAAGCCATTCCTATAGCCCCTCACTATCAACACACTACTCACAGTCTTTCTCAAAATTATGATGTCATTTTCTTTTCATTCTCTGGATTACAATAAATGATCAATAAATGATCCCAGTTTGTGTGCAAAAGTGATGCTCTACTTCATCCCTCTTAATCCTGAGGACACCCTTTTAAAGTGTCAGAAATAGCAGTGCACTTGCTCATATGCAGACTGGTTTACTTCATACACTGTAGTCTGCTGCCATTTTGACTTTTTCACCAGCAATTCTTCTCTCCTTTATGACAGCTCTCCAAATTACTGAGTGCATTAAAGATTCCATTTTCCTCTGGCATCATTTCTGAAACACCTTCCATGAGTTCCGTGTTTATTTGATAAGACCAGAACTCTGCCACTGCATTCTTCATGTCAGTGATTTACTTTGAGGAGGGAAGCAGAGAAAAGGTATTCGTATTCAGCAAGTCACAAAAACAACTCAAAAATAACTGCAGCGTTTGCTGATGTAAGATTAGCTTTACAGCTCACACAGACATGCAGCCATTACAAAAGGCACTTACTACTAATTCCATTTAATAATTAATTTGGTTGAATTCTGACTTAATCCAAGACAAAGATCTCCCTTTCAGCTACAGAAGTTTTGTCAACACAAGACTCAATTACTTTATTCTGGTTGTTATTCATTCTTACTATTGAAAATATACTCCTAATTTCTCCTTTGACTTTATCGAGTTCTATTCCAATTTATAGGAATTGTTTCCTGCTATTCTTTGTCCTACATTCTACAGAGCACTTTAAAGTGTTTGAATTTGTAAATCCCAGGATTACATTTACACATCTTACCACTTCATTATGCTGCTCAAAATAAGTCCTTTTTGGAGTTATTACTTTCCATAAGACAGTCCTCCTCTCAGTTGATAGGACTTGCATTCTCTGCTGCAGCTGTATTAAAATACATTTTGTAGGAATGTGTCCAATGAGCCAAATGATACAGACTGTGCTCACTGACTGCTTCTTCCTTGCTTGAGGCTCTGCCAATGCTTTCATAATTCACAGATTTGTAAAAGTCCTTCTTTTGTATTTAGGTGCCCTACATTGATGGCATGCTGTGTGTATGAAAAGCACGTGATTCTGTGTCGCAGTGGCTGCTGCTTTTGGCATTTGTCAGAGTTGTTAACCTCAAGTTGAAGAGGTGGCCAGCAAGTTTCACCAGAGAAGGTTTAGATCAGTTATTAAGGAAAATTCATTCACTGAAGGGGTGGTCAGTCACTGGAATAGGTTTCCCAGGGAATTGGTGAAATCACCACCCCTGGAAGTATTGAAAAAGTGTATGGATGTAGCACTTGGTAATGTGGTTTGGTGGTGAATGTACTGCTACTGGATTAATGATTGGACTTGATGATCTTGAAGTTACAAACATAGTGAGTCTATAATTCTAACTAACCCTTTAGAATGTGATCCATTGGTATCAGCTAGTGGGAATTGACTTCTTTTATCTCTTTTTCCTGAAAAAGTGAAGCTTATCTAATTATTCAGTCTCAATAACTGTGTAATCCTTTTGAAATTCTAATGAGTTTCAAACAAATTGAAGAGCATGTTTCTCCAGGTTTTATCAGAATAGCCAATTATACATGAAAGAAACATCCTCTATGTTCTGTAACAAGAGCAAAGGTAAGAAGTATGCTTGTACATGCAGGGTGAGAATAGGAATGAAAACTTTGTCAGTGCTAGCACTCATGGACTTCCCTGCTAGTAAGAAGGTCCTTCCCTGACAGATGAATTCACTGGGAGCTTGAATCTTCAAGAAACTGTGGACTTTTCCAGCTTCCTGTTCATATGACCAATTTCTTTCCAGACTCCTATCTTTATTTTCCTAAAAATACCTCTTGAATACATAGCAGTTGTGGTTGTGACATAAG
Source organism: Formicarius rufipectus (assembly GCA_013399695.1). NCBI lineage: Eukaryota > Metazoa > Chordata > Aves > Passeriformes > Formicariidae > Formicarius > Formicarius rufipectus. The sequence continues at coordinate 58,537 of VXAU01002130.1, read as the reverse complement.
GCACAATGTAATTAGCCATACCCACCAGAGCTCCCTAAGAATGCATACTACTTTCTGATAGTAGGACTGATTTCCCCTATAAGCTGTGGCAATCCATGATGTCCAGTATTCAATTTCCTTCATTCCTTATGTCTTTTGCTTCTTTGTTCCTGAATCACCTCCTCTTCTATTTTCCTTTTTTGTTTGTTTTTATTCCTTTTTTGTGTGTTTTTTTTGTGTTTTGGGTTTTTTTTGTTTGTTGGTTTGGTTTGGTTTGTTTTATTTGGGTTTTTTTTGGGGGGGTTGTTGTTTTTTTTCTGTTTTGTGGGTTTTTTGGTTTTGTTTTGTCATTTTTGTTTGTTTGATTGTTTTTTTGTTTATTTGTTTTTACTTATTTATTTATTTCTTTTTTATTTCTGGCACACTATTAGCATACATCCAGGATTTTTAACTTTCTCTCATGACTAAAAAGAAAACAAAATAATTAAATTGCTAGTACAAAAATCTCCATAGTCAAGACTTTCAGGAGTCTGTTGACATTAGTTATATACAACCTGATTTCAAAATGCATCTGTCACCCAACATCCTCCTTGGTTACTAATGGACCGGAATTTCTTGAGCCTTATGGGACACAAACCCCAATTTTTTTCTTTTGTAATTCTTAATTTTTTAATGAATAAGTCTAGCTCCCTCTTTAAAAACATCATAGAAGCATAGGCAATTAATTTAATTATGCCAACAATGACAGACTCCACTGTGAGTCTTCTAAAATCTGAAGACCAAGCATGACAACTTGTTCAAATCCTGCTGTTTGGCATCTGCCCAGTACTGACACACCTAATGAGACAAATAAACAGTCTGATTACACACCAAAAACCTCTCTGTAAAGATGTTTCTGGTACTGCTTAAAAATCTGCCAGTGCACCTGTGCATCGTATTTTAATATAATTAATAATTTTTGCAAAACTTAAAACTTTTTTTTTCCCTATTTCAAATTTTCCTAGTGCTTCTTGGGAATTTTCAGAAGACAAACCTGTCTTACAAATGCACAGAAAGGGAAGGGATAACTGAAATAAAACCCCATAGCTAGGTGTTACTGTCTGTGACTAGTTTAAAAGTGGAAATCTCATATCTATAGTCAAACAAACCAGCAGTTGTTTTCCTTTTTTTTTAACTCCTTTTGAAAATAAGAATGCATAGTACTCAGGGAAAATAACAAAATACATTTGCTCTACATATGCTGAAGGTTTTGAGTTAAAGTCATTGTCATTGTAAGGAAAGCAAATAGAAACCTTTGGGTTATATCAGTATTAACAGCCCCTTCAGTAAAATATAGCTACAGTTCCACTGACAATGCAGGGTACCCTGGACTAAGGGCCAAAGACTGTGTTCTGGCATCTACAAAGCAAGAGGCTTAAATATAAAATCTTTTAATTACTTCATGTCTTGATACATAAGATTTTCCTCGAAGCATGATTCATGCAAGAGGTTTTGAAGATGAATTGTGAAAATTTTTAGTCTGAAAGTGTTGCTTTTGTCTATAAATTGATCCCACGTCTATCTTTGTAAAAGCAACTTGCCTTAATTTTACAATGTATTTTAAAGACTATGAGTATGTCTTTTTAAACAAGAGAAATATGTATATCTCTATGTTCCTCTTGCTCTCTATTATCTCTATCTCTATATAGATCTATAGGTAGAGTACTTATGTTATTTAAATCTAAAATTACATATTGATAAATATCTCTTTGCATAACCTTTACAACTCATTCTATATATGGTTATATCTATATAGATATTTACATATATAAAAAGTTTAAACTTTCTCCAAGTCCGCAACAGCCTTATGTATATAACACAAGCTGCAAAATTTCTGAAGAAATTTCTCATGACACAGAAAAATTGGCTCCTTTCCTTCTCTCCACACACCAAAATCCTCCCACTTCTCTTAGGGAAAATAATTAAAATTCAGGAAGACAAAATTATTGTTAGTTTAATATACAATGCATATAATATATAACACATATTAATATAATATAAATAGCATGCAAGGTATGTTATTGAACTGAATTTTGCCCATACCTCCTGTGCCAAATTTCACTCCATGATCCTTTTCCTGCACACCAGGATTCTTTTTCCCCCATTTCTTGCCGTTATTTACATTACCTTCTTTGCTGTGTCAGGTATGTCAGTTTTTCTGCCCTTTCAGGTTTTGATGAATATAAGACCAGGGGCTCAGTAAGGCTCATTTCATAAGCTATAGCAACACTGGGATACAAGAGTAACCCTCGAGCCAAATTCAGGGCAGAACTGTCTCGATGTATATTCTTTAACTGCTGAAGCATCTCAGGTCCCATTCTCAACAAACTGAGGTGAGATCTTTTCAGGTACAAGTGTGTTGGGCTGAGGAGTATAAGCTTAAAATTACTTCCATGATGTTACACAGTGATGACCATGACACAAATTTTTAGAGTTGACATCTGCTGTTCACCATGAATCCTGAGTGAGTAGATACAACCCCTCAGGCATCAGATTTCAAAAGAACAGTTCTCCTAAGGAAAGAAAATATATTTCTTTATATTTTTATTTAAATATTTGCAGTGTAGCATAATAGTCTTCCACACAAAAGAAGGAAGTATTGTAACAAGTGATTTAGTTTAATTAAAGCAATACTATATAGCTGCAGAGAACATTCTTTGTGTGGTTTAATTCTAGCGAAGTTTTTTTTCCTAGACAGTGGCAGCACTAATCATTTTATGAGTCATTGTGACAAGATTTTTCTCTTGTCAGTGGTTCACAACTTTGTTCTACTAAAATCTCTCTGAGTCCCAGTGGACTCTATCTCCAGTTCTCTATTCTCAGTGTTTCCTTCTTTGGCTATTCAAATCCTAACTGTGCCTTCCAGTATTCTGATTATATCTCTACCATATACTCAACTTATTCAAAGGGATCCAAGTTATCCCTAAGCAATGCAGTTCAAGTACAGGCAGCCGTTTAACCTCAAACTAAATAATTCCATTTGAGTGACTTTGAACTACTAAACACCTCAATTACCCTGCTGCAAGTCAACTGAAAGCATATTTTGCTTGTCAAGGACAGGCTTTGTATGTATCTTGTACTTAAAGTATTGCAAATATCTGCATGACTAAAGTGTAAATTATTGGAAATCTGTGGGATTTCCTCTTTAGGGATATGTTTAAGGGGGCCTTGATACCTGGGCAGAATGAGAAAAGGTAGACTGGCATAAGTCACATGCAAATTTCTTGTAGTGGGAACTGCCACACCAGCAAAACCTGAACAGCTGAATTTTCACAAGTACCTTGTTATAACACAGAACATCAGTATGTTTATAGTTACACAGAAGCCACAGTGGAGAGTCATATGCCTGATTAATCATGTTTAATTACAAGCTCTTATTAGGCTCACATCCATTTGGACACCATGCTGTAACACAGCAGAGCCATCACCACCCACTGTGCAAGCAGAAGCAGCACACAAGCACGTGCAGCTCCAGCGATTCTTTTTTGTCTGGAAACTGCAGTTGAAAACTGTGTACTGTCATCAAGAAAAAAGTAAAACACTTAATGTGTTTTCATCTTGGTTTATTTAAACCTCTCTTCAACATAGGCATTTCAAGATACCTGACACAAGATGTCCTGTATTTCTGGATTTTTTGGACAACCATAATTAATACTGACGCTTATAACTATTATTATAGATACATTGACAAGAATGATTTGTGTAAATTAAACTTTAAAATTACATAAATAAAAATCATGTGTCAGGACACATACTGCTCTCTTGCATAGAAATAAATTTGCTAATAAGAATTTGCCTACCTGAATAAGCTTGCATGATTGGAAGCTTGAAAAATTTTACAGGTATTTTCCTTATAGTTCTAAATATATATATCTTTGTTCCAAATAGTGTTAGACTTAAAGTCTTGTCCAAAGTTATCCATAGTATTGATATATACAATGTGTAAACCGGCTCGCCTATTGTTCATTCTATTTGCAAAGTTCTATTCTTTTTTTTACAGTACAGAATATCACAAGAATATTTCCACTGATACTAAACATGATGCAGGGGATACAAGAAACATGCCCTCAGACATTTCATAGAACCAGAATAATTCTTAGAATAGTTTAAGTTGGAAGGGAACTTTAAGGGCCATCTAGTCCAATCCCCCTGCAATGAGTAGGGACATATTCAACCAGATCACGTTGCTCAGGGACCCATCCAACCTGACCCTGAAAGTCCTGAGGGATGAGTCATCTACCACCTCTCTTGACAACCTACTACCATGTTTCATCCTTTTTGCAAATATTGCATTTATATCTGTTTAATAAACTTCCATTAAAAAAAGAAAAAAAAAAAAGTTATCTGCTTTTAAATGCTGACCCTGCTAAAGAAATTAACTGTAAACTATAAAGGAAAAAAATTTAAGAACTGAATATCTGCTGTGTTTGTGCCTCTAAAATCTCCATTTGGCATATTCACCTGCAGATCTATATTTCCAGGATTTCTTTTTGAAGATGCTGGAAACCTGCATTTCGTGTCATTAAAATGATACTGATGAGCAAAATGAATAAATTATTAAATTATATGTTAACTTCCCAGTAAATGTGGGGCATTCAGAAGTTCCTGCCTCAGAACAGAGAGCAGTCACCTTTTTTTTTTATCTTTTTGTTGCTATGCAGCCTCACTATCCATTCTACAGAATCATCCTCTCACCAGTACTAAATGTAATTAAGGGTCTTTTCAAAAAAATGATTTAATGATCTGCGGGTTTTTTTCAGATTTTACCCAAGCAAACAGAGCAACTGACTCACTAAAGGCTCAGACTGTTATATGTACACATCATTGCAGCCAACAGTGCTTCATCTGGATGATATGTCTTAAGGTAACAAAATAAATTAAGCACTAATCCATTAAAAATTGGGTGGCTTTTTTTTTTTTTTAACCTCTGGTTAACATTATATAAAAACTCAAAAAATGGTTTCAAGAGAGTTTTGCAAGACAGTTCAGTATTCACTGAGCTGAATTCTGATCCTGAATTGCAAAAATGCAAACATTATGAACCCTTTGTAGTGGGTCCCATAACTTCCTCTGTCCATTTTGTCATGGACACCTTTGTAAATTTATTGTTGTGCTTACAACCTTCCATCCAGTCTGTGGCCATATGTATTCATCTGGAGCTTTTGCCCCAAAATAAGAGTGTTTGTGGCTAAGTTCTCAGCTCTGGTCTCCTTTACTACCTTTTTCTTCACAAAAAACTTTGAAAACAGTTGAAATATTTTGTGCCTAACTAGCTTTGACTTAGTCTAGAGCTCTTCTCCCAAATAACAAGTGATAGGAAAGGAAATGGCCTAAAGTTACATCAGGGAAAGTTAAATTGGATATTAGGAAACATTTCACTGAAACAGTGATCAAGAATTGGAACAGGCTGCCCAGGAAAGTGATGGAGTCATCATCCCCAGAGGCATTTAAGAGACATATAAATGTGGCACTTAGGGACATGTTTTAGTGGCAGACTTAGCAGTGCTGGGTTAATGATTGAACTTGCTCTTAAAGGTGTTTTCCAATCTAAACAATTCTATGATTCTATGTTTTGTACCAAAATATGTTTTTTCTTGGGTAGAAAATTGCATAGAGGATCTCCACAGGTCTGTGGTTTGCACTGTCCTTTCAGAGAGTGAGTTCAAACCCAGATTTACTGATGGCCTCACTCTGATGGCTGTCAGGAAAGCACACGGGTTGTCTCATGGGATAGAAAATTCCAGCCACATACTGCACTCTCTCACAGGCCTGTGTGCAGGAGGGACAGATCCCCTTCAAACAGCCTTCAGCTGACTGCTTTCAATTTGCTCTTACAATGGTGGTCTGGGACTAAAGCTGTTACTTGGGTTATGAGAACAGGAACCAGGTGGAGAGAAGAAAAATCAGTTTCTGAATAAGGGGAGGTAAAGGCAGTGTCTATACAAGATTTTTCTTTGCCCACCAGAAAATCCCTTCATCTTTCTTGCTATAGTGAAATGGATTTAGCTGTTCACAGTGAACAGACGGGACTGATTTATGTTTTCAGAAAAATTTCATGAAAGCTGCCAGTTCTTTCATGTTACCCATTTTTCAACACCTTCTGACTGTAAAACTGGTTGAGTAGTGCTGAGTTCTAGCTGATGATGCCAAAGTTGTTCCCAAAAAACAGACAAGATTTTTTCAGTCTTCTTTCAGAGGGACATCATCTTGAAAGGAAGCACATCATATTGGAAGTGCTTTATGGCAAAGGTGTGACAAAAAGGAGGAGAACGGGGTAGGTGTTCATATACTTCTCAGCTTTCTGCTGAGGAGATTCATCATCAAGACCAGGACTAGTACAATGAGAACATTGCTCTCATTCCAGATTTATCTCAGAAGTTTCTATGTTTCTGTATATGGATTTGGCCACAGCTTCTGGCTCCTCATTCCTCAGCGCTGCTCCTCAGCTTTTTTTCTGTTTCTTTAAAGAAATTTCTATATCTACAGTGTCAATTTCCCAGCAACTGCTGTCTGAGAAAGCACAATAGGAAGAACTTATTTGTTTTGGTCAGAACACCTGATAAGAATTATTTTTTTTGGCACAGGCTCTTCCTTCGTGCCTCCATAGACATGCCTTTTGCACCTGTTCCCACAGTCTGTATTTCACAAAAGTCTTTAAAGCCTGACCAAAAACCTAAGGATTACAACAACGCAGCTTATCCAAACACAGATGAAACATGGAGAGGTTGCTCACCTAGGGACTGCAGCACATGGAATAAAACTGGGGGATTATATTTTTGTAAAAATGTCAAGGTCTGCTAACAACCCTGCAGGAGGCAAGCTAAAGAGACTTTAATAGAGGCAGTAGTGAAATAGAAGTGCCATGACCCAAGGATCCAGGGGAACAGAAGAACTGGAACACTGTACTCTTTATGCCTTCTCTAAAGAAAAGAATATTTGGGGGGGTAACTTTTACAGCTGTCACAAACTGCAATAAGAAATAAAGCCCTTAGGCTTTCTGACTTCCTAAGGTGGATGATTCAGACCCAGGAGCTAGTATCATGTGCTACTAGGCGATTTCAGTTATGTGAGTTGCACAATCAATATGATGGTGTATATGAGATTTAAACAAACTGTGCGTAGTTTAGGATTTTTAGATGACTCTTGAAATTCTCAATTATATCAAAAGATTGCCTAATTCTTTAGCATTAAATAAATGAATACCTGAATGCAAAGCCATAAAATATTGGATTAAGAATTCACACCATTTCATTTACATTGAAGCTGAAGTGCAACATTTAAGTCACTAGTTTCATTCCAGCCAGTGAGTTTTCAAATAGAAATTATGTCATTTTTTCAACTGTGCATGTCACAATACTTTAGAAAAAAAAGGTCAGCATCATTAAAATTAATGAGCAGGTTTATAAATGAGTGACTAAGGCAATACGGGTTCAGAAATCACTGCAGTACTGGTTACTATGTGCCTGCATTCAGACAGAGCAGTAAGACTAAGACACAAAACTAGTGATTGCTTTCCAAGACACATGGTGATGTTATGGGTAAGTGGAAAAAAACCATAATTTACCCAAAATATCTACACTGCTTGTTTTCTTAGCCCACTACCGATTTTTACAAGAGTCACTTGTTTAGCATCTCTGCAGTTGCTTTCTCATTTTCTCTGAATGACATTGCTGCTGTCCTCTCTCAGAGTAGGTAGCCACTAGAGAAACTAAAAAAGGGAGAAGAAAAATATAAAAGGATCATTCTGATATATTTAAGTATGCATAAATGACACCTGGAAACCAATGTTCTCTATGTTTTGCTCATGTGGGGTAGAGATGGTGAATCATAGCAAATCTTATAAAACTGGCTTTCTCTTAGACATTTGACACTTATTTTTGCCAGCATCTTAAAAATTGGAGGGCTATAGCAGCCCACAAGAATATGCATATCTTCATGCACACACATTCCCACACATGTATGCTATCCTTGCTTTTAATACTTGCCAAGGCTGGAAATGTAGGAAGGCGTCCATTCTGTAGGCTATATGTTATTGCTCCTTCAAACTTAGGAGGCAAATTTTTGTTAATGTCACAGTGTTAAAATGATTATATTTCTTACATCAACTATTTGTTTTCTTTACATTGTAATTTTTCTTGTTAAGAAAAGATGGAATATGATGCTAGATTTATGGCAAAGGAAAAAATACAGTATCTCTTTATGGCTGATTTATTTTCACAGATATAAAATTAATAGACATTGCTGTTATTCTTTCTGTCAATAAACTACGGTTTTAAATTTAATCAGCCAGTCTTTACAGTAAGCAAGAGCCATGTCAGTGGTTCATTTTTGCTTGAATTCCTTTGAATAAAGTGCATAATACTGAGTACTTGAGAAAGAAAGATAGGAAGGAAAAAAGAAAGTGTGAGAAATTCCCATGATAAAAAGGATTTTATTTTTTTTAATTTAAACAAAAATTTTACCACTTTAATCAATGCCATTGAAGTTTGGTGTTCTTTAAAATACAAATATTTGAAAGATGCTTTTGAGACACAAAGGAAGAGCAATCTACAGAACAAAACAAATACAGAGCAGAAAATTATAATGGGAACTGTCAGATTATTAATAGCTTTAGCAGAAACAAATTTAATATGAATAGTAAAAAAGAAAAAAAACCACAATCTTTGGGTATCTTTGAAGGTAGTATTTGTGATTAGTAACTTTTTTTTATAGTCACCTTCTCTTAATGAAATAAGAGGAGATGTGATAGTACCTCTTAATAATGTACTTTCTAACAATTCTTCTCTGGCAACTTATGAAAAAATAGGAGGATAATCTCAGTCAATCAATCAATCACTAGTTTGCTTTGAGGTTCATATCAAGAATATTCTTAGTCATCACATTCTAGACATTCAAAATGCCCTCTGTCAGCAGGAAGGTACTTGGCTAGAAATGCACACACCTTTCACATGATTGGAAATCCTCTGCTGAAAGACTTAAACACCTGCATAAGACTTACCAGGGCACATTTTCATAAGACTGAATGTTTAATTTCATTTCTGTTGCTTGTGTTAGTGACTAATCTGGCCATATAAATTAAATCAGTCAAAATTCATCTTTTTATAACATAGATGCAGTCTCTTGAGACAGCAAGCATAAACACTTATACTAGGTAATATCACCCAATTCCAACCCCAGCAATGCGCTTTTTACAAAATTCAAATATACCAACTCAACATTACAATAACATCATTTCTGCTTTTGCTTCCCTCCCTCTCTTCTTCACCTCCTCTCCCCTCAAAGGGCTAAAAATAAGCCAAAATCCTTTAAGAATCTCTGTGAATGTTTCTTCAGTTGGGTTTTGTCCTTCTCTTTTCTCTAAGTACAAGTCCAAACAAGACATTGTCCCACTTAATGTCATTACAGTAGCTAATTATGACATCAGAAATCAATAAAAACCCAGAATCCTCTTAACATACTGCCCTTGAAATGAGAGGCAGCAAAACAGGTACTACAGTAATGTAGTTAGAGATGGCAAATCACTCCTGGGTTTCAACTGCCTCTGTATTAAAGAAAATAACTAGTGAATTTTTGCTCACTTAACTTTCTTCAGAGTATACAATTGCAGACAATACTGCAACACATAGGAAAGAGAAGGAGCTAAACACCTTGCTGAGATTACCTGAGTGGTTGTATGGTTCTTGAATAAGTATAATTCTCAAATAAGTATAATCAGATGCAGGTATATAGATTTATAGCTGACCCCTCTAACATTAGGTTGACAAATTCATGTCCAACCTGCTTGAACTCTAAGGTTGGAAAATGCGGTTTTTTACACTTAACACTGAACTTATTTCCATGTTAATTATGAATATATCTTATTAACAGCTTGAAGTGAAATGGTGAGCCTGTGAACCATGGTGCAAACCCACTGCTTTAAGGAGGGGTGGAACAGGACTGGTGTTATACTTTAAGAGATGAAGCGTGAAGACGTATGACACACCTTGTGCTCCTGCCTCCTGAGCTAAGAGCATATACCTCAGGAAGATAAAGTTAAGGAAAATAAAGTGAATGACTGCCTTCAGAGCAATGTAAATCTGAAAATCACTATCCCAGCAGATATGCCCAAGGTAGAATAAATGGTCACTGTGAATTTTTGTGATAAGGGATTTTTGTCAATGATTTTGCTGCTGGTTTGCACAGAGTTAGAACTGACTGATTTTAAAAACCAATGTATATATCTGCTATAACACCCAAGTCAATTACTGCTTTAAATTATTTCAGAGAGCTGACAGAAGATGGTGTGTCAGGTACCTCTGACAGAATACTACTGGTTTTGGTATCATGACAGTTAGACATGAAATAAACTAAACCCTAATCACATTAAGCCAATAATTTGATCATACGTGATGGAGGACACAGGGCAAGGCAATCTGGTCTGTCATTGTTAATGTCAATCAGTTAAATTCAGTCTCCATAATCATGGTCAGAAAAAATACAATGCCCCAATATATTCCAGTAGGGGGTGGACCTATGTTTACCTATAAATTGAAAATATTTCAAAGAATAAAATTGTATAGCTGCTAAGTCTGTTGAAGAATGATCAGCTCCCAGCCTGTGTCCTTCCACTGATTGTGTGATGCACAGTGGAGGCTGACAAGGCATGATATCACAGAATTTCACTCCTCTGTCTTCACTCCTTCCTATTGCTAAGGAACTTTTATGTATATTATTTATTGCGAAGTTTTAGGCTTCGTAGATCTTTTCTTTATTTTTGATACTGTAAAACATTTCCATTCCTCTTCCACATTGTGGTGTTGTTATTACTGACATAGGATCATCCTTTCTTAAGGAAGGATGAATGTTAGTAAAAGATAACTAAATAGCTACAAAATAAATATTCCCCCTATGTAAAATACAAGTGGTTTGGCTTCAGAAATGGATAAAATGTGTAAAATAAAGTAGAATTTAGTTCCTCTGTTTGACACAGTCAAAATTTTCTACTGTTTCTACAGGTTTGTTCAGCCTCTTTCATTTGAGTAAAATTAGGATCCCTACTTTGTTCTCTATCTCTGTTTCTTATACACACAGGACAAATGAAAAGACATAAACCATTCAGGTATACACAATATATATATATTAAAAAATATAATTCTGATGCAATTGTTGCTATGTGGAAGAGTAGTACTATTTTAAAGTTTATTTATTTTTAGTTACTTTCTTTGTGAATCATTAGAGCTCTAGTGTCATGCAACTTAAATTCAGAAGTGTTAGCATTTTCCTAGACCAAAACTTGTATTTTAGTTTTAATGGCTCTATTTCTATTTCACTTATACACTGATTTTAATATTAATTTCTAATTGACATGACTATAACTCTGGGAAAAGCCTTTTCAGAGAAGGGACTCACATAAAGGGAAAAATCTTTAACATAGTTAAAATTTTCAAATGTTGCAAATAGTGAAAAATCAGGAGATAAGTATTGCATCGATTTCTGGAAGCACTGTTTTTCAAGCCTAGACATATCTCCTGCATGGCAGAAACTGTACAGTAATTTTATTGCTAAAGATTTTGTAGGAAGGTGCTGCAGTAACTAAGGAACCAATTTTAGTAACACAAAAACAAATGTTGGAGGCATAACAGGACTGAAATATCAAAATCATTTTTAGGCATGGTTATAATTTCTGTCAGAGTGCGCTATAATGTTAAAAGAAAACTCATTGATTGTTATTATTATTTTTGATTATTATATTTTAGTATGAATTGATAAAGAACTGAGCTGCTATTTCTTGGGCTGGGCTACAGATATGAAGTTTAATCCAAGGCGAAAGTGTGGACACCTTACAGAATAAAATGTCGATATTACCTCATCCAAGCTTTGCTTTTAAACCCTACAGAGAACATTCTTGTGACATTCAACATAAGTTACACAGTAATCTACCATTTTTAAACTTTCAGACTGCGGTTAGCCGAGATTACTTTTGTGTCTTGGAAGGTGTTCATTCAAACCACTGGTTTCCAGTGAAAGATCTTTTAGTACAATGATCGTGCTACACTTGTGAGATGGTTGTGAAATTCTCAAAAGCAGTCTCCACTTACCTATTTTATATAAGATTTCTACCATTGTATCTGAATGTTTCACATTCACATTCTACATATTGTAGAACAATAATACGAAAAAAGGTATAGAAGGGATCTTAAGAGGTCACTTAAACTACTCCACTACAAAAACTGGATCCTTGATATGTGTTATTTCTGAGATGTTTCTGATGGATCTTCCTCATCCTTTCTATGTAATTGCTTGACCTGTTTAACTGCATTTAGACTTAAAAGTGGTTTCTTACTTCCTAACCAAAAAGTACTTCATGGCAATATAAATTTACTTTTTCATGCCCTGTCCCTGGTGATTACAGAACAAAAAAATGTTCCTCTTTGTGCCAGCTGTTTATGTAGTTGAAGGTAGTTATTTTTTCCCTAGACTGATTCAGTTGTTTCATGCAGTCCACAGGCCTTGTTCTGTAGCACTGTGTTCAGACGTCTCTTCTCTGGACCAGAACAGTATCTTGAATTAAATCCAGCTGAGATCTGGCCCAAGACAAAATGAATAACTTTATGTATCTGACATTATATAAACCTCAATAGCAGCCTCTTACCTTTCTTTTTAATTTCAATATGGTGTTACAGCCACTAGCCCACAGACGCTGTTTTCCTCTGCAACTTTACTAAATAAGTTGCATCAATGTGCAAAGGATTTGAGGAATCATGAGTACAGGGGAAGAGAAGACAAGAGGATCCCCTCACTCTGTGTGCTGGTGGAAAAAGATCTCCACTAATGACAAGAGTCACCACAGAGTCTACGAATTTGAGTGCCTTTCTCTGCTCACACACCTGTAATCAAACTATAGAATTTAATTCGTTTTGCCGCTCTTCTTGACAATCCATGTTTCTCTCCTTCAGGAGTTACCTATAAAATTCCAAGTGTGATATAGATTGCTCCCTGAGGTTAAAACTGGCATATAAACCAATCAGTCACATTTAGAAAAAGTTTCCAACGTTTTTCTGTTTTTTGTTTTGTTTTAAATCCTGTTTGATGGGACTTTCAGCTCATGTGCTGGAAGACAGACAGAGCATATAGTTTCTAATAACCTTCTCCAGACCACTATCTCTGACTTTGCTGTAAGAGGACCAAGTTTCTAGTAATTAAAGGTCAAGAGTGACTTTTTAAAAGAGGAAAACAGATTCAGATTAACATAGTTTTCTAGAACCCATTCACTGTGGATAAAATCACCAAAATTCTACAGTCCTAAAGAAAAAGCAGGACAGATAAAGACTAATAATATAAGGAGATTGTCAATAGATGGAACAAATGAAGTGTCATACACAGGTATGGTTGAAAGAATATTTAAGGGTTGATTATGTAAGTTTCTGAATGAAAGTTGGAAGCCTAAATAGCAAGATGGGAGCATTGCTTTGAATAGAACAAAAGTATGTTGGGAGCTTGGAGAAAGACAAACAGTAGCACACACTGTTACCAGAATACAACATATGTATAGGACCTAAAACAAGCTGTGAAGTATATGGCTTTTAAAATGTCAATCCTTATGTTTTTGTCTCCAGAATAAAAGAATATTTAATTTTCGATTCATTTAGTTCCCCATGTAATACAATAAATGTTAAACTCTGTTTATAGTGGGATAGGATTATGTCTTGAATTGTTAGCACAAGGTATAATAGGAAAAGTGATGGAAGAATGCAATTTCAAAATGATTGCTTATTTAGAAGGACATAATTCTAATTGCAAATATGTTGGCTTCTATTTCCTTTAAATGGGACACAGCTGCTTTATGCTATTCAAACCTTTTTTAGGAACACAGAAAATGAGTGAAAACAAGTAACTACTGCCTGAAGGAGACTAACTTTACTTTTATACTTAACTAGAGGGCATGACTACGATTTCGATCCCTTACCAAGAAAGCTGAGTTTGGCTGAAGAATGAATTTCAGACCTGAAATGCTCTCAGGGACTCTGTCTATGTAACATATATACATGCAAGAATAGGGAGATTTTCTTATCTGATCCCAAATGAAAGATAACTTTGAAAAAGAAAAGAAAATAGAAGTGTCAAATACTCCCTCCAAAGAGACTTTAGAGGAGGACTTTAATCTCAGAGAAAAATAATTGGAGGGAACTAATCAATTGCAAGTGATTCACAAATTTGTAAAAAAAAAAAGAACCACAAAAAAAACCAAACCCAAAACCACCACATTCAGAAGCATCATGTAAATCTCATAAAATATGTATACGGATCCTAGTAACACTGATGAACTATGCTTAGGGAATAAGGAGCAATAAATCACAGCATGTTTACCAACTTTGATCAGAGGTATAAACTTGTACTAAACGTTTGCTGTCAGAGCTAGATTGTTATCAAAACCCCTTTGAAATCTGTCTGGAGTTGCTACAATTATGATGCAGATTATCCAAACATAGAAGTGTATTCTTCTTGTGTACAGAGAAACAAGAATATATAAAAGAACAGGAACAAATGACTGAATGACAAAAAATGCAAAGTTCACAGGGAAAGTTCCAAATCTTCTGTTTTTATAAAAATATTGTATGACTGGTTAGACATGAATGTTATGTTCCAGCTTTGTTATATGTTTGTGTACAAATGTGGAGTGAAAAGAGTTTCCCACTGCACAAGCTTTACATCTAGCGAAAGAAAGAGGAAATTTATAACACTGAGATTGTTCTACCTGAATTCTTTATAATTCAAGGAAAAGTTATTTCTCAGCTTGATAACAATATTTAGAAAGGTAATATATGATCTAAAACAGTAAATAATGTTATGATCAAATTAGGAGAGATGTGTGAATAAGTGGTTGAACACTGGATAAGAGGAAGGAAAGGACTGGAAATTGAGAAGATAGCAGTCACTAGTTTCTTCAAGAATTGCTTTTGCTCATAGTTCAGTCACTAGCTATTTTTAAAGTTAAATTTGAAAAATAAAGAGAAGAAAATAATTCCCAGGAAGAGCTCTTTCACTTGCTGTTCTCCTTTTATCTTTTTCTCCATATATTTTCTGGGTTTGTTTTTGTATTACTGAAGCAGTTCTGAATTTTAATGATAAAGAACTTGGCTTGAACCCAGCATGTGCAATAATAGGCTTAGTTACTCAGTGTTTGTCCAGAATATCTGAGAATTTCAAACCTTAACACATTTGGAAGCAGTGCATATCCTATCCCTGTTTTAAAACAATAAGAAAAAAGAAAGTGTATGCCAGAACAGGGATGTTTTAACTTGATTTGAAAACCCTTAACCCCTTTTTTTTTTTTTTTTTCAAAAAAACCAAAACCAAAATAAGTTGAAGAGTAAAAAAGGAAAGAGCAGTTTTATCAGAAAGTAATGTATCTGTCTAATACACCAGATGGGTGTGCTGCCAATGAAAGGGACATCAAGAAGCTGAATAAATGGGCCAGCAGGAACACCATGAACTTCAATACAGGGAAATGCCAAGTTGTTGTCCTAGTGAGGAATAAGCCAGGGCAGCCTAAGGGTTGCTGTCTAGAAAGCAGCTCTGCAGTGAACAATGTAGGGTCATGGTGGACAAGCTGAGTTTAATCCAGCAAGCGTGTCCTCGATGTAAAGAAGGAAAATGGCATCCTGCTACCGACACACATGGGTACCTGGGATTGCTCCTCTTCAGATGCAGGACTTTGCACTTCACCTTATTGGACTTCATGAGGTTTTGTCATCTCATTTCTCCAGCCTAACCAGGTACCTCTGGGAGGCAGATGACCCTCTGGTGTGTCATTTAATCCAGTAACCAAAGCAAGGACCTGTATTCTGAAATCATGCCAGGTCCTGAATCTCAGGCACCTGAAGGCATGCCAGGTTACAAGCAGCACTCTGTGCAACACTCTCCTCTAGCTAGCTCTAAAGCAGATTATTCGCATGTCAGACATGCTCTTTGGAATGTTAGATTACATGCAGAGATTAGATGTTTGGCCATTCAGTGGTAGAGGGAACACTTCAAAAGCTAGGAGAAACTGCATTTGATCTGAGGGAGATTAAGTTTCTTTAAATCACTGGCAATGACTTTTTAGCCAAAAGAGAAAAGAAGCTTCTATGACTGGAGGCAAAATGTGAACCAGTTCAAGAAAGTCTTTTTTCCTCCATCTGTTGACCGATCATCTTTCTTGAAAAATTCCTTCAGCCCTTATAGCAAAGCAGGTGGGATTGAGAAATTCACCTGGAGGCAATCCCCATCTGTCTACATCCAGACCATATCCTGCCATAACCTCCACCTAGTTACAAACTGGAAAGTTAGACAAGGTGTGGGACTTGGCCACCACCTCTCTCCAACAATATAAAGTTAAGTATCCTCAGTAGCATGATGTTCTTGGTCCTCTGCACAATAAGCCGAACCTTTCAGAAATTCTAAGTTACTAAAACAATGTTCTATAAAAAGCAGTGCAAGGATTACAAACAACAGTGCCAATGCTAATTAGGGTTAGCCAAGATTTTCTCATTCATACAGCTAAGGGAACATATGGGAAATGTCATGTTGTCATAGCAGATTCTTTGCTTCAGAAAGTTGTGTGAAACATCAAAACCAAGTAAAATAATAGCTACTTGCAACAAATGTGAGGTACAAGAGCTTCAGATAATATATCTTTTTTCACTGCCTGACAGGTGCAGCAGTACGAATGCATGCAAAAATGATATCTGCTGAGATGTCTATTGTCACACTGTTACTGTGACTCCTCTTCTGAGACATTTCTCTAATTTTTATTTGAAAGCATTTAAAATACGATTTTTAAATAAAACAGCTTTTATTCAAACAGCACAGAAAGCCCTAGTATTGAAAATATCATTAACTGAAAAAAAAAATCATGCCTTGTAAAAGCTTGAAACATTTTCTTTTTGTACAGACATAGCTCATCTTTCTTTCTATAATCTGTAGGACTGAACTAGAAGAGAGGCAATAATTCTGATTGTGTTATTAACTGTTCCAAATTTTAAATCAATTTCTTAAAAATATTACTATTTGCATATAGATCTCTTTTCAATGTGATGATTCTGTACAAATAATAGAGAAGTCATTTCACCTTTTGTGTTGGGACTCACCTAGGAAGGAAACCTTTTTGGATGTTGCTCCAAGTGGTCATGTGTATGTATGGCCTAAATATAACACATAACTTCAGTGGCTTCTGGTCTTTCTGAGAAACAGTGAAGTAATTTTGAGCAGACAAACAGAAGCTCGTGGGAGGTACAGATAGACTTAGATTAACATCTGCTTGCCAGGAGAGTATGTAATAGGTTTTTATTATTACTGTAAGAGAAGAAGTAGAAAGTATGATAAATTCAAATTGTGAATGAGTGGTTTGTTTATTTCTTTAGTCTTGATTTTCTTATTGCATTTTGCATTAGGAATGTTGTTGGATTCACTGTTCACAGATTTCTAAAGAAAGGAAGCACAAGTAGCTGAAATGTCGACATTGCCAGAAGTTTTGTGTCTATTTCTGTCTACCTCCAAAACATGGAAAGACTAACATTTTGCAAGAGTATATATTTTCTCCTTGTGTTCTTGGTTACCCCATGTCAGATGACCCAGCCCTTTGGGCTGTTGTTTCTGATTTCAGCCATTTTTTCTTAATTTTTAATTTCTATCTATGTGTGTGTGTGTGCATGTGTGTGTGTGCATGTGTGTGTGCCTTTTGGTCGTGGTTTTTGTTTGTTTGTTTGTTTGTTTGTTTGTTTTTTGTTTTTGTTTTTGGTTGGGTTTTTTTTGTTTGGTTTGGTTTGGTTTGGTTTGGTTTGGTTTGGTTTGGTTTGGTTTGGTTGGTTTTTTTTTTGGGGGGGGGTTGTTTGTTTCACGTTTAATCTTACATAACAGAGGCAAGCACATCAGTCAACTTTAACAAAGTCTATGGTTGTTCAAAGACATGCTCACTGACAAGCCTGACAGGACGGCAAAGATGAGTCTTAAGCTGTATGTGGACCTTGAGAAGTTCAAGTTGTATGTTAGATTGTGCCATCTGGATAATGGGAAAGCTGAGCTGGCATGAGAACTTCTGGGTGATCTGAATGCCTGACTTTGGGAAAGCAAATCAGTAGGCTATGTTAAAACTGGCAATCCCCAAGTTTGTGGAGCAGTGGGACCTGTTGGGAGCTGTTGTGAATCACAGTTTGAGCTCTCTTCCCTCAGCTCTCCAGAATATGTGATGTCTTACCTTGTGGCCCTTGGCCACTTGAAGGTTTGATGGCTGGTTGCTGGAATCTGAAAGGTTGGACATATATATGTTATTGGAATACCAACCATTGAAGACCATCTTACCAGTGATTTTAAGGAATGAACATAATGTAATTTTAATGCAATATTCAGGACTGCTCAATTAAACATTGTTTTTACACTATCTTACTTCTTAACCAGATGCCATGGCTTGAGTTGATAAGCACTGCATTAAAAGCTATCTTCACATTTTTCCTGGCAGACATTACTAGAAAGGTGTTGAGAAAACTCATTATGTAGAATCATAGTACAGAGATTTGCTTCAGTTACTTATGATTTGACTCTGCTATGGAAAGGTTTGCTGTGTTTTGGTTTTTTTCTGCTGATCCTTTCTTTCTGTAATCTGGCGGAATATGGAAGACAGGTTCAGCAAGAGCAACCAGGACTCTTTAGGGCCTGTAGATGGCATTATGACATTACTGCATTTCTATTGACTACCTCTGAACACATTAAAAATTATAAAGTACCAAGAGGTCAGAAAGGTGTATAGCAGCTGTGTCACAGCTGATGAAGTTACATGGCTGCCAACTAGTATCATTTAAATCCCTTAAAAATATCAAGTGTAATGTTTAGCTGCAGTTCAGTGTGGCAAGCGAATGCCATATAACCTATGAGTAATGTACTGAGTAATGCAATCTAACCGTTTCTCATGAGAATTTGGCTGTGGTTTTAGTCAACTAAGATTAGCAGTTGGCAAATCAAAACTGGAAGCCTTTTTGTAGAGTACAGTGGAAAAGGCCAAGACGTGCCTTAGGGCCTTCATTGTACTGGCATATAGAAAACAGTGTGACCTGACTACATTACATTGTTGATATTATGTCTTTGAATTACTGAAGATATATTGTTTGAAAGGAATATTATTGCTCTTTTTTTTTTTTTTTTTTCTTCTCAGAGTCCAAGACAAAAAAGGCAGATGCAGCTAAAAGTGAAAACATATACTTAAGGAAGAGTAGGATTCAGTTAGCACACTCTCCTTCCTTCTGTGAATTAAGTTTCAGGTCAGTAGTCTGTAACAAATCCTCTGTTCCAGGGTGTGACAAGCTAGTGCATTACAACACAGAAACCACACTACCTTTAAAAATGCTTGTGAAAATAAGATTATATGTACCAGGATACATGAAGATATTTAACATATTAAATCAATAATATTTTTCTGAGATTAACCAATCCTTTTCTTATTTAAATGACATATTCTTTCAGCAGACATCAGCTACACTAAAATTACCCTCAGTAAGCACAGTAAACTCTGACATAATCATTATGATCTGAGATGAAAATTGCAATGTAGTGCTTATTCAAAACATAAAGCTTTCTTGTACATTCCAAGTATGTTTATATTTTGCTAGTATTCCTTACCATGGTGTTAATAGTTGAAATTGTAAGCAGCATTATGTTATGTATTCAAGTATGGCTGGGGAGTAATGGAATTGCTTACCAATAGGGTATTCACAGAAGGATATCAAACTGACTGTTCTTCAGCTGTGATTTGGAGGTTGCTCACATTGAACAGGGATTGTTTTGCATCAACCACAGGCATTTTTGTGTAATGTAGAGCAGGTTTCATGATCTAGTTTCCTACCAGAAGAAAAGTCCTATCCCTATGTTTTTTGATCAGGTCAGTGATATTGTATCAGAAGAATTAAATAGTTTTGTTGATTCAGAAACTGAGCAAAACAGAACACTTAATGATAGCAGTATCATTAGTGTTCTGCTGTGGAAGAAAAAAACATCTCACCTAAGTTAGGTGACTGTTAATCAGAAGCTGCATCCACATTTCATATAGATATTTCTCTACGTCAAATAAGTATATTTTCAATGTTTTCACGAAAGATTTTGACAACATTAGGTTTACCTCAAATGACTTTTTTTCCTGGTATCCTTTGAGCCATGTCTTCCAACTGACAAGAGGATCTTGAAATTTTTAGAGCTTTCTGCCTTTGAAACATTGGCTTGCATTTCTGGTTAACACACAGACAACTGGGGCAATGAACTGTGTAGGGGTATGAACCTGTAAGAACGGACCAAATAGATGTTAGGAGAGACTACTGAAACACATCTCTGTACAACAGTAAGCACAATCCATCCTCTATTCATTACAGTGGTTCCCTGTGGAGTGCTGAATAGGTAGAGCAGAACTTGCATCTGTCTGTCTTAGCAGCTCCATTGGCTTTTTCATGCTCAGCTCTCTGTCTTGCATAAGAGATGCAACATAGCGTCCTATGAGCAAAGTCATGGATCTTGGACAACATTACCTTGATTAAGTTAAATGTGAATTCTTTTGCCAGCTAATGTATTAGCAATATATGTATTCATTAAAAGTATGGGATAAAACTAGGGTGAACAAAAATGAATATAAAAACCCTTGGGTTTGATTGTGCAGATACTGGTGCTATATTTGACTCTATATCCTTTAAAAGACTGTTCTGTATACTACTCATTTTATGCATTTTAGAAAAACTGTTTTGAAATGTACAGTGCAATTTTCTTCCCAGACAGAAGGTTAGTAAATGTTTTGATGTGAGAACTAGGGTTTGTCTGCATGACAGATAGTGACTTTGTGCCTGAGCATAGTGATTGTGTCTTAATGTTATGTTTCTTGATATGCTGCTTAGCTGAAATACAACTGAGGTTTGAGGTCGAGATCTGACACTGAACAACGCTGCTTCTCTGCTGTTTATTAATCTGTGCAATTTAATCACCAGAGGATAAACCTTGCAGGTTCAAATCCAGTTAAATCAAGAAGTCCTTTTCCTATGTCAACTACAACTGTAACAATTAAATAGCATGTAAAGAACACTATATAACAGTTCTTGCATACTCATACATGCTCTAGCTGACTTTACTGTTGAGTGCTTTGACCATCCACTGCTCAGTTTGTTTCAAATAGATTCTGATGTTAATTTTATTGCCTATCTAAGAGCAATGAAGCAGGCATTCATGAATGGGTCTTAATTAGGCTCTACTTCTAATACGAGACACGGTAAATAAGGTGTTTACTAATAATTATAGGAAAACAATCTAAACAGTTCCTCTATCATCTTGAAAAGCACTGAGGAATTGGGAAGAACAAGGTCCATGCTAAATTACTAGTGTTACTTTTAGTGCTATATTAATTTTTAGCAATATCTCAGAGGTTCTGTCAATCTTCAGACTATCAGTTTCTTCTTCCCCTAGGGCTGTCTGCAGCTTAGGGGTCAACACGGTAGGGGAAACCTTCAGCTCCTGACAGTCAGTGTTGGCAGTTCAAATGAATGGCAGTACCCCCACTGCCTGGAATAGATGCCATTTGTCTTTGGAAGTCGGGGGTTGCAACCATGCAACTCATTTCTTAAAAGTCTTTCTTGGGGTTTCCCGAGTCCTGAAACTGTTCTGATGTTTTCTACTACATTCTGATGCCACTATGGTCATCTGAGCCCAGTTTGACCCACTATCATGTTTATTGTGTTTCTCCTGAAAGCACTTCTCCATAATCATTTCCAGGCAGTGTTGTATTAATTAATCCTTAAAATTAAAGATGCTCTGCAGTACAGTCTCTAAAAGCAGACAACATCATTAACTGCCTCCTTCTCTCCCCCGCCACATTTCACGTATGGTGTGTGGGCCCAGACTTCACAAAGCAACCTCCCACCTGCAAATCTGCACCAAGCAGCAAAAAAAGGTGTGAGTAAAAGAAACAGTATCTAAATAGAAGAAGATAACTATTTTCTGGGCAGAGAGAAAAACAATCCCAGGGGTGTATCAGCTCCCCTCAACCAGCATGTGTTTGCGGGCACCTGGGGTAAGACACACGTTCTGGGAACTGCTGGTGACACCAGCACAACACAGGGTCTAATGCACCTTTTGAGCACGGTCCCATTTAATGTCATGGTCCCATCAAAATCAGGGGCTGTTGACCACAACAAAGAAAAGCCTGAAGGCTTCTAAGGAAGTGTCAATTTTCAAGGCACAAGTTGAGTCTTTTTCTCTCAAAATGTTGACTGAAAACTCCACACTTGCCTGAAACTCATTTGTAAGTAAGGTGTAGAACCTTGGAAAAGAGTCAGTGCAACACCTTCAGTATTCTCAGATTCTCATAAAAATTGAGAATCACTAAGTGACTGAGGTTGGAAGTAACCTCTGGAGATCATCTGGTCCACCTTCCCTGCTCAAGCAGTGCCACCTGGTACAGGTTGCTCAGGACCAGGTTCAAATGACTCAAATATCTCTGAGGATGTAATGTCCACCACCTCTCTGGGCAGTCTTGGTCACCTTCACAGCAAAAAGGAAAAAAAAGTCTCCTGATGTTCAGAATTCTCTCCTGTATCTCCTGCACTTTCTTCAGAGACATTTGCATTTTGTAAGAAGAGAGGCATATTTTCTTTGCAAATATAGATAGAGACAAATATAGATTGTGAAATGATAGATGGCTACAGAAATGATCACTACTAGCTTTGCCATCAGCTGCTGAAGCAGGTACACTTGTAATTCAAAGAAGACATTGCTAGAAAGTGGATTTGTTTCTCAGTGAGTTGTTTGATGGATGGGTCAAATCAACAATCTTGCCTCTGTGTGTGTAGGCGGAAGGGGGACAGGCCTGTCCACACAGTAAGACCTGCAGCCACCATGGCTGCATCCACAGAAGGTACATGGCACTGGAGCCATGTGGGGCACCTGTAAATCAGAAAGGCCCACACCACGTCCCTGAAACCTCTGACTGACTGTGGTGCTCCTCACTGGCTAGGAGGGCACTGAGCGGTCAGTGATCCTGATGTCCCAGCTGGGGGGAGCAACCAGGACAGTCAAAACATATAAAAGAGGCACACAAAGCCTCTGTTTTGAGTCTGGCCTTCTCTCCTGGAATCTGCTAGCATGTAACCTCTTGGCAGTAACTATTTCTCTCTCCTCTCTTTATTCTTTCTTCTCTTTATTTTCTTCCTTTGATCTTTTCTCCCTCTTGTGGATGACTTAAAACTGCTTGAATGATATTTCGCTTAAGTCATGGGTTGGTGTTTGCTGGGTGTAAAGAAGGTTCCCTACTGCACAGTAATACCTGCTGGCTTGTAAAACCCTTGGAAGTGTATCGAAGCAGAGCTCAGAATGCTGTTTCAAGAGAGGCAGGGAAGTCCTTTTGTTCCTAGCATCCTGTTTGTCACTGTAATGCTCTTGTGGAATCTTTTCCTTGGTTACCTGTAAACTCTGTAAACCCTTTTGCCAAAGCACCTGTTTTCTCACTGTGTTAAAGGAAATCTCTTGGGAAAAAACATGTAACTTTTATTTTGGCTGTGAATTCAGGTTATCACAGAAATAGGACTCTGTAAAAGCTTCATGTGGGAACTATTGAGAGTCTAAATTAAAGTGCAATGCATGGCCACACTTGTGGCTTTGTGGCTGGGGCATAACAGGCATGTGCCCTTCTCTAGATCTTTCCACAAGGCCATTCCTCAAAAAATTCAGGTAAATAGCTGGAAAGAGTAGAGTCTGTGTAGCTCCACTTCCTTGTCTAGTACCAAGACTATGCAGAGCTGATTTCTCTTTGTCTTTCTTACAGGTTTCATGGTCATTGCATGTCTCTTGCAGTCTCTTGCTTTCCACTCAGAAATGGCTAAAGCAGGAAAGGAAATTTGTCTGAACTACTACAGACATAACAACCGCTAGCTAGATTATAATTGATATCCGGGTTTGGATATATGGGTGTAGAGCCTCATTGGAGTGTTGGGTGATGATGGTCGCAGTGGTATGATATTAGTCTCCTAGGTTAGACTTTCCAGTCCATGCATCTAGGAGGGGAGGGGGTGCTCTCCCCTGGTTCCCCCCCCGTCTACGTGGTGCCTGAGCCCTGGGCAAAGGACAAAGACACCACAGCAGCTTGGAGAGGGTGCGAGCAGAGAGCGAGTTTATTCAGGAAGCAGGGACTTTTTATAGTCCCTTGGAGGGGGTTCAGATTCTCCAATGGGGGAAAAGGTATTGTGTGGCTTTGGGCCAACAGAGATGAGGGGATTAACATATAGGCGGGGAAAGGTTTCAGGTAGCAAGGTGGGTCACGCCCCTCTGTACCATGAGGAGGGGTCGCAAAGGATCTCTGGGAAGCACATGGTTTCGGGGAAGTGGTACAAATGGATTCTGGGGAAGGGAAGGATATGGATTCCGGGGGGGGACATACATGGCAAAGGTAAACATACATTTTAAAGCATCAGTTCAAGGCATTATCAGCTACATTCTGCATCATTTCAAGGTGTTATCAGTTATATTCTTAATTCATTCCCACAATTGAAGACATAAAAAGCACTCTCACTCACCTATTATTCATCTTCATAGGTTTTTTAAATGAAACTTCAAGACAGTATCATTCCCCTTTTGGTATTTTTGTGAAATTAGTTAACTGCCTGCCAGCAAAATCCCACTTCCTTCCCCCACCAAGTTAGAAAAAGGAATGAAGTTGCTAGAGCAGATCTGTAGGCTGCTTTTCAGGCACAAGTTAAAATACAAGGTGTATTATTTCAATACAAGAAAAAACTCCTTTTATTTTCTTTTTTTTTTTTTCTTTTTTCACTGTGAGTTTGGTGAAAAGGTAGAAACAGGTGGAGAATATCTTTGCAGATGTTGAGTGTGACTGGACATGATCTTGGGGGAACCGGCTGAACAACTGTTCATTTTTGCATGAGATTCTGGGCTTTCAGCTTCAGTTAGAAACTCTTCCAAATACTGACTTTTCCTTAGAATTTTGTGCAACACCTAATATGCTACAATCTTGAGTTTTTCCTGGGCTCTTGGTTCTACTATAATACCAGTGTTATTGATAACTTCATTTCTGAAATGATACATTCACTTTTAAGGTATAATTTGTTTGGTTTTATTGTAGGAGCAAGGCAGCACAGATCACAGTGACTACAAATGAATCCTGCTTATGGTAAATAACTGCATTAGTTATATAGAACAACAAACTATATTTATTCTTAATGTAGTTTTTACCCTTCTTTCTAAGGAGACTTTAAAAATTGTTATTAAAACCACTATAATTTTATGTTTAAGACTGAAATATGGCATATTTTTTCTCAAGACAGGAGTTTTTTGTCGTTGTTGGAGAATTTTTAATGTGGGGGTTTTTTGCGGGGAAGGAGTTTTCTTGTTTT
>VXAU01002130.1:0-33081 GCA_013399695.1 Formicarius rufipectus | reverse complement strand
TTTTTGGTTTGGTTTTGTTTTTGTTTGTTTGGTTTGGTTTGGTTTTGGTTTTTGTTTTTGTTTTGTTTTTTATTTGATTTTGTTGGGGTTTTTTGCTTTGGTTTGCTTTGGGGGTTTTTTAATGAACAATATGTAGAAATAGAAAAAGCAAGGATAATAACTTTATAATAATTTTTAAAAATTCGAATTTGTCTAGCAGTCACCAAATTCCTGTCTCAAGGAGCTTCTCAAGTACTAATTTTGCAAGTGCTATAGTCTAATTGAGGAAGTGAAGATGGATCAAAAGTGATCTCGGAGGCCTTTTCCAACATAAATGATTCTATGATTCTGTGATTCTATAAATATGAACATCCAAAAAGACTAGACTTGTAGTCTCAGACAATGGCATAATGCTACACTGGATATCATCATTAATTGCTGAAGCAGAAAACAGTAGAATTGAAAAAATTGTTTTTGCCACATTGTGCACATAATGCTTCTTCCTATCCTTGTCTTTCGTGGTATCACATTGGGAAAAAGCATACCCATATCCCAACCACCTGATGAGAGAATAAGCAGGAGACAGACAGGCAAGAAGTAATTCATCTATGTTAGTCAGTCTGTCTTTACAGACTGAGGAGAGAAACTGGCACTGTTATGAATTAATCTGATTTAAATTTAAGGTAAAAAATTGAAATAGTTTGAATGTTGCTTAGAGTATTTCTCAAGGATTTCAAGAGCATAGAAGACTTTGCCATTCAGTGATAAAATTCTGGCTGCGCTTGCAGCCAGAATGCTCTTGCAAATTAAACAAAAACAGCAAATACTAGAAATTCACTGCTGCAAGATGGATAACGATGGAGAAAGAAAGTGTCCCAGTTTATTTGTATAGAGGTTTCTTTTTTTTTTTTTAAAAAAAACAAAAAAAGGAAAAAAAGCCCGCACACACAGACTATAAAGAATTAAATAATTGTAATTAATTTTCTTTCCTTTACCTCACTGGACCAGAAAGGTGAAAGAGATTCTAACAGATGGATACTCTAGGGAAAAAAAGCAAGGTAGCATGGAAAATTTTTAATTAGCTAAAATCACTTTCTATCTTCCTGTTTCAGCATGTATGGTATTTCATGGATCTACATGTGTTTTATTTTACACAGATTATAAACAATATAAAAAACGGTATGTAATTTGTCAATTGTAATTGTTGTATATATAAAAATATAAATAATATGCAATTTATAAATTATAATTGGTTGTATATGTATCTTCACTGACACTGTCTCACTAATGGTAGTGATTTGTCAGTATTTGTCAGTTGAATTAGAAAATCAGCCAAAAAGCACTGGAATTTAAAAAGCAGATTGCTACACAGAACCTTACTCCTCTTCAGTAGTAAGGCAAAAATTTTCCTGCCTTTACTAGCTAGTTAGAATGAAAATAAATTCCTCTGATGAAATACAAGGTTCTGGAAGTACCTGATGGCAGCAGAGTTTGCATTAGATTGCTCTTACCTCCTGCTAGTTAGGGCTGTGAGTAACAGTGTCACTGTCATGCAAAATCTGTCAGACTTTCTTTGCAGTCCAACAAAAGATCAAGGTAAATCCACCCAAGCAGTAAATCCAAAACAAAAATAGGGAACTGAGTTTTTTTTGGACTCTGGAAGCAGTACCTTCTAGCCATCCATAAAAATTTTTTCCCTCTACTTGATCAACTTTGTTCACTTTGAACTCTATTCCCTCTGATGCAACTCTTCCTTTCCAAGCAGTGCATATCTAACCTCTGCCCTTCTTTAGGGCTAGAAATCTTTTTTAAACCACAAGGTGACCTGATTCCAAGGACTTTAAGGGTTATTTTCTTTCACAGTAACAGACACTCTTCCAGGTTGTGAATGGATCTGTAGTGTTCAGGTGTAGTAAAAACATTACTGACATCCACTAATTCAGTGTTCTTTTCTGTTTCTGCCACTTACTTATATGGTACTTTACTGGATGGCCATTCCCAGTATTCCTCCCTAATCTCACCCATCTTGTCTAGTTGGAATGCTTGGTCTTGGAGCAGGAACTGTCCTGCTCAGGATGTGTGACATCTATCATAACATGTCTGTTATCTCAGATGGAACTGGTATGCGGGGATAAACATTTTTTATTTTTTTTTTCCTAGATTGAAGAATATTCTACAGATATAGGATTGCAAATATAGGATTGCTCAATTCTTGTTTGTTCCTCAGGATCACATCTGTATCAATTGGCTTCAATTAGCACAGTTGTGTCAAAATAACTTTTAATTCTACAAATTGAACTACTTAATAAATATTTTGCAAAAATATATTTCAGAGTCACAATTAATCCACATATACATTCATAGCATAAGAATTTTCTGTTGGTTTGACAACATATATATATTTATACTCAAATATATGAGCATACTTAACTCAAATATATGTTGGTGTGTATAACATACAGGGAAAATAAGAATTTGNTGGCAGGCACGGAGTTATTTTAGGGACCGCAGGTGATGAGATGAGTAGCTGGTTTTGGGTCGCCCCTGGAGTGGGGCCGGGGGGGGTGGCTGATGGGAAGAAAAAGCTTTGGCGTGTCCCTCCGAAGAGCAGTTGAAATCCTCTGCTGGTGAGAGTGATGGTTGCAGTCTGGTGGCAGTCGCAGTCTGCTCGTGGTTCGGGTCCTCTTCTGAATCTGAAGAGAGCTCTCTAGGCCCAAAAATCCTCTGCTTATATTCACCTAGGCTCCGCCCAGTCCCTCCCCCAGGGTGGAGACTTAAACAATGGGTGATTTACTCTGTGAGATAAACAATGGCCTATTTTTGATACCCCTGATGGACCATTAGCAGACATGACCCCTCAGGTGGGTGTGGAGGCAGAAGAATTTCCTTATCTCACAGAAGTTCCAAAACACCCAGCCTGCAGCCTGAGGGGTGTGCTGTCCCTTAGACAATAGCTGCTGATGTGCCATTGTGAGCAGTTCATGGAAAAAATGGCATAGAGGCTTTAGAATACACACTCACACAGTGACAAACTGACCCTGGCTACTAAAAACCAAGACAACTTCTTTTTGTTTTTTTTTGTAATGCCTATGGACTATTTTGTCCATTTGTTTCACAGCTGGCTTAACTGTTGCTTTAGCAACAGAAAAGCCAGTGTAGACAGCTCTCAGATCAGATAGAATGATTCAGCTCAGTTCATGTCCAACAGATATGACATCATCACTTTTTTCACTATTTGTGGGCTAATACAAATCGAACATTAGTTTTGCTTTTGCTAATGATGTAAAAATACAGTACTAATCTCCAATCCATCACTTCCCTTCCCTGTGCCCTGAAAGAAACAGTTCATGCCTTTTGAGGCTGGTAATATCTGAATGTATTATGTTCCTACTGAGCCTTTACAATGTTCTGTATGCGTCCTATGTCTTGTTTAAAGTAATGTTTTGGCACAAAATCATCTCTAGTCAGTTGGTCAGGAATAAAACAATCTGTCACTTATTCACCTCAGGCCAGTGATGTCATATAGCATGACTTTACTGTCTCATCACATTCTATCAAGTATCCATGGACTAATTATTCCAGTTCACACCATCTGCATCACTAAAGCTACATAACTATTTCCGGTTGTTTTGTGTCATTATGATTATTTTCTTTAATCATATGAAAATAATAATTCTGAGGGAGAAAAAAAAATAATAATTCAATGTAAATATTTCAAGAATAGATCTATTACATAGTTGGGATTCTGTATTCCATTACTTAGGCACTGGTGAACAATCTAGAAAGCCAGTTTAGGGTAAAGATTCCCTGCATATCTGCTTCTCTGAAGCTGCCTTTCTGTGGTGTTTTGATTAAAATGGATAAAAATGTACAGTACATATTTAGAAAATATATAGAGACTGAAATGTCATTACAATCAATCTAGTCCCTTGATTGGCAGTAGAGTAGGAGGTGCTTCACAATAATAATTTGAGCATATTTTTGTTATGTTAAAGAGGGGAAAGGGCAGTTGTCTTTGCAGAGGACAAGAACTAGTGGAAAGTGTTTCTTAGAGCCACATTTGAGGGTAAAAAAATAAGTTTATCTAATAAGGTAATTGTTTTCAGTCTTGTTCTCATAACCTTTTCTAATAATTCCTAGTACTTTATTCTGTATTTTTTCTGGAAAGATGCTAAACACTGAACTAACATTTTCATAGACCTGTCTGCCACAACCCAAAGATCTCACTTCTGAGAGACAATTGTAAGCTCATAGCCCTTTTCTCTTTTTTGTACCAGTTTGCTTTTACCTACATTGAAAATCATCTGCCATGTTATTACTCAGTCACTGTCATGTAAATTCATTCTGTAAGTACTCTGTATTTAGTCTTTGCACTCTCTATCTCCATGAAAGTTGAAACTTCATATGATTGGCAAATTTTAATAATTGCTTGGCCCTTTTCCCAAGCAATTAAGGAACAGCATGGATCATGAATCAGGTTAGTCAACCATGGTTTACTTTAAGTGAATCCATGCTCACTACTCCTAATCACCTTCTTGTCATCCGTGTGGATAGAGATGGCCTCTAGAATGAGCTGCTCCATCACCTTTCCAGGGACTGAGGTGAGTCTGACACGCTGGTAGTACCTGAGTTCTTCTTCTTGCCCTTTTTGAAGACTGGGGTGGCATTGGCTTTCTTCAAGTCCTCAGAAACCTCTCCTGATTGCCACGACCTTTCAAAATGATTGTGACTGGCCCAGCTATAGTGTCTCAGCACTTGTGAATGAATCTTGTCAGGGATCATGGACAGGAGGATGTCAAGTTTTCCTAGTTGTTTTCTAACTCAATTCTCCTTGACCAAGGCAAAGTCTTCCTTCTAACATTCTATTACCAGGCTTTCCTGGGGCAGGGATTTCTGTGGGCTGGTCTTGCCAGTGAAGATCAATGCCAAGAAGGCATTCCATAACTCTGCCTTCTCTGTGTCCCCTGTTACCAGGGTCTCTTTTCCATTTAGTAATGTGACCTTTGTGTTCTTTTTGTTGTTAATGTATTTGAAAAGAAACCTTCTTGTCATTGACTTCCTCAGCCAGATTTGATTGCTCATGGGCCTTGTCCTTCCTCCTCCCATTTCTACTTACTCTGGTCACCTCTCCATATTCATTTAAAGTGGTCTGATCATGCTTCCATCTCCTGTGTATCTACTGCTTATGCTTGAGTAATGACAGGAGTTCTTCATTCATCCATGCAGGTATCTTACCTCTTTTGCCTAGTTTCTTGCTCAAGAGGATTCAGTTCTTGAGACTGGAAGAAGTGATCCTTGAATATCAACCACCTCTCTTGGACTCCTCTTCCCTGCAGGACTGGTTCCCATGGGTTTTTTCCAAGAAGATCCCTGAAGAGGCTAAAGTTCACTTTTCTAAAATCCATGGTTGTAATCTGACTGCCATGCTTCCTCCTCACCTGATACTGAGCTTCACAATCTAGTAGTCACTGCAGAGGCTTATCTCGAGCAATGCTTTATGACATATTGTCTCTCCCTCTGTCTACCTGAAATGAGTAGTGATGGAGTAACTTTGGTGGGCACCGATCTCCAGCCAGGGTCAATCCACCACAGATGTTCATATGTGACACATGCAGGGAAAAGTGCCCTGCAATTTATTGCTTCTGCTCCAGAGACTGTCAGTTTATTCTTCAGTGCCCTTAGTGCATTGACCCTCCCTCCTGGCATTTGGTTGCTTGAGCTCAACTACAGTTACAGAAAGTACAAGTGGTTCTGGATGTGAAATTTTTGTGTGAAGGAAGCTAGAAGCCTTAGTGTGGATGATACTCTGTCCCACAGGAGCTGCTGTTATGCTAAGACTAGCCCTTGGCTCCTGCCTCTTCCTGACCAAGTACTTGATGATGCAGACACTGACACAGATCCACAGGTTGACTTCCCAGCTTCAGCTAATACCTGTCTTGTCATCACAGATTTGCCTGGTTACTGATGAGCTGTGTATGATCCTAGTTACAATCACTAGACCTGTTCCTGATCTTGACTTTCTGGCATGACTTCATGGCTTGGCCTCAGACCTGCAACACCACTATGAATTTAGCTGATGACCTGGGATCCATCTTGACTCCAACTGTCCTGTCAGACATGACATTGTCCTTGGCACTTGGCTTCCTGTCCCTTAGAGAGCTGCTGGCTCTCGCCTCTCCCTGACAGTCATACCTAATCTTTCTGTTGTTTCCAAGTCCCATAAATTGTTTCAAAAAGGTTTGGTTTATGAATAGTGGAATGACTTATTGACAGGTTGGAATAAAGCCTCACTGCTGTTCTTCCAGGCCCATCAGTCAGATCCTTGTGGTTGAAAGGTTGATTGCTCTCTGGTTGGTGGTGAGTTATCCAACATCCCTGAGCAGACATGTCATGTGCTATTAGAGCCTCAGGCATGAGCTCTCTGCAAAGGGGTTTCTGAAATTTGGATTTTCAAGACAAGAGTGCCTAACAAGACACTGCTTCGAGGCGCATTTGCAAATCTGCTGGGCAACACTGGCAACAACTATTTTCAAATCCTCTGGATTTATTCATGATTGCATGGGCAATCCTTCCAGAGAAGAATACTCTAGAGTTCCTCCTTAGTCCAGCTGACAGTCCTTTTTGTTAGTTCCTGTTGGTGTTACCAGGCCAGCATATACTAGGATGAAGTTGTGAACCCCAAATTTTTTAAAGGAGCCTATCAAATGCGGTGGTAACTTCAGAGTAATGAGGTACAGCCCTGTTTGTTACACTGTCACATAGAAATACTGGTGAACTTGAAACAATTCCAAGGGTAAGAAATGTGCATACCTTGTGGGAGTTAGTGGAGTAACTCAGACCCTGAACTTCAACTCCTGGCTCCTGTGTGTGGCTCAGAGAAAAGCACTGAATCTTTATTTTCTTTGTATTATTTCCCACACTGACTGATATTGTTTTATAGGTTTGAAATAGCATTTTATTGAAATTTTAGCAAGCAAACAGAAACAGGAAGAACTTTTAAAATCTCTGATAATAACTCCGTGTGGCAATGAGGAGAAACAGTATTTGATCACGTACCAGCAGAATTTGCCTTTGACTTTTATATTAATAGAAATATCAAGATTATTTTAAATCAGGACTGGACACTGAAGGAGATAAAAGGACACAAAATACAGTTGGGTTTTTTTTTTTGTTTCCTTTTCCTTTTTTTTTTTTTTTGCTAAAAAGAAGATACAAAGATGTTCACTGCTCAGAAAGAGTGCCTCAATCATGCATTATAGGAGGTCTTTTACCTCCTCTGTATTTTGGGAGGAGAGGGAAAGAGAGGAAAAAAGCCACTGAAATATGCAAATCTGTCATGTAGTTTTCAAAAACTACTTCCAACTGAGAAGACACATAAAGGCACATAAAGCTTCTGGCTGTGTCTCATAATCATCATGATTATTCGCATCCTTAAATAAACATTTACAAGTTTCAGCCATGGCTATATTACTAGTTTTATTTTTTATAATTACTTTTTTTCTTTTAATTGCAGTCTGTACCATAAAGCTGTTGAAGTCTATAAACATTTCTCCTTATTTATTAGTGGCTATGCTCCTTCCTGTTATCACATTCCTTTGTCTTTACATGGATTGTCTGCCACCTTCACCCAGGATACAGGTTATTCTCAGTCCTCTCCTGCCTGGTAAATGTTACATGTTTTAGCTTGATGTTACACAAAATAAAGCTTCTGATCAATTAAGAGTGTATGACAAGATACACTTTTCATTTGCCATATTTAACAGGGGACTTTCTGTATTACTTTCACGGTAGTACAGTCAGATTTCATTTGTCAGTTATGGTACAGAAGTTATTCTGGGGAAGTCCGCCAGAGAAGCAGTGATAAGAAATCATAAACCATGTCAAACTCATACAGAAAAGGGTCTAATCAAATGTGACTTAAAAGAGTTTATATAGAATCTATTTTCACCTGGAACTTGATGGGCTGACAGTAATGATTACATGTACTTTAGTGAGGAAAGGTTCCAAAGGGTACACTGTTATTCCATCTTGCCATTTGAAATACTACCAGAAGGAAGGAAAGATCACGTATTTATGGATTTGTAAATAAAGTGAATACTTTCTTATGACCAGTTCAGTCTTTTTCTCCAAATAATCCATGATCTTCAGTGTAAAATTGAAATTTGATGTTGTTGCAAAAACAGAAGTCTTTTGGTACATAATGACTGCCAAATTCAAGGCAGCGCTATCTGCATTTTGACCATACTGTTTCTGGAAATAAAGTTATATGTTAAATTGCATGCAAAACTTCACCTTTAAGTATTTTCTCCTTTTGGACTTGGTAGCAGGACTCTTGTCTCAGTCTGCTTCTACCTGAGAGACTGGTTGCTGAAGAGATTGTGGTTAAGATAGAGAAATGTCTCTTCATAACACAGCAGAAGTTTGCTTGGTTCCAGTCCTCCTAATGTGACAGACAGAGAAGTCTGTGGAAGAGTATTTTATTCTGACAGCCTCCAGAAACAAGTTTCATAGCCATAAATACAAAATTATTAAATAAAATCTGTAAGATCTAAGGATTATTAAAATCTAAAGTTCAGATTTTGCCATATGCTTTCAACCTTTCTTTTTCTGTGAGAATTCCAGTGGAACTTTTCACATTGGAGATGCACTATATATATATCTATAACATTATGGACTAAGTTCTGCCTTAGGTGATGTATTTATGGTAGAGCAGAAGAGTTCCTTCACACAGTGAGCAAGAATGTTTCAGATCCCAGCACTAGTTTGTCTGCCAGGTATCTGCACTTAGTCTCACCTTGGTCAACTGGAGGGAAGTTTGGCTGGAGGAAATTTAAAAGCTGTCTCTTTTTAGAGCAAGTAAAAATTAGTGATGTTTCAGGATTATATGTACACAAGAGATGTGGTATATGAAAAACATTTCTGTTTGTTGCCAAGAGGGTAGACTTAGAGAAATTGAAAAGGAGAGATAGCCCTAAAAAGGAAACACTGAAATCCATCATTTGTAAGTTATGACAAAGACTTCATTCTGCCTCGGCTGTGGCAGCTGAATATATATGATGGAAAAATCTGAATAATCTAGACTAAGGAGGAGAAGATAGGCTTCAATCAATCAGGAAAGGAAGGTTTACCTGTGGCAGCATTGGTTGTTGAAAGGTACAGCAGAAGCTGAAAATTCAGTGTCTTGTACTCTGGAGGAGATTTTTATCCTTCACTCCTTCTACTCTTCCTTCAATTGCATATATATTTATCATGGTTCCCATATGATGCACAGACTCTCTCTGCCTCCTCCTTAAAAATCCTTGCAAACTGCTGGAACGTCTTCTCCCCTATGCTGCATTACACTTGTGGAAATTTGTCATATAGAGGGCAGCTGAAAATGTTCAGATTGTTACTTCAAATTTTTATGTTTTCCTGGAAAGAGGGAGGATTTTATTTTGATACTTTCCCTCCCTGAGCAGGACTTTTTTCGAATGGAGGGAAATAAGCAGTGGCAGATTGAAACTATTCTTGCCTGTACATGTTCCTTATTACTCTCAATGGACTCTCCAAATAAGCAGTCCTGCAGGAACAAATGAGGTTATGTGGTCATCAACTTCCTTCTCAGTCGAACATTTTTCTATTCTTTTTGAGCATTTCCTTTAGCTGAATGAGGAAAATGTTAGTTTTTCTTTCAAAAACATTTTTATTTTTGCAAGACAAGTAAGGGTTGTTAAGGGTTGACTATTATATTTTAAAGGAACTATAGCACTTATTGCTTCTTTTTTTGCTATAAATCTCAGTATCTTATAGTAACTTGCATCCCTGAAACTAGCATGCCATTATAGTGTTCTGATTTTAACATGGAACTTTTCACTGGGCTAGCTTTCATTCCTCATAAATATCCACTTGTTTCATGATGCTGTATGCTTGCCTGTCTGTGCTTTTGAGAGCCCATGGTAAAACCACAATGTCCTAGAACCACCTTTGCTCCTTCTCATGAGTGGGCTGTTGCAAAGACTTCAAGTTGCCTGTCTCAAACACTGTCAGGGCCACAGAAGAGACTTGCCATAAGATAAACTACCACAGGAGGAACTTGAGATAAGCATAGAAAAAGAGAATTTGTGACAGGAAGGTGCTAATTCCAGGCCTGTTGGAGAGAAGATCTGGTCAGTACATATGGTTAACTCATCACAGGTTATAAGATAAAGACAAGAGATCTTTGAGGGAATGGTGTTGCTACTGATGCTGACACCAGTTGACTGTGACTGTTTGTAACTGTGTCTTCCAGGATTTTCCTCTCACAACTCAACCAGTTAAAAATAGGATAATGATCTAGATTGCAATCAGTGAGGGGAGGAAATGTGTCCAACAACAGACATGACCTTAAAAGGCCCAAGCACAATATTATCTCTTATGTCTTTCTGATTTATTCCAGACTTCTTCATGTTGAAGAATGTAGGGTAAAGTACAGAAAAAAATCTCCTTAAACTTGAGTGGCCAAAACACAACTTCAAATTCATGATCATACCATCCTTTGTTCCTGAGTTTTTATTTCTGTCTCCAGCTTCAGCCCACAACACTTCATTTAATCACAAGATCCTTTTGTCAAATTAAAGGATGAAGAATCTAGACTCATCCCTTTACTTTGCTAAGAATATCTTTTGGACCATACTTCAGATTTAGGGCAGATGTAATTTTCACTTTATTTAAAACGAGCAGGAGGCTGAAGGCTGCAATTTCCTTCCTGACCTTCTGCTGAAAAAGACTGCTCTCCAGGGAACTTGGGAGATGAAGGCAGAGATGGTCAAGACATCTCTTGGTATCAGCAGAGCTATACTATTAAGTATGATAACACAATAAATTGATAAAATCTGATAATTTACACCTTTTAATATTCACTTGTATTTCTAGTTTGTCATTCTGTATCTGTAACGTTTAAGAATGTAAGATCTATTTTCAGTTGACATTTCATAATTCACATGTGTATGAATATCTGAAATTCCAAAAGAAAAGAAAGAGATTAGAAAAGCATTAAATGAAATTCCAGTGGGCCCAAGGTAATATTTATTCAGACTCCATGACCTTAACACTTCATACAATGCCTTCCACTACTATCTCTGCTCTGCACTTCACATTTAAGAGCCAGAGAACGAGCTTCGGTTTGCTTGTGGCAAATAGTGGTATAATGACAAGGTATATGTGGTATCTGGCTTATCAACAGGCAGCAGGCAGAGTCAGAATTGACACCCACAAATATGTCCCACATTATCAAGGAAAGTAATACTTAATAATTTTTTCCAAGATGGTTTCAAATGAGTACTGGCAATCTTTCTCTGAAAGAATAAACCATAGATCTGAAATATGTTTACAACAAGTGGCATTTAAAAAAATGGAAAGATTGTAAGCTCAAAGCATGCAGACAGAATAACAGTGCATCTGACTGAATGTCCATGCATTAGCAGTATAAGAGAACCTGTTTTATTTAGTTACACTGGATATAAGTTATTAAAGTCAGCAAAAAGAATTTGTAAATCAAAATACATCGCGTGATGTAGGGAAAACTTATTTGACACTTCAGATTACCTCTCTGGGATATTACTCACATATTACATGGTCTGTAAGTCCCTTTTTTCTGTCTGAAGTGGTTCCCACAAAAAAATGAACATTTGCCCACAGATGAAGCAGGTTGCAGTGGCTCACTTCAGTAAATTTTCTTTTTGGGTTGGAAAAGAAAAATGTTTCAGCATCTTGCAGCTTCCAGATTAGTACCTTTGATAATTGCTGATGGTGTAAAATTTATGGATTTTATACTGACAAAGAAATAGTGTATGTTCCCTGAGTATCTCTCCTATTCTTTACTGAAGATCATTTTATTTTCTCAACATAAAATATGAAAATTGAATTTTGCATATTAATATTGCTTACACCTACCATGTTTTCTTTTTTCCCTTGTTTGGTTCTCACAATTTATCTTTGCTCCTTCACTCTTTTTCTCTAATAAAATACAAATATCTTATTTTCACATGCATCTATGTTTAAAAGTATTGTCTATACCATTGACNTGAGCATCTTTTGAAATATCTCTGTTTCCCATCACTTGCTGTTTAAGGACATTTACCTAGAACACAAGGAGCATTATGGCATTGAATTTTAATGTGCTCTGTCCTTTAATTGGAAGATCTATACAAGCAAAAATGAACCTCTATTAGCCTCNATTCTTTACTGAAGATCATTTTATTTTCTCAACATAAAATATGAAAATTGAATTTTGCATATTAATATTGCTTACACCTACCATGTTTTCTTTTTTCCCTTGTTTGGTTCTCACAATTTATCTTTGCTCCTTCACTCTTTTTCTCTAATAAAATACAAATATCTTATTTTCACATGCATCTATGTTTAAAAGTATTGTCTATACCATTGACTGGCTTTACAACTGGAAATATTAAACAGGTTTCTTGCCTGGGCTACTGCTAAAGTGAGTAGCTAGATTTTTTTTTTTTTTTTTTTAATCTCTCTATGTCAGATTTCTCTGTGGAGCAAAGGAGTTTATGAATAATTACTCCTGGATCAGGTTCTTGGATCATAATTGTTGATATTCATGACCAGTTGCTGAAGTATGGTTGACAGATTAGAGAACAGGACAGTTAATTTCATGGCTTAGATTTTACTCCNAAAAAAATAAAAAAAAAAATAGAGGAGTGATCAGTAAAACACACTGTTCTGATTTTCCACATTTGTGTTGTATAGGCTTTATCAGATACAAAGATGTTTTCAGATATGCGTGAGTTGGCAGAAACAACATTTTGGAGATTACTTGATCCTAAAATAGAAAAAAATTAAAAATAGTTGATATATAGCATAAATTAATGAATCTGATTCTTTTAATGCCACTGGTTTAAACTACTTAAGGGTGTATGTGAGGCTGGAGAACTTATTTTCTTCTTCTTTTCTTCTTCTTTTCTTCTTCTTCTTTTCTTCTTCTTCTTTTCTTCTTCTTCTTCTTTTCTTCTTCTTCTTCTTTTCTTGTTCTTGTTCTTCTTTTCTTCTTTGTTCTTCTTCTTCTCATACTCCTTCTTCTCTTCCTCCTCCTCCTCCTTTACCTATTTTTTAACCATTATACTTTAGCATTGCTTGATGTCTCTCTTTTTTTTTTTGAATGAGATAGAACGTTGTAATTTTACTGGCATCATTTTCTTGTTTTCTGCACAGTGTTGAAGCAAAACATACAAAGAAGTGTAATTTCCCCCCCTTAACAACATTAC
The DNA here is from genome assembly GCA_013399695.1 of Formicarius rufipectus. Taxonomy (NCBI): domain Eukaryota; kingdom Metazoa; phylum Chordata; class Aves; order Passeriformes; family Formicariidae; genus Formicarius; species Formicarius rufipectus. The sequence continues at coordinate 19,858 of VXAU01002130.1, read as the reverse complement.
ATCACTTGTGACTAATTTATTTATTTCAGTGATATTTTAGCAATGTTACTGTTGAATGTCAAAAAGCAGTAAAATCTGAGTCATACATTATATAGTAAATTCTTCTATAGCGCTGTTATCCACAATAAATTCATGCCTTTATATCTCTGTTGTTTAAGCAGCAGACTTATTTTATCTCAGTAAATACAAGGTCATTAAGTAGTCAGATATCTACAATCTAGTAATTCTGATGAAATTAAAGATCCTGCAGTTTCACTACAGTAATAATAAATAACCTATTCAATTTTACACTAGGGTGGATAGATGCTTTTCAATGAAGGACATGAACTGGACTGAAATCTAGATATATTTTCTATACTGAAGAGTCTTCCTTTGAAATAGTAAATGTAGGTTTTGCTATCAGGATAATTTTTTTTTGCTAAATCTCTGAGTGCAGACAGCCACAAATACTAGCTGCTTGTTTCTATTTTGTCTCTGCTTACAAATTAAAGCAGTTTGTTAGGAGAATGCTCAGTGTATCCTAGCGAGAAAAAATTGGTTGAATTTCATCCCTGAGCTCATCACTGAATTGTCCTGTAACTATAGTCAAAGCAGTGAGGAGAGGAAGTGCTCTGTTGACCTGAGCAGGAAACTGGTGTTCAGGAGTTCTCAAACCTAACTAGTCAAGTTTAAATACCACACAAAGAGAAAGGAAGTAATTCTCTCCTTTAGAACAATGTGAGCCTTAGGCAAAGTTCAGGACAAATGGAGATGTGCATTATGAGGTAAAGCCATTTGGATTATAATTCACTGTATAACAGTTAAAAGGTTCTCCCTTCTGTATGAATGAGTTACTTTATATTAGAACAATTACAGTTGGATCTGATACCATCTAATATCCACATAAATGCTACTTAAAGAGAATTTAGAAGCATCTAAATAAATCTCTTTTTTTTTTTTTTTTTCCTCTCTCTATTTCTTTCTTTGGCTCTGTTAATTACTTAGCAACCAAGCTTGTGGCATTGCAGAAAAGGAGGTCAGGAAGAAAATATCCTGTACTTATTTTAACAGTTTATAAATGTTGCTCTTTAATATTCACTCTCTTATAAACTTTCTTCCCTGCTCTTCCCCTTCCCCCACCAAAAAAAAAGAAAAGGTACATATTTAAGCCCTATGTGTTTCTTTAAATGTTTATTAGTATCAATGTCTCCTAGTTTCTCTTCAACATACCTCCAGTCTTACTGTGGATCAAAGACAGTATGCAAAACTGTAATGTAAACACAAACCTGAAACACTTTATAAACAGATACTGTTGTCAAAAAATCCCAAGCTTAACTACTTGTATTTTGATTTTCTACATACTATCATGATTGATGTCTTTAATATAGTAGTACTGAGGAAATATTTTTACCTGTGGCTCAAAGCCTCAACTGTAAATGTTCCCAGATGGAAAGAATTGTAGCAAAAGAATTGTAACCTCTTTTGCCCTCTTGTCAATACTTGCTGCAGAGAAACAGTGCTAAATGCCACTAGCAAGGCTGCTTCAGGGGAACTAATTGTGGCCTTCCAACACCTGAAGGGAATCACAAGAAAGATGGAGAGAGACTGTTTACAAGAGCACACAGTGACAGAAAAAGGACCAATGGCTTCAGACTGAAAGACAGTAGATTTAGATTAGATACCAGGAAAAAAAATCTTTACTTTGAGGTCAGTGAAGCTCTGGAACAGAAGCTGTGTGTGCCGCATCCCTGAAAGTGTTTAAGATGAAGTTGGATAGAGTTCTTAGCAATCTGGTATAGTGGAAGGTGTCCCTGCCCATGGCAGGGGAGTTTGGACTTGATCTTTTAGGTTGCTTCCAACTCAGAACATGCTATGATTCCATGACGTTCTGTTTCTGATACATCAGTGAATCTGCTGCCTGGTGTTAGGAAAGAGCTTTGCAGAAAAGACTACTTCTACTTCAAAATTCACTCCTCTTACCTGTGGCTGGTGCTGCTGCCTGGCTGTCACAGCCTGGCATCCATACTACTACATGATACAGGACAGAGTCAACTCTATAGGTATGACACTGTTGAATAGACAATCTTGTGTTCACAAAGCTGCTGTCTCTGCCCTGCCAAAAAAGAGTCTCTGCATCCAATTGCCCTTTGGGAATGGAGTCTGTTAGGTATTATCCATTGGGCATTACCTCGTAGAGTGCTAATTTCCACAAAGCAAATGGGTGTGAGAGAGCAGGCTAACAAAAGAGTACAAAAGATCCCCAGTCAATTGCATAGCTTTTAATGTGGACTCTTGATTTTCCAGTATAAATATATCCATCTTGTCTACCATGCTGGACACAGAAAAGAGTAACAAAATACATAAAATATGTTTCATCCAGAGCTTTACTCTCATTTGCACAGAAATCCAAAGTTCGTTGAGTTACTTTGGATATGTTATTTTAAAAGTATATGCAATTCTGTGAACACATGTGATGCATAACTATATAATCTCACCAACAACCTTAAAAATTCAATTTGGTTCTAATAGACAAGATGTGCTGTTTTCTTATCAATCATCATTACTACTGATAAGAAATGATAGGTTAAAAAAGTTTCATATTTTATGTCTAACAGGAGCCAGGAGATGGTAATTTCAGACGGAGGTGTAAAAAAGTTTAAAAATAAAAAATAAGATCCTACAAGCCAAATGATTTCCATAGTTACACCTCAGAGCATTTAGTAAGATTTCACAGCTGTCATCAAGAACTAAAATTGGCCTGTATGATCTTTCGTCCTGCTTGTGATGGGAAGGAGTGAAGGAAAGTGCTTATTCTCAAGATTCGTGGATTTTACAGTGGTAGCCACTCTTAAACTTGATTGAAAAAGGAAAAAATATGGCCTGAATATTGTTTCTAAACATGAAAATCTACAGTGACTTAGAGGTATGACTTATAATCACTCTATTATAACTCTTTAAATCACAATTCAGTGTGCTGGTAGGGCTCTTCTGTACAAATTTACCTTGAGCCTGTACTTGGAGCCATGACATATACATACAATCCAGTCAAACTCTAGTTCTTCCTGGTCTACACTGCATCAGTTGCTAATGTGGATACACATACTCAGTCACAATCTAGAAAACGGGTTGCGTTTTCTTCAGTCTCTTTCTGCTGTTACTTTAAGACGGGGATTTGAAACTGATATGGTAGCATATGCACAATATATTAAAGTTCATCACACTCATGAATATGATGACGTGTTCCATGAGAACTAGAAAATAACTGCATAAGTGGTTTTCATCTCATCTAACTTTAACCATACACTTTCATCTATATTTTTCCATGCTTGTAGGTAATGGAGAAAGACAGACAGTTAAGAGTATACACTGTACTATGGGAAAGTATATATCCACATTAATCGCCTTCTGGATGCATATAATTCTCTTCATTGAACTTGCAAGATTAGAAGCTGCACTCATCTTTCCTAATGCAAATCCTGTTGTCACATGCACATGTCTACATCTCAGCCAAGCTTTCTAAATAGGTAAAAAGGATAAACGGATATTTCTTCAGGTGATTCGTCAAACACTAAAGTGGAGACACATGCAAGGGGAATGAATTTTTCTTTCCATAAAAGCACACTGGAAGGTTATGGTGTTCTACACAGTTGAGAAAGCTGTATTATAGACATGTAAAGGCAGGTGAAATAGGAATTTCAGTGAAGTGGAAACTTGGTGACTTGTTTAGATGGAAGACCTTACTTCCACAGGAGCTCAATTCTGTATGATCACTTTAAATTCCAGTCCACAGTCTATATTCCATGCATAAGCAGGTTAATAATGTAGAGTAGTAAAACCTTATTTCAACTCTTTTCACCATGCTAGTATCTCTTCTGCAATGTTGATTACCAGCAGAACAGAGACACCTGAAAATACTTTAGAGAACATTTATAGAAATAAAATCCTATGTTTGAATACCTGTAATTGAAACATAATACAATTAGGGAGTGATATTTAAAGGTCCACCCAAGAAGGAAAGTGGAGGGGTTTACGTCCTGCTGTTGTGTGCAAACATGGGACCATGTAACACAGACCTCCTGCTTTCCTTATTGGATATAATCAAAAGGGGGCCATGGCCTTTTATACAAGATGGGCACGGCAAATATTACAGGTTTAGGCTTACTATTAGGATCACTTTTAAAATGAGAAATAAAATAAATGCTATTGGGTTCTGGGTTGTTAAAATTGGAGGGAATGCAGGGGTGTCTAGGCTTCATGTGTTTTACCTTCTTCTGAGCAAGATAAGCAACTTTCTCAATTATTGGAAGTCATCTCCTCTCCTCATTGTCAAAACAGCCCCTAAGCATAACACTGATGTATTAGAGCCTAAGCAAAGAGTATCATCAACAACAGTCATCAGATTTAAAAGCTAAAGATCAATAGCAATAGTATATGTGCAATTTAATGACTGGATTTACCTCTAATAAATTTCAGCCAGATTCTCTTTTCAAAGAGCAGATTTCATTGAGTCAAGACTCTGTCCCCATAGTCTGCTTTTAGTAATCCTTTCCTGGGAAAAACACATATATTTCTCCAGTTTGTTCAAAATGCTGATCAGTGGCTTTCTCTTCATATACAGAACTGGGTTAGATTTGTGGAGACATTTATGGATCTTTTGGCAGATGTATTAGAGAACATGAGATTCCTGCCTTACATGTCTTTTGAACCATTTATCTTGTATGCTATATTCTTCCCACTCAACATAAAGAGGGTTCTTTCTCTCAAATTTATTCTTCCTAACATAACTTCCTCAAGATTTAGGGAATAACATGGTCCACTGCCTGAAACTTACACAAAGTTAAATGTCCCTGGACACTGGGACAGATTCTGTTGTACTTCTGGGCTTTCGTGTCAAAGGCACTATTCTGACTAGTTGATAAGGGACTTGTCTGAATTCATTTCATCAGCAAATTTATTACTTATATGACCTTGGCAGGAAGAAGTATTCCATATAGATCAAACAAGACTTCTCAGTATCTAATAACTACCATGGCTGCCAGCAATATAGGTATGAAATATTAACGCAATGGACTGGTTTCAGAGGAATCCATAAGAGGAATTAAAGCATCCACAGCTTGGACACTAAGAAAATATCTCAACACTTAACACAGGACATTCATATTTTCTGAAGGGTTTCCATTATTATAATGACTCAATATGTAGTTTGGAACATTTTTAAAATTAGCAGAAATTTGCAACTTCCATGTGAAGCAATTACATGAACTGTTTTGTAGGAAACAGAGTTAGTGAACTGAAGCTACCTGGAGAGCTGTGGCCATTTTTCATTATACAATAACTCCTGTCTTGTCTCTGCAGAAGCACCAAGGAACGTTGTGGAGGACAGTATATTGTGTTGAAGTTGCTGAGTACTCTTTCCTACTAGCAACAGTCTAATTCATTTGCCAGTTACACTTGTTTCAAAACCCACAGTCATCCACTTCAGACAAAGAAAGAGTGACACAGCCTGCAGGAAGGTTGTCTGTTTCTTGGTGGAAGTGGACATCTTCCTGAGACAAGTGAAACAATGATGGGGGAAACTGAACCTTGAGAAGCCAAATCTTTAATCAGTCAGGGATGCACTTGTGACCAGAGATGGTTTTAGGAGGACTGAAAGAGGCAGGAACACTCCCTAAGGGGTTCTGGCTATGGTTGGCTCACGCTGTGTTACAGATACAAAGGAATAAAGCATCAAAACCCATTAAAAACAGAGTATCAAGAAACCTGCTATGTACAGGGAGCAGAAACCATTGCACTACTCAAACTCCTGTCCTGTCCATCACCTCCTCAGAATGCAACTCATGTCAGAAAACATGAAAGTTGACATGGGGAGGAGAGAGAACAGTGCAAGTGCTTGCCTAGTTGCTTGTGCTCTTTTACTTAATACATGAATCAGTTAGGGGAGGTTTGTGCTGACTAACAATAAAACAAGTAAAATGATCTGACTTTAGGATCTTTTACCCTAAAAGGGTGTTTAAGAATATCTCAACAATGATTTGAGTAAATATGCTTTCTTATAACAATAATTGAGATTAAAATACATGTATGCAATTTTGAGATCTTCCAATCATTGTGTTGGAATCTATTAGGGAATAAAATGTTCTTTAGTACCTTTAGATTCTCTGGAGTTACTGCTTTCACCTCACCCACCATAATGCCTAAAATCAAAACTTTTTTCAATTATCAGGGGAAAAAGTAAAGCCACACAGTGTTATTTAAACATCAGTAAGATAGGTTCAAGGCTCGAGGGTTAGCTGCAAGACTGAATTTAATTAATTTAAGTCGAGGATGATATTGGATTTATGGATGTTAATAGAGACAGTCATGTGCCTCATGGATTGCCACAAATCAGAAGTGCTTATGAAGTGTTTATGACTGCTGACTGAAGATGAAGAAAACAGGTAATAAAACAGATATGGGCTCCAGTTTCAGAGTCCTGACTAATGAAACCATTGGAGCTCTGCCATCCTAAAGTGAAGCTAAAAGCAGATACAAGTTAAGTGCTGAAGGTGTCTACAGAAACATGCTGCTCCTGATTGCTGTTCTCATGGGTGCTGCTCCCATTAAAAGATGCTTCACTCTGAGAGTCTGCAGCTCAGTGTCTTCATAACAAGCAAGCACTTTAGCAGTCCCTATAAATGGAGAAAAAAATTGTTACACCAAAACTGTTGTCTTCTTTTCAGAAATATTGGCTTCATTTTGTTTTGCTCAAATTGATCCCATATTTTAGAATCTAAAGAATTTTGCCTAAGTACAGAGCACTGATATAAGACATAATCTAGAAGACATTGGAGTCATATAAGTGAAAAAGTTTTTACTGCAATTTGGTAGATTTCATGTATACAATCAATCCTTGCTCTTTTGCAGAAAAGTGTATAGGGACTAAAATTTACATAGCTTTAAATCATAGAAAGTCAGACAAATGCAGTATAATAGACCACAGCACAGAACATCCCATCATATTTTTCCATGAGGCAGAACCATTTTTAGATGCAAAAGTGATTAAAAGGATTGCTTGGAAGAAACCTATTAAAATGTTTTCTTTTCCAAATTTCCCACAAAAGAAATTATTAAAAATTTTGGTTTAACTGTCATTGCAATTCTTTTTGAAGTTCTTTACAATTTGTCAAACTTGAAAAGTGTATTCCATATTCTATTGCTATCTCATTAGTAATGACATCTCTGCAGTTCTGCTCACATTTGGTAGTTTAATGCTTATATATCTGACAATCATTTTCCTGGCAAGTCATTATTACCTTATTACTTACAACATCATTTACATATTATTTATATGTATATATATACATACATATATATATATACATACATATATACACACTGTTCTTTCCAGAGAAACTGAATTCCAGAGCACAGGCCTCTCTTACCTAAGAGACTTACATTCCTTACTTTTAGATTCATGTCCTTTCATATCATGCATGAGTCCACCTTGCCAAATGATCCAGTCAGTCTGACATAGTCCCATGACTAGCATGGACTCCACCATATTTTGCAGTTACTGGAAAGTTTTACAAGTAGCAATTATGTATTTAATGCTGGTCTTCTCCTACTGATTTATTGTGTTTTTCAATTTATAATTAATTTTCACTTATGTTGCATAAATAAATAACCCATATCACATAAAAATGTCATATAAATAAAATACATGAAAATAATAATATTAAAAAAATAAATCACAGAACAGGTTAGAATGGACTTCTAGTGCCTGCTTGATCTTTCTCTTTTCACAAACTGAGGTCATATGAGTCCCAGTTCCACAGGGGAATGTTCTCTAAGAAAAATTCATAACTACTCTGGGCAAGTTACTCCAGAATGTGACACTTTCATTGTGAGAAAATTTATCCTATTATGTTCTAGAAATTTTCCCTTCTGTAACTTTTGTCTACTGTTTTGTTTTGTTTTTTATTTACTATATACATATGAGAATAATCTGGTTGTCATTAGATAGCTAAAGACAGAAGCAGTTATAAACAACATCAGACAATTAAAATATCGTATTTACACACTATCTAAGGCCCTAAATGATTTAACATTTAATCAAATGTACTGTCACATAGTCTGATGCTTCCATTTTGAAACTGGAATTGTGTAGAGAACAAAGTCAAATGCTAGATACCTCATCCACAGCCAAACCTGAGACCTAACTAAAATGTCACCTAACTTTTACAAGTTAAATTACTATGAACTCCTATTATTTCGTATAGATTTTTGTCTTGAATTTTAATTTCAGAGGCAAATCATTTTTCTATTAGCCTACTTTAGTAATTTCATCAGAGGGTTGCAAAATATCATCGAAATGAGAGCCATGGAATTAATTCAGGATTTGGAGATTCTCACATAGCAGGATATCTGTGGAAACCTGATGTGTTAGATGATCTACCGGAATTTAAGATACTAATTATGTCCTATGAAACCTTACATTGCTTGGGACCAATCCACTTGAGACTATGAAACTCTTTCTGCCACTGATGTGTGTGGCCAAAATGCTCTAGCTGTTTCTCATTCTTTAGAAAAGAAAAAGTATGCATCCATCTGAACACTTCTGTGTTTCCTAGATGCTCAGATTTTCTTCGGAGTTCTTTCTGCAACAGCTACAGTTTTACTCTGTAGAAAACTGAATGTGGTTAGGAGATACAGAGAGGTGGTAGGTGTTCGCCTGCTTTGGGAACTGATTTAAATGATAATGAGGTGAAATTTAGTCATATTTAGTATATAATCAAATATTAGAGTACCTGGAGCCATGTTCAATGTCATTATTGTATTAAACTGAAATCAATAAAAAACATAATCAGGACCATTACTAATTTACTGGTGATTTTTTGAGGTAACAGGTTTGCAATGCCACACATGCAGACACAGCACAGCAGGCTTTGAGTTCAGTTCTGGAAGACCTGTTTAGGTTGGGAAATCTAATCTATGTGACCATATTGACCATGTCCCTGGTGCTAAGGAACAACAGCTGGGGACTGATACCTGCAGTGGTCAAGTGTGGTGCCTGGCTTGTGTCCATAAGAAATAAGACAGTTGTTCTGAAGCAGAAAAGGTTGAATCAGCCAAACCCAGAGAGTGAGTGAGAAGTTTATCTGGCTGATGAGAGTCTATTAATTCAGTCACAGGCTATTTTTTTATTTAAAAGTATGGGTATATTTCTCTGGAGATATTAAAAACTTGATGAAACAAGTCCCCAAGGAACCTTATGCAAACTGGATCTACTCTGAGCAAGGCTGGGTTGGGTGATCTATAAAATTTCTTTATAGTTTATAGCATTATATTATTCCATGGTTGATAATTTGTAATGGCAACCTGGTCCTACCTAAACTAATTGACTAATTGACAGGTTTGTTATTGAGTATTGAGGTCAATTGGAACAGAAAACTCTGTAGTCACCTAAATCCTCTTTTCATGAAGTTATCTATTTCCTGGGATGATTTGTGTGAAAGTTGGAAGATGAAAAAGATAAGTTTGGGTCTTACATAGATGTATATCTCAAATTACAAGTATTACCTAAAAGATGACTATGTATTTCCAGACTTGCAGTACTCCAAAACCCTTGCTGCTTCTGAGATGCCTCTTTCCCTAAAATATTTTCCCTGCATTTTCTTATGGGTTAAGATTGATGACTTGTAAAAAACCTGATTTTGGTTCTGTCACAAATCTCATTACTATTTTAAATACTCTGTAAAGCTATAATGGGTTATCCAGGCTTTTTCTTTTGGACTTCCTTATTAAACATTGTGTTTTCAATCTTGATATTACTTTAAACTGTTCATAATTCTGTTCAGGAACTGAAATACTTAGTATTTCCAAACAATTATTTTTTTATACTTTTTGACCAAGCTGTTAGAGCTTATTACAAGGTAATGTGTTATGTGCCTTAAAATTTTCAAAAAACTTCAACTGCAGAGTCTTGAATTGTCTTATCTATCCTCATAAACTTGATATTTGGAACCCCAGAATAGCAGCAGTACATTTTGTTCCACTTGGCAGCTGGGTGAACAACATAAACAGAGGGCAGACACTAAAAGGGGACTCAGGACTGAAAATAGGCTTTTTAATTTTTCCTACTTATTTGCTTCCAGATGGTTTCCAATAGAATTCCTCAAGTGATTCCTACTATATTGCAGAGAAGTAAGAATTTGAAGTGCACTGAGACCAATCTTTGTGCAGTGTATGAATGTGTTGAAATAGTAGGTATGAAATATTCAAATAACACTGAAAATGTATTTACAAGAATCATCAGAATTGTTGGTTATTCATCATAATAACTGATCACTTTGGTGTTTATGTCTTTTTTTTTTTTTTTTGAAAGAAACATATGAAAGTCAATGAAAAGGTTTTGGTTTTTCTTGGTATGTAGTTAGCTGGGAATGAATCTTCATTTACAAAGTATTTTACAAGGAAAATAGTGTGAGAAAAGACCATGTTTGTTTGCTTATATTTTCATTTAATTGGACATGGTAAGTAATTTGAAATAAAATATGTGCAAGACACTGATTGCTGATCACAGCTGAGTTCAAGTCTGCATTGTTTATGGACAACTTAAATACAACTCAACCAATGAAGATCTAACGTTCAGATTAATCAGCAGCCAAGTATATTTCAATAATAGATTTCTGTAGAGATCACTGAACTTTTCTAATGTTGATATGAGTTATGACAGTGAAAAGAATTGTCATAACCGAATGGAGTGATATCTGTAGAAACAGAACTCCTGAACTGTAATAACTTGGCATCAATGATAACAACACTTCAAGACAGGAATTATAATGCTGGTAGAAAAAAAAATGCAGAAAGAATTTAATTTAACCCACTTCTTCAGTAGAATAAGGGGTTTTCCTAAGCCCTTATACATAACAATATTTTAAGTTCAATGAAAATATTTGTTCCTTTCCAGTTAATTGCATTTGTACTTAATAATTAATATTTTTGAGCTACAATAAGGTCCTTTTTCAAAAAAATTTACAAGGTGTTGAGGCATTGTGATATCTGATAGTAGCAAGATTTAAAATATATAGTATATCTCTAAGTATTAATAAAAAACACAAATACTTTAAAATTTAAAGTAAATAATAGAATAATAGAATAGTTTGGATCGGAAGAAATCTTTAGAAATCATCGAGCCCAGTCCCCCTGCCATAGGCAGGGACAACCTCAACTGGATCGCATTGCTCACAAAGCCCCATCCAATGTGACCTTGAATGTTTCTAGGAGTGGGGTATCCATTGTTTCTCTGGGTAAACTGTTCCAGTGTCTCATCACCTTCATCGTAAAAAAATACCTTCCTGTATCCTGTCTGAATCTACCCTCTTTTAGTTTAAAGCCATTACACCTGGTCCTGTAGCAACAAGACCTACTAAAAACCTGTCCCCATCTATCTTACAGCCCTCTTTAGGTACTGAAAGGTTTCCAGAAGGTCTCCCCAAAACCTTCTCTTCTGCAGGCTGAACAGCTCCAGCTCTCCCAGCCTTCCCTCATAGGAGAGGTGCCACAGTCTTCTGATCATGTCTATGGACCTTCTTAAGACCCACTCCAAGAAGGCCATGTCCTTCTTAAGCTGAAGATGCCAGAACTGGATGCAGCTGTCCCTCGACCTGCTGTCCTCTCTTCTTTTGATGCTTTCCTAAAATTCCAGATCCCAGCTTTATTCTTCACCTGACCCATATTCCTGCAAACTCCTCAAATGCTAAAGACAGAAAGTGGAAGAAATTGTTTGACACACACAGATGAAATATAAACATATGCTTAGAAAACCCAAAAGAGTTAGAAAAGAAGGTATATGTTTCACAAATATGAGATTTTGACAGGTTAAAGACGAGACATGGTAATATACAGTGTATGTGAACAGCTGGAGGCATTCTGGCTCCAACAAGGCGAACTACAAAAAATTTAGTAACTCAAATTTTAAAACCTGGATTCACTAAAACAGTGTTTGATGAGACTCCTCAATTAATTGAAAGTATTTTAATTTTCAGTTACTTAGAAGCCTGAACAAAGAATTTTAATTGTGTTTAGCTGTTGTGTCTAATACCTTTGATTCATACAATTGACATTGATGGTTTCCTCAGTTTCTAGAACCCTAGATAGTAAAATTTTGGTCCTTTAGATTCAATTGAATAACACTATGGGGAAATTAGATCTTTGCTTGTGAATACCTACAGGAACTATATCTTCTCAAAACAAAAATTTACTATTAGTAAGACCACAGGGCTGATGAACTGATGCTTTCCTCTACAGAGAGATGCATCAGTTCCACTAACAATGTGAGACAAACCTGAAGTGAGACAGCACAATGTGAAAAGACATGGTTTTCAGGTTTCACAGTAGTACACTAGAAGCAGCTTTCAAGTAAATCAAAGCAATAAATCTTGAACCCAGAAACAGAAATGAAACAGTATCACACCAGTTTAAAGAAATAAGAATATTCACACTGATAGACAGACCTTAACATACAAAAATTAGTTTGTTTGCAATACTAAAACATTAAGAAAATGCTTAAACATGAGGAGAAAATGCTTAAACAGTAGGAGACTGAGTTTTCAGCTATGCAGGTTTCTCTATTTGTCTGGGAAAAAATGATACCTAAGGTCCTGCTGATCAGCTGGCTTTTCAGCATTGAATTCAATGAAAAGAGGAGTCTGATGTCTGCTGTGTGTAGTATTGCAGCTGCATAAATGTCTGTGAAGAATTGGTAACTAAAGGAAAGATTTTGATGATTTAAAATAACACTGTGGAGTTCAAATTAGTGCTTTCTAGTGCCTTCAACCAGTACCAGTCTTTATAAGGTTATATACCTACATTTAGAAGGTAAAATTATAAACGTTTTGTTAAAGAGTAAAATCAAAATTTCCCTCTAAGAAACATCATTGTCACAAGACTTGAATTCCTTATTTACATGATACCAAACGATACAGTGCTAAAGGTATCTGGTAATAAAATGACCAATTCCAAATGAGACTGAAGGCATAATGCATTTTTGAAAGAGGCTAACATTCATATTCTCAGAGAAATTAAGCCATGATTTCCTCATTCTGCAATCAGCTAATATAACCACCATTTATGAGTCAGAGAGAGACATAATGTGAGCAGGCATAAGTTCATCCAACTAAATTATTTGAATATAAGACCCAAAGAAGACAAAGTTTTACAAAACTTCACTGAAGCATATGGTAATGTACATGAAAAAGGACGTTAACCTGTCATCTCCTCATGCCTTGTGATAGCAATGTTGACTCTTGTTAAAGCCTTGCACCTTTTTGCAAATGGCTCTCCAAGTGCTTTGAGGTTTAAAAATACGAATTAGTGAAAGAACAGTTCTTTTGTGCTTTGTATCAATATACAGTAAGGTGATGTCAAATTGCTGCCCTTTTTTAAATACACCTATGTAGGCTGTGTAGACTCCACCTCTTCCTACCCAGTCAAGCTTTCTAGCATCTTCTGCAATGGCAATAGCCAAAATTTTCAAGATTGATGTATTTTTCCATATGGATTTAATTTATATGCAAGTGTCAGAGAGTTTATAATTTTTCTTCATTCCATCTGTCTACTAAAGTAAAACATTTAATAAATTTAAATTCATATAGAAGACCGATGCTGAACTTTTTTAGCAGGCCTGTTACACTTAGCTGTGGTTCATTTTGGCACTGTGAGGTCTGATATGCAGTGGTATTTTAAAAAATCCTTAAATAAATGCAAAACTAATAAAAATTAAGTAACTTTGAGATTGACTGCAATAAATAAGATGAAAGATTGGTTAAGAAATGTAATAAAATATATTGATGAAAATAACCATTAAAAAAAAGAATATTTAAAATGGATTTAGGGTTTTATGTTATCTCTTCTCCAATAATTTGTCACACAGGAACTTGGTGATCAAACACAGGGTCTGATTCACAGGTCTTGAAAATTCAATGCCTTCTGTCCACACAATTTGCATTAAATTTCTTTACAGTATTCTGTTGTGAAAGTTGATTGATTCGTTTGGATGTGGCTATGCCAGGGAAACAGGAAAAAATTGCAACAATTATTTTGTTGACTAAATTTAACAAAAGAAAATAATTAAAATCAATGAAAAATAAAAAAATGAAGTAACATGTAGTACAATACCTTTTTAATCTCTCCCAGGTTAAAATTCTTGGTGTGAGAAAGTTAAGAAAAGTGAAGCTTGTTCCATCCAGAAAGTCTAGAGATTTCTTTATTTATATAAAATTACCAAATAATCTGACTACAAACTTTTATAAAAATGCTATTTTACCAAGACTGACAGAACAAAGCATCTTTTTTCATCTTTTTATTTATATATTTATTATGTAAACTATCATAGAAAATGTGCTAAAAATATTGTCAAATCAAATAAAAAACAAAAGGACAATGCAAATAAAGAGTAGAAAATTAGTGTGGGAGGAGAGAAAGATATTGAAACTGATCTTTCTAGAAAAAAGCTTCTTTTGCATCCCATGTTAATGTCCATTCTCACTATGTGCTGTAACAATAAATTTATAGTCTTTGGGAAAAGTTTAATCAGTTTTTTCTTATTTTATGATTAAGACTAATATTTTAAGTTTAATTTTTGCACTTGGATTTTGAAAATCTTGAAAATCTAGTGACTTCCTGTTGGAAAACATTTGCAACACTGAGTGAAAGTATGCAAGCCTATATTTTGTCAACTTAAATATGCTTCCTATGGCATGCAAAACCAGTGGAGAGGCTACTTTGTTTCTGAAAGCTCGGATCTCTCTGTCTGGAGATGAAGCTTTTAAAGCTTTTCAAAGGATGCAAGTGTCAATCCATAATCCTTTTAAATATGACAGAAAAAACAATGCAAGAAAGTTCTGATAAGTTTAATTCCTGGCAACAGAGTATCATAGCACCAGGCCATGGAGCATCGTACTGGATGGCATCGTTCGCCCTGTGGTGGCTGTGCTATGTGGGGACAGGAGCACAGAACTGAAGTCAGAAAAAGAGGAATGGGGTGAAAGGTTATGTCACCCACTAGTTGTGTTTCTTGTCTGTGAAAGGGCAGATACCACTTCTTGGTCATGCTTTTAGTACTACTTTATTTCCCCCCCTCACACACACTTTATATTTGTAATATTTCTGCTATATATATATCTACTGATAATTGGTTGATAACAGAAAGAACACAGTGTGGTAGCACCATAAGCTCCAGAGCAAAAACCTGAGCAGAGTGCAGACATCATTGCCATAAAGCTACATTCAAAGCAGAGATACTTTATGAATTACTATCTCAAATTTAAGGACCCACATTTTACTCTCATCCTATTTACTGACCCAAATCCTTCTCTCTAGATCTTAATCTCTGTAATAATGTATCCCATGTCTGTCAGGCAAAGAACATATTTTCCTTGCTGTTTTTAAAGTCTTTAGAGTAAACTCAGTTGAATACAGAGGGGTCCAGATTGAATATAACTTGAATGTTAACAGTAGAAATTGTGTTGTTTACTTGCAGTATATTGATATAATATTACTATGCAAAACATAAACTAAAGAAGAAAGAGCAGAGTAGTATAAAAAACAAGTTACAGAACTGTTTAAATCTTAATTAATTTTCAATTAATTGATTGTTTCAGCTTCACCATTAGTTTTTCAGTAGACTTGGAAAATGAGTAAACAAAGATTTTCAATCATATGAGTCCATCAGGTAGAGTGTGAAGATTTTTAAATTTTTTTTACATTTCAAGCCTTCTTCTGTCTTAAGTAGAAAATGACAGTTCATTTTCATCAACTGATATGTGTTTCTCCCCCATACCATTGACTGTATAGCATCTACAGTACAAATTCATGCCACTCAAATACCCATTTTTCAGTATCAAAAGAAAATGAATTATGTATTATTAAGAAAATCCCTTAAATTCTCTGCAGTAATGAGGCAGTGCAATCATGGATGCTGTAATTATGTAAATAATAATTTATATTCAATATTGCCCAAGTACCATTAAGCTATCATATCTGCATGCTTGCAGATATATCTGCAAAATATATCTGCTTGCTACTCATTCATAATCAGAATATGTATTGGAGCCATTGAAGTGAGCTTTTGGAAGGCAAATACCTTGTTTATTGGTAATGAAATGAAAGCCTCAGAGTAAGCTAATAAGATCTAGCTAGTGTGAAAGCTTTTTTACACATACATGTGCCCTAAGAACTCCTGGTGAGCTGTATAATCCAGATGATCATACAGTGCTAAACGGGCATTGACTTACATTAGTTGTGATTCTTCCCACATGCTTGATTTATTCTGTCTGTTGAGTGTTAGCCCTTCTCACAGCCACAGACTTGTGGGAGTTATGTTTTTCACTAACATCTTATTGTGAGATATGAAATGACTGTCTTTTTTTCCTGTAGATGAAATTTTACACTTTGCCTTCAACAGCATTTGTGAAATGCTTTGGGCAACCTTGTATTATAAGCAATGTTGTTCACAGTGGACATATAA
This sequence comes from Formicarius rufipectus, assembly GCA_013399695.1. NCBI lineage: Eukaryota > Metazoa > Chordata > Aves > Passeriformes > Formicariidae > Formicarius > Formicarius rufipectus. The sequence continues at coordinate 3,372 of VXAU01002130.1, read as the reverse complement.
TACAGAATTCAGTTGGAAATTAGAATATTTAGAATATTTAAATGTTGATATTAACCTGTATGTGTCTACACAGTAGTATCAGATTTGTGTGGACAGGTTCAGCTAGAAGGGGAGAAGTAGAAGTGGCTTCTGTGAGAAGACACCAGGAGATGCTCTCGTGTGACAGAGCCAATGCCAGCCAGCTCCAAGATGGACCTGCCATTGACTAATGCTGAGCCCATCCAGTGATGGTGCTGGTGCCTCCGAGGTAACATAGTTAAGAAAGGGAAAAAAAACCCTGCACAACAAGAGGTGGGAGAGAAGATAAAAAATATGTGAGAGAAACACCCTGCAGGACCCATGGTCAACAAAGAAGGAGAGGCAGAAGGTGCTCCAGGGACCAGAGCTGAGATTCCCCTGCAGCCTGTGGTAAAGACCATGGTGAGTCAGGCTGCAGCTGATGGAGGTCCATGGGGGACCAGATATCCACCCGCAGCCCATGAGGACTCCACAGTGGAGCAGGTGGATGTACTTAGAGGAAAGCTGTGACTCTGTGGAAAGTTCATCCTGGAGAAGGCTCCTGTCAAGTCAGGTGTACTGAAGTGGAGAGAAATGCATTATGGAGCAATTTTTCTGGCAGGTTCTGTGTTCTCATGGGGGTCCCATGTTGGAGCAGCCTGTTACTGAAGGACTGTACCCTGTGGGAGTCCCCATGCTGGAGAAGTTTGTGAAAAACTGCAGTTTGTGGAAAGCAATCACATTGGAGAAGCTCATGGAGGACTGTCTCCCCATGGGAAGGACCCCATACTGAGGGAGGGTGAGAGTGTGATGAGTCGGGAGCATCAGAGACAAATGTTATCACTTTGCATTGCTTAGGACAACTAGAAAAATCAGGAGTAAAGGAAATTGAGTATGGGAAGAAGTGTGTGTGGGGGGAAGGTGTTTAAAATATATTCTTTTGTCCTCATTATCTTACTCCGATTAATTGGCAGTAAATTAAATTAATTTTCCTAATTCAAGTTTCGCCCATGATGGTAATTGTTGAGTGATCTCTCTATAGTTATGCTACCCTATGAACTTTAGATTGTGCCTTTCTCTCCCTGTGCTGGTGAGGAAAGGGAGCAATAGACTGGCTCAGTGGGCACTCAATGACCAACCAAGGTCAACCCCTTGTCTCTTCTCCATTGTTCTGTATTGCAGTAGACATTTTGCAGAGGAGTTTTTGATTCAGAATATGATAATAAAATATACAGAGAGAAGTAAGGTTCCCCCATCAATACTATTTTTAATGTTAATTAACATTTTAATTTTAATTTTAATGAGAGTATTAGGATTATAACACTATAAAAATAATTCTCACTGTTTTTTGTATCTGTAGTTATTTTTGTCTTTTACCATGCTTTTTCTCTGTACATTGGCTCCTTTTTTATGACCAATGTCCCTGGTCTCTTCTACTAATTGACTATTCCATCATGTATGTTGGACTGTTAGAGAACTATGTCTTCATATTAGTCCATGGGACTTCTCCAAAATTAGCACCATTCAGTTTACACAGATGTATAATTGTAGTCTTTTCTGTCTTCCAGGTGTATCAGCCTAGAAGCATGGTGCCAACAAGGACCTAATTCACAGGGAATAAATGAATTTTATGCATTTAATATATCTATGGTAGAAATATTAATTGTCAGAATGGGTAATCTGGAGCTGGAGATGAGATGCTTTGTCTAAAACTGTGAGCCATGAGTTTTTCAACCTGATCTCAGCCCTGTTCCTGTCCTACTGACTTGAATTTCTGCCTTTACCTCAGGCTAGTCTTACCACTATAGATGTACCTGGCAGGGTGGACTGTATCTGACTGATCACTGTTGCCAGTCTTCTCTACTCTTTGAGGCTCAAGTGTTGTGACACTGTGCCCTTGGCAGAGAGGGCTCTGGCTGTCCTCACAGAGAAATGAGTCCATTCTTCTCCCTAATAAGGGTAATAACTGTGTCTCTAATCCTGCAAAATCATTCTCTTTCATATTACTGAATAAACATGGAAAATTCCTTGTAACAGTTGTGTACTTATACCCAGTGTTATGATCTGGTTATTAAAATTATTAGAAATATCCCTTCCCAAATTTAGGTGCAAATGAGAACATATGATGAAGTCAATAGTGTGGATTTTATTTAACAGTAAGTATGAGGCAGAGAGAGGGAAATGGAGAAAGGAGGGAGAGGGGAAAAGAGTGACACAGAGATTAAATAGAAAATGTATCATCACTTCATGGAGCTCCTGTGGGTTGAACTCTTCTAGTCTTCTCAGTGGTGAAGGTCCCGTAAAACATAGTGTCCAATGGATTACTATACATTCAGGAGATGTCCCGGCACTTCCTCTACAGGGGGAGGCTTTGCAGTCTCTTGCAACAGGCTCTGGTTTTGCTGCATCACTTGGATCAAGTGCCGTTGTCTGGTGGTAGAAGGGCTCAGGAATTATTCGGGAGGTACTTTGGGGTCTTTGATGGTTTATGACTCTTCTCAGCTGCCTCTCACATGAATGACCTGTGTTTATGTGGCCTTCCTGAAGTGAGGGTTTACTCCTTTTGTTTGGTGAGATTTTGCCATCACATACTAACACCCCTCCTCTACTGGCTGAGACCAGCTCAGTCTGATTGTTAACACAGATATGTTCCTCTTCCCAGAGCCTTGTTTACTTCTCCTCAGACCTAAGATAATAGTCTTATCTCAAGTTCCTGTCACAGTCCAAATTCCGTTCAGGAAGCGAGTGATTTGCTTCCATGGTCACAGATGGGCAGTTGTTTCTTTGCAGTTTGACCAAAAGTATGTTTATGATTTTATCAGTGTTTAAGACATTAACAACACTCCAGTATCTCACTCTCAGTCATATCCTTGATACCCAAAAACCTAATAATTTCTTTAAGGACTGCAGCTATCAAATGACCAGGTGACAGGGAACTGATTAGCATCTTCAGACTATGCCTGGATAGAAAATACATGGACCATGATACTTTCTGAGAAACAAAGCCACAGACTTCATATCATTGCTCAGTGTGGAAAGGAACACAGGTTGATGTTGATAAGTTGATGAGAAAAAGGGAAACCAAATCTGTAGGATAGTTTCTTAGTTTCAGCAGTTTTTCTGAGTTGACCCAGTGAAAATATGCTCTATGCAAGACCATGTCTTTTCAAACAGCAAGGTTCTGGGCCTTGTGTGCTGCCCTTCAAAACACAATTTATAACAGGGGCAAAAATAGTTATTACCATTATGAGCAACCTTTTTTAATTCTAGCTACTTTGATACCCACAAGGAAAAGTGAAAGATTTTTTCTTCTCATGCAACCCAAGCATTAATGTATAGCTTCAAGACAGTTAATGTCATGGGTTTCCATAGCTG
>VXAU01002129.1:443005-464504 GCA_013399695.1 Formicarius rufipectus | reverse complement strand
ATGAATGTTGCACCTCTTCATAAAAAAAGGGGAGTGACATTCACACTGTAATAAATTTAAGTTCTTGAATATAATAAATGGATTATCTCTCCAGATATGTCCAAAACAAGAATGAAACTTTATCAATATTAGTTCATAATTTTAAAATATAACAGTGTTTTAAAGCCATCCTTCACAAATTTATATTAAATGTCTTTTCAAGCAAAACCATTAGCAAAATAATTTTTGTAGTTTTTCCTGCATAAAACCTCTCCTCTATGGCTCTATCTACCCCCCCATGACATAAGAGGAGGTACATTTTTCCCAGATTTTAGCATTCTTTAAATCTACAGATACAGAAAGCACATAAACCCTTTATTTCACTTGGCAAGGTACAAGGGAAAGAAGTATGATTACAGCCAGTTTCCATGATGATATTGTTAGCAAATTCAGAAAAAAAAAATTGAATGGGTACAGAAATTATTCTCACTGCTATATGACTGATCAAAGCAAGGCTGATGTTTACTGGAGGAATGACAAGGGATACTGTCGATTTGAGGTAGATCCTCTGCTCAGTTGTTTTGTGACTTTGGGACACTTAACTCTAAAAAAAAGAACTCTACAAACTCAAACACCTCTGTATTCTTTAGAACTAACTTCACCAACAATAACGAATTGTTTTGCCACATGGATCCAGAACTATTTTCCACAAAAATGGCAGTATTTTCAGAAGTGCTACTTTATGGTGTCTAAAGTGTACCCAATATACTGTCTGCTCTACCTCCACAACTGTTATGGGGAGCACAAGTCAAGAAATGGGAAAAGTAGGTATTCTAGTTCCATATATTCCTGCTCCCAGTAAATTGTTGCTTTTCTGTCTCCTCAGGAAATAATGTTTGCCACCATTTCAAGGTGATGCTACAAAGTTATTTTTCCTTTCACAGGTTTGGGTTTTGCTGGAGGTTTTTTTTCCTTTTTTAAGCCTATACAGCACATAAAAATAATGAGATTGTAAGGATAAATTCTCTTTTCCAGAACATTTTACTTTGAGGACATTGGGGTTTTTCCACTTAAGAAAGCTTTCCTGCCTAGAAGAGGCATCTTTCCCAAAGATAGTTTTAGATGTTTTCTCACCTTGCATTACAGAGAGGCTGCCTCTGGTATGAGGAAAAGATGAGCACTCACAGATGTGTTAAAGGTATCCTCATGGGGAGGGCCAGGGTGGACAGTGATTATAAAAGCCCTGAGAAGAACAGGGGGAGTGTCTTGTTCAGACCTAGTGTTTGGAGTGCCATTAGGATAATCTTATTTTAAGTCTAGTGTTCTTGACTTGGAAATAAATTTTCCTACATTCTTCCATTGCCTGGCATTTCAGGGATATCTGTGTGTATCTTACTTCACAGAGACATTTCATGGTGAAACTTCTGCAAAAAAAGGAAAATAAGGAAATTGCACAAACAAGAAGAGTTATCTGTCACCACATGATAAAGTTCAAGTCTAAGAAGCTTCTTGTCAAATACAATCAACACAATGAGTGATAGATTAGATCTTAATAGCAGTAAAAGTAAGTTATAAACCATAGCCTTCTCTTACAGTATAAAAGCTTCTCCTTTTAAACACTCTATGATGAAATGCAGTAAAACAAAATAAAAAATTATAGTAGAAGAAACACTGATGTTTCTTCTTTACTCAGAACACAGTGAATTGTGTTAATATTTTTAATGCTCACTTCCTATCAAGGTCAGTTTAGTTTTGTTATTGTTAATAAAAGGTAACCTAATCAGAAATACATCTGGCTACTTTCTTCATTTCTGTAATGTTACTGTTATTTCAAAACCTCTCTTTAATTCTGCATCTTGTGAACAGCTTTGGCAATAATTGATATATTTTTCAGTTAGGTTATTTAAATGTTTCTCTCTTTCTCTTAGTATTAAATATGTTATCTTCTAGTGGAAAAATGTAGAACACAATTCTGTAACCACTTTTGTTTGGGAATCAGATATTTTTAATTTATTTCCATACTGAAATATACAAAATGTTTTTCTTAGTTCTTCACAGAAATAAAATCCCCCAGTATCATATTGGGCAAAACACTTCATTTGAAACCTGAAGATATTCTGTCTTATTTAATATGATTTTTTACTATAACATGAAATAAATATATAAATTACACTGTTGTCCTACGATGTATTTGAAGAATTTTTGAGTGGTAATTTAGTTCCTATTATTTTCTCAAGGTTCCTTCAATATGGACTTCAAAGGGCACTGAAATGTCATGCAAACATGAGTTCACAGAAGGGATCTCAACTCCTTATTTCATTAATATATTTTTATTCTCTCACAAGATTGATTATCTTATTTATATTATTAGTATCATTATTCTTTGATATTACTGAAACATTAAGCTGTGACTTTTCATATATTTACCTCTAACTGAAAGAATATACAACATACTGTAATTTGGATGTGACAAGTATGAGTTTTAGGGGAGATTTTGTACCCTAATGTGTCCTTTTACACACCAGCATAGCTCAGTAGTAACTTCTTGTTCTAGTATTTAAGGCTATAAAATCATCCTTAGACTCTGGAAAAATGCTTGCTTCTAACTGATCTTTGAAAAATGCAGGAAGTTGCCTAATTTAATTTTCCATTATTGCAGAATACTGTTATTTTGTGGGTAAGAATAACTAATGAATTAACTCAAACTGCAGTCTTCAGTGCAGTCTGAAGACTGGAGTGTCAGACTAGTACTCTTGGTAACTATTCACAGCTTTGCTATGGATCTGCTGTGTGAAGTTGAACAAGCTACTTTCTTGTGTTCCTACTACCTTTACATTAAAAAAAAATATGAAGTAACAGATACCCATTTTGAGAAGCGTTTTGAAATCACTGGCTATTGGTTTCAAAATTATCTTGAATAGAGCAAAATATCTGGGGACTGATTCTTTACCAAGACTTTATTGAAGTTTATAAAAGTTTGCTAAACATTTAGTCAAGTGTTATTACCTCTGCAGTTGTCAGACCTACCCTCCCAGGGAGAAAAAGAGAGCTACAAAGATGGATTAACTACAAAATATATAACTACTCCATGGACTCTGACAGCATCCTGCCGTTCCTCTTCTCGTGGTCTTCATGAGTGAGAGACCCAATCTTTTCAGAGTGATGGTTGCAGTCTGAGTCTATGAGGGAAGCCCAGAGTGGTGAGGGAAGGCCTGATGAAACAGAGTGCACAGGGATTTTACTATGCTTAGGCTAGATGGGAAGACCCTGGTATCTCCCTTAGATGGAGAGTTTTACACTGGATAATGTAATACTGGATCATGGGACATTTCATGACTCTTGGCACCTTCTGAGACATTACAGATGCCTGTTATGCCAGCACAGTAGAGTCAATTATGACCCAGTATGCCCCATGAGCAGAGATGAATTCTGTGACTTCCTGTGAATGTTCCGGTCCTTCGGGAGAGGAAAGTTATCACAACTGAGTCATTTGTGTAAGAACAAAGAAACACTACATTGCTTTGCATGATTTGCCTCTTTCCTTACCCTGTTCAACCGGCAGCTTGTAGTTTGAGGTGTCAGATGTGCACACCCTCAGTACCTCAGTGGTTACTTTGCACATAATCATCTTGCACCTTGATTGTTTGAGCCATCAACATTCCAGTCTTTCACACTTGTGGATACATTCTTCTCCTGGAATAACTGGACAATAACACGACCTTTAGCTTCACAGTCCAAATTAGTAGACATATTCGAGGAGGGGTGGGCTTCAGCGAGCATTTGCTTTGCAGTTTGCTACAGAGGGCAAAAGTCTTTCAGTCTTTCCATGTTTAAGTGGACAGATTTTATTAATACCCATTGAAACACTTCCCAATTCAAGAAAAATATTTTTCCGTTATTCCACAGAAGTAAGGTTCCTAAAAAATCAGTTTACTTATCCCTAAAGAAGCAACTGTTGCTGTCTTGGGATTTGAGCATTATAAACACTGAATCAAACTTTTTTACCCTTTCCATGCATTCCCTTTCTAACCTGTACATCAAAATGCTCCTTTAATACATGCAAAACATTCAGTAACAAACCAGAAGAAACTTGTTCTCCCATGACAGAGAAAACTGTGAAAACTGGGCCACTGAACTATTGTTTCATATTTGTACCTATTGAGATAACCTTAATTGAGGAATGTCAGGAAGAAGTTCAGGAAGAAAATGAGAGTGGGATGAAGGGGTGGTGAAAAGTCATGCTATTTGACTGTACTTGGTGCTTTTTCTCTTACTATTTCATTTCTGGGAACACAGTAAGACAGAAGTTGGAAGTGTAGAAAAATCACAGTGTAACAAATAAATAGAAAAATAAAAAAAAGGATTTCCTTCATAGCAACAGGAATATAAGTATGTGCATGCCTGCAGGATAAAATGTCAGAATCAAAACACTCCTTTCAGTACCTAGGATTACTACAATCAGGAAGAGTTTCAGCACGAAGCAACAGGGAGCATGGAAATAGTTCGTATTCTTTTTGGCTGTGAACCTTCTTTCCTTGTCACATCAGCTGGTAAGAGTATTCAGGCTTTTGACCCAATAGCAATGCCATATGGGTCACAAACTTCCAATTTGCTGCTGCTTGAAATATCATCATTCCAGTAAAGAGAACTTCCTGGAGTATATCATGAATAGAAACATGGACAGATTAGTCGCTCATATCAAAACCACAATTTGACAGAAATAGGGCAAAGTGTGTGAATGTGAAGTGTGTTGAACAGACTTAAATCTGCATGTAGGACACCTAATATGGTTAGCAACTTAATTGGTGAAAAAAAAACAAATCACCAAACAAAAGCAGAATGAAATTGTGAAAGGAAAAAAAAACTAGAACAGCAAATTATAGAAATTAGAACAAATTGGAGCTACATCTTGAGACATTGAAATTTTTAAAAACATCTTTCTCATCTCTCAAAAGGGAATGGAAACTTGCATGCATTGAGAACATCATCTCTTTCTGATATCCTTTGTCACTTTCCTACACTTGTAGGAATGATGCCATACTATACTGCTACTAAGTGTTTTAGAAAAGGAAGCAGTTGCAAATAGATGCATTAAACTTAACTGTCAATATGATGGTTTTATATATTAAAATGTCAAGACTTTGCACTACACCAAATGAATTCATAGTAGATTAGTGACAATTGCCAATTTCAGGTAATTGCGACATATTTTTCCATGGTTCTTTTCCTTTTTCCTCTTACAATAAAGAATGTGCACATGAATTGTAAAAAATATAAAATAACTTAGTAGTCTATCTTGAATTTTTTTCTGAAATCATGCCCCTTATAGAGTGATTTAGTGAGAGTTCAGGACTTGATTAGGTCAGAAAGGGTATTACCACTGGGGTAGATAAAATATGCAAGAGTAAGCCCTCTGTTTACACCAGCTCCTTAGACCAGACAGACTCTGACAGAATCATTACTCCTTTCAGTATTTTCTAGTCAGCTTCTGAGCTCTCCAACAGAGGTAACCTTTAAAAAAAAAATCCCAGTGGAGTAAAGCAACAGATGGTGCTTATCTCTGTCAGAAAGGTTCTCTAGTCAGTGTTTCAGCACAGTCTTTTGCCTCTCTGTAAAGAGTGAGGCCTGTAAAGAAGAATAGGCAGCATCCCTGAACATTATGAGAGTGAGAGTGGCCTGAACCAGCAAAGTGAGGTGCAACAGAAAAAGTGACTCTATATCCACAAAGAGAAAATTATTAGCTAGCTAGCAAGATTGTGAAAGAGATTTAAAATTTTCAGAAAATAGAGTGAAATATTGCTAAATATATGTCACAGTGAAGACAGAGTTGCTATATGTGAATTGTAGGTTTGTTGTATGTTGACTAATTAATGAAATGGCCTTTAGGAATCTCTAGCAGACTTTTTAAGTAAAACAAAAAAAATAAACCACAAAGAAACAACTCATAGTAGAGGACATCTTGAGCGATACGGAAGAAAAATGATGAAAATAATTTGCTTTGAGATTTTCACAACCAGTTCTCCTCCAACCTGAGAATCTTCTTCTCCAGCATGTGGAAATGGTATGTCAAAGGTCTAACAAATATTTGAAATGTTATCTGGAAAGAGGAACACTGATTATATATATAGTTAAAAATTCTTTCTGAAATAAAACTGATTTTATTTTCATTACTATGCCATCCACATCCTAGAACTGGCAGGGCCCTGTAGATAGGAAGTTCCATGTGAACAGTAAAGATAAAGTGAGGCCTGGGGATCTAGGCATGCCAAGCATTGCTAATTGTTTTTATCTTTAAATAAAAAATATTCAAAAAAACAGCAGTGGGTGAGGTAAATTTTGTGTGTGTATATGTTTGTGCGTGTATGTAAGCTTATTCAAACACTATTATTACCAATTGGTCACTGCTTCTACAAATCTGGAGCTGCAGTTCTTGTTCACCTAACCTGAACATACAGTAACTACAGCAAGTAGAAAAATAGAAAATGGATAATCCAATTGAATCTTAGGACCATAAAAACTAGACTGAAACCTAAGAAGCAAGAGACTCTTAAGGAAGTCAAAAGGTATCAGATGTACTGACAATAAACTGCTTTTTACTTACCAAACAGTCTCTGGGGATGATAGAGGTGAAAGGATTTCAGAAAGAAGAAGCATAAGTGTACAGGCGCAGAAAAAGAAGAATGAAAACATACTGCAAAATAAAACCCAAAGAAAACAGAGAGCTGGGGGGAAAAAATAGCACAAATACAATATTCAAGAGGGAAAAAACAAGCTCACTTTTAAAAGGAAAGATATTTGTATGTTGTCAAAAAATAATTAGCTTCAAGCTTGCCTTTTTTTTCAATAGAGTATGGAGGTTAGGGTATGCCAATTTCTCTACCAAATGTTATCCAAATTAGCAATGCAATAAGGATTGCCTTTGAGTTGCAAAGTGATCTGAATAGGAGCCATATACATCTGGGAGCTGGAAAAAGAGTCTGAATAAAACAAATAGATATTATGAAAACTCCATTTAAGAATGGCTGTGAAATACTATTATCCTTAAAAATATTAAAAAACAAAACAAAACAAAACAAAAAAAAGTGAATGCAAAGAAAAGTTTTTCTAGTAAAGAGAAAGTCTTAAGAAGTGGATTAAAATTTCAGATAATTCTCTGAAGAAAATGGTCCCCTTTTATTAAAATAAATATGCATAGAAGTTTCAAACTGAATGGTGGCATACCTTATACTGTGCACGTGTATGCATGTATAAATATAGAATTATATATCCATACAGAGATCTGCCTTAAACTTATATTTTCTCACACTAGAAGAGTTCTTTTAGAACAGCATTTATAATCAATACTATTTTTAACTGTTAAACATATGTTTGTTAAAGAATACAGTTTTAAAACAGTGCCAGTGAACTAAAAAGGACAGACAGGCTGATGAAATAAGTAATTTTAATGTTTTATCATAAATATTGAAAAATGTATGGTAAGTTTCAAATATTCATAACTAATTGCCTTTTCTTTTGGAAAGCCAGTAGCAACACTGCTGATGATAACATTTGGTGCATCTAGTCAACTTAGAGGGATTCAGTTTTCTTTGAAATAAGCTTTTCCGGCATTGATACTTTAAATGTAAACCAACATCTATTAGCAGATAGCACTGTGAAGCTGCAGACTACATGGGACCAGAGTAATGACTCTTGTGATTGGCACTTTTAATGGCTTTTTCCCTGTGTTCTTTTTCTAGCTAGTATTCACTGCTTTGCTGTGTATTCTCTGGCTTTTTGCACGTAACACTGTATGATGGGGGGGAGAAGGAAGGTAAGTGAAAGAGTGTGGAAAGAAAAAAAAATTAAAAAAAGAAATTGAACTGCAGAATTTTACATTTGATCTGAAAATTTTCTCAAATAAGCTGTTTTATGAAATCGTGGAATTTATTTTCTGAATAAGCCTGCCTAAGAATGTCTTGGTGTTGGACTAGAGGTAATACATGAAGACTAAATGCTGTAGGAAAGTAGAGATTTGTTTGTTTGTTTGTTTTCAATGAGTAAGTATTTATGTAAAATAAAAAATCTAGATTTCTTAGTACCTCTCTAGTAATAAAGGTACACGGTTTAAATTGTACTTGAATGTTACAGAACTACTTCTGAAATTACTATGGCTGTGTATATGAGCAGTGGAGTGTCATTAAAAATGCATCTTCATTTTATCTACTTCTAGTTATTCATAGGTGTTCTGTCTAGGTTGGTTACCTATTCACTTTACAGTCAGTAAAAAAAAGTTAAAAAATTTCCAGAGGGGTAAGTTAGTCCTCCTTTTTAGGTAAGTAAAACAGTATGGGCATATATTACCAGCTTTTCTTTTTATGGATGACAAAACCGAGAAACAAATTAAGTAGTTTAGACCAGATGCCAGACCTTGGACTACTTAAGTAAATATCACACTGAGTACTTGTACTAAACAGGAAAAATTAAATTGAAGTATCAGTATTGTTATGACCAAATTTCCTTTAATTTATTGAGAGTAATTTTCCTCTTCCAGGTCTCTTAAAAGATGAAAATACGATTACACTTTTATTATAATGTGCACTTTATGTTTCAGTCATTACTTCTTATAACAATAACAAAGTTACATGAGGAGTCTGTTTTGAGAGTCATCCACCTTTTTTTTCACTGACAAAATCACATTTTGCTTTGGACATGCAAACTCTTTTGCTACTCACTGATCTTATTCACATATTAGTCAGGACTTTGCAAAAGCCCAGCATTACACTTGAGAACTGCAGAAAAAAGTCTGGAGTCTTTGAAGATTTAAAGAATCTTTGAAAATATGGTCTGGTGAACCTTTCCAGAGCCTACTGGGGTTACTGGAAATTTTTGCATGTACTTCAAAAGGCTCTAGATCAAATCATAACTACTCCACCTCTTATATACCTAACATTGCCTATTGCAGAAAGAGTTTTGTAATATCAGAATTGAAGGAAAATTTAAATTGACACCTAAGATATACTAAAGGTCCCCGCACTGCCTGCTTACACTGACAATATACGAGCTCCACCATGTCTTTATACTGAAATTTGCTTTACTACTGCATGCTAGAAAGAAATGTATGTTTAACATTCTGCAAATGTCTATGCAATGTTGATCTGCAGCCAGAATGGATAATTCCAAAAGGCTGATGTTTGAACACATACTACAGCACAGCAGAATTAAAGGTGAAAGTTCAAGTACTGCAATTTCAAACTATTGATCGGTGGTAATTTTTGGCACCTTTGTGTTAGTCATACTGGCATATGGCAAGCAAGCAAACAATGAAGGTTAAGTATGAATCATCAGTGTAAATGTAACTCACTTTCTTCAGTTTTCTTATATTTACAAAACTGTTACTATAAGGAGATCTTTCTTCTGCATGCTTGTATGCACCACAGCAAGGCATATCTTGTATACCATGTCTTTTGAGCAAATCAAATTACATAGAATGCTGAAAAGGAAAGCTGCTTGTCTGTTTGTTGCCGGATGAAGAAATGCTTGCTCAGCTGGTTGGGAAAATACAAAGCTTATTCTTAAAAATCACTACCCTATGAAACTGGAGAATGCTCCTTTTGTATGATCGTGTTAAACATTAACCAAAAAGAGAAAGGGGAGAGTAACTAACCTAGATAAACCAATTCAGCTTCATATTTGGGAAGCAACACCAGTTCATTGAGTGGTCAGTTGCAACTTTGGGGTCTACGACCACAAAAAGCCACCAGAGGGACCCCAGGGACAGAAGAATGCGTGTGCAGAGGGGAGGGAACATATGTTAATGACTTTGGGGAAATAATTATCATATGTACGGATCTTCTGGGAAAAATCAAGGAATGCATATGTAAACTATAGTATATAAACAGGAGCATTTTCTGTACTCAGGATGCACAATATTTTTGAGGAAGTATCTCCTTGTGCATCCAGCACTGAATAAAGAATGCCTGCCACCTAATGGTACATTGGTGTTAAGGAGTTTTTGTCCATTTGTTGTTGACATGTTCTTACCAATTTGTTGAATAACTTGAAAAACAAATTATGTACCACTACACTTTATTGCATCAAGGAAGGTCCCAACTTTCTTCTACCTGCAATTATCCTTTCAGAATTGTCATCAGAAGATCACCTTATCCTACAGGTTTTTTGATTATTACACAAGAAGTTATAGAGGTAACATTGTGCTTCATCATCTGCTTACTTACCAGACCTTGTTTAATTAAACATAATTTGATTAATGCTTATGTAACAAGGATATTAATTGTGTTATACTAAATAGTACTGCTATGTCACTTCATTATTCAGCTCTGATCCATTCACTATGATGACCATTAAGAGCAATGTTTCTGAAAATTCCTATCTTTTTGGGCAACATATAAGACCTGGGTTTGGTTCAGTTTTAAGAGTGTAAAGCATAATTCTAAAATTTCCAAATATTATGAGAGAAAAAATATTTTACTTTTCTATAGTACCTCTATAGTTTTATTGCAAGTACTTATTTCATTCAATTTGTACTCTAATGATCTATGTATGTTGTATGACAGTTGCTGATCTGTATGCCAAAACCAAGTACCATTCATTTGGTAACAACATAGCTTGTAATAAAGTGTTGCCAAAGCCAATAACAGGTTACAAGCTTTGTACTAAATATGAAAGACTCCAGGACTGTGATTTGCCAGACTTCCTCTGTCTAAACTTTCCCCGTCCTGCCTGCAACTTTGTTTGATTTGGTTTACCTGTAATTGTAGTTTCCCTGATTGAGGAGATGTTTATGGCTCATTTGTTTTATGTTTGTTTATCTTTGTACAGTAGAACCGCAGAATCATAATATAATTTTTATATAGATAGCAGTAAGAAGCAGTTACTTCATGTATTGGTAAAAGGTGAGTGCAGTCTGGCAATTGAGTCCACATAGTTATAGAAAACTCAGCCTTGCTCAGTTAAAAAAGTGCAGACTTTGAACTGCACAGAACTGCATTTAGGAGTTACAAGACTGTTGTCAAAAATACTAAAAGTCAATATATATGGCAATTCTGGATGTAACCTGGAGCTTCAGATTAAAGAAGAAAGAGAAATGTGTGAAAGTGTGCAGGCAAACATACAGAAATGACCCCTAGAGACTCCTAGAGTGAGGAAGGAATAGTCATCAACAAGAACACCACATTCTTCCTGCAGATAAAAGACTCTGGATACCAATGACTCACTTCAAAACCCCACTGCTAGAAATAAACCTCCAACCCCACAACACAGGGAAGAAGGGGGAGCTCGTCAGGAAAACATAAAAACCCTACCTGTGCATATAACAATTGTAAGTACATTATTAATGTTTCTTTATTCCATAACAATTCAGTCTGGACTAAGAATGATTAGATTCTAGGAATTTCCATTAGATGAATAATTATTGTCATTGCTTAAATATATATAACGTCTGCCACCTCTTTGCCTACAAACAAATTTTCAGCATAAAAACTTATGTCTAAACAATATCCTTACTGAAGCTGAAGATAAATATCTTACTACTTAACCATTAATAAAAAATAATGGGACATAAGTACATTAGTTATATGATTTTATGACTAGGAAATTCATTTCACCTTAGAGATATCTCAGCGATGCTTTGATCATTTTTTCACTTGTCTTACAATCATCATGCTTTAGAGGAAAGATATGCTGTCACAACAAAAACATCCAAATACAGTTTGAAAGAAAATTATCTTTAAACCTATATTGAGTGGCTTTATTTCAGAGTTGCAAATAAAAATGGGAAGTTTTCATTGCATCCAAATAAGAAAGATATACAGTCTATAATTTCAAAACAAAAGAAGCAGGCTTAATATGTATCTAAGAAAACTTTTAAGCCACAATTTATATTTCAAATACCATCTGTATGCTTTAGGGGAGGGTGATTTTTTTGCTTGGTTTTTGTTGGTTTGGTTTTTTTGTTTTTGGGGTTTTTTTGTGTGTGCCTTTTTTTTTTTTTCTTTCTTTTCTTTTATGTAACGTCAGCAAAAACCAGTAATTGACTAAAGCTGCAAATGAAACCAGCGATAAAAAAAAATGAAAGTATGAATATTTTGCCTTTACATCGTTTCAGTGGGGTGGGAGCAGGAGGGTAGAAGAAGGAGAGAGAAAAAGGAAATGCAAGTCCATTTTCATATACACAAGCATAGGTGTCTTACACAGTTTTTGCATTCTAAGAAAAATAATAGTAATAATGGCAAAAAGTGGGTTTTTACTGGATAAGAGTTACTATTGTTCATATAATGGGGTAAGTGTAGATGCAGGAAAATCAAAGCCCAGCCTTTAAGTTTTTCAAAGAGCCAATACATTCATCATAGTTATATGACTATTGAATTCTCTACTGTGCCTTAACAGAGTTCTTATCTACATCACAATATTATGATTTCTCATATACATAGCTGGAGTCTATATTTCCTTAATTCACAAGCTCTGTGAGGTTAACTACAACAGCTCTGTGGTGCAGTCTTGGTTTAAGACAAGTGCTGGGGAGAAGACTCCAACAAATTACTCCCTCCCAACCCCTTTCATTAAAACCTCACTCCCTTTCACCAATACAGGGAGACAAAAATGCAAGGAGATATAAGTGAAAAAACAGCAGTTTACTGGAAATATAACTGCAACTATACAAACAAAACAACTGTAGCCAATAACAGACAGAAATCATTCCTAGCCTCTTCCTTCTTGGCCACAAGATGGTGGCCAATACCTGATCTCCACCCTCCACACCCTTCTTCCCTGGAGAACAATGGCAATAGTTAATAAGGGTGCAGATTCTCTCCCCTTTGCTCTGGCTCTCTCCAGAGGTAGATGGCAACAGTAACATCTGGCAGGGACTTCAGAATTGGCAAACAGTGGGGCCAAGGCCCTGGAGCAGCAGACAACTGCAGGCAGCTACGCCTTGGTTGTGACTCTGTGTTGAGGTTTCATGTAGTGGGCTTTGTGAGGCGGCAGCAGCCACTTTGCTGTACTGCTTGTCTGGGCTAAGCTCTATTCCAGCTCAGTGGTGACTCCCAGCCCTGATAGTGGCCGAGCTGTGCGTAGCTGTGCTGGTATGCCAGGTGACAGGGAGTGCGAAATGGTGGCGTGATGGCAGAGTTAGTTTGATTTTGGTTTTCTCTCCATCTGCAGTGGAGGCAGCCCTGGGCAGCATCCTTTGGGGAAGTTCCCAGAGGAGGTGGAGGGGAGACTGTCAATTTGGTGGTGGCTCCCAGGAGTGGTTCCAACAGTCTGTGTATGTGCCAATCTCTCTCCCCTGCCAGCCATGTGGTCCAAGTTGGAGAGAATTCTGCTTTCACCTTGGTAGCCAGAACTACTGGTGTGCACTCCTCCTTCCCCTGCCTCCTGCCCAGCTGGGGTGAGGAGTTTGCTCTTAAGGAACAGTTTCTCCAAAGCAATGTTGGAAAGAGGGATTCAAATACAAAACCTACTTTGACCATGATGTGCATTTACCTAATGAATGTGATCACATAGGATTAAGGTATTTCAGCTCTATCTGGAAAAAATAAAAATGATATAAAACATAGAAAACTTTAGAAGACTAAAAAACCCCTATCCCTTTCTCATCAGAATTCCAGAGAGATATACCTAATGTAACATGTTCAGGAACCTTTATCATATGCAGGTAGGAGAAGTAAATTAGAAGTTATTTTTAATCTCTGTGGAGTTGCTTAGAACAATTTTCCCCCAATCTTCTCAGGAAAATTTCCTAACAATTTCCTTTTTTTGCTATGATAATTTTGGCTTTTGAGGGAAGAATTTACTGTTCTTTTTCCTTTCATTAAAGTCTTTATTCTTCAGGGATTCAACACCAAAATTCCCCTCTCTTAGAAGAATGCCTTCATTACCATTTTGTAAAATTCCCTGAGAAGAGAATATGGGCTGAGATGTTTCTTCCTACATCACTACAGAAGCCGACAGTGAGGATAAAACTAAATCCAGATGGTGACTTCTGCCTAAAGAGGACCCTGTCCATTGAATGTTAGAAACATATACATTTGCCTTTCTTCCTCTCTCACTGTGTTTCTTAATTCATATAACATAGAACAAAATCATCTGTAACAGTTTGTTGCACTCCTGAAAGCCTAAAGGGTAGCATATACTGGTAAAAAAAGTGAATCAAATCATATCAGGATGAAAATTATACTAATCCCTTCTAGCTCAGGAAGATTATGCCACTAAAGAAGATGTAGTCAATTATATACTAGAAGCAATGTAAGGATCTAGGTGCAAGCATCAGATAGTTACATAAACTGATATAAGTCCATATCTCCTACTCTACTGACTAGTTTGAGAATTCAACTTTCACACCTGGGTAAGTACTTGAGGTCCTACTCAGTGCAAGATACAAATTCTTTAATTTCTACACATAATGCTACCTTGACAGCATTCTAGTTGCTAAAAACACTTTTTCAAAAACTACCCAAATGGCTAACAGACTGATAAAATCTAAAAGTAACTGGTGCCTCCAATCAACAAGTGAAAGTCTCCTTTCCCATTTATCTGGGTGATCTTCCCCATAAATACAAAGAATCCAAAGACATAAATTAAACACAAAAAGAGTTAGCAAAGAACAGCAATCATCTTACATTTTGTGGGATGACTGTTGAAACCATATGTTATTTTGCAGCTTATATCAAACCTCTTTACTTGTCCTGCAGTGTACCAGAAGGTTTGGCAAATTACTCTTCCTATGTTTTGCACCCTCCCACTAGGAAAGAGCTACAGGCAACTCTCTTTTACATCTCTGTCCAAATCAATTAGTAGAGAGAACACAGCTTCCTAGACATTTGGAAGTCTATATACATCATAGCTGTCAAATTCTTCAGAAATTAAAGCAGGCACTGAACATGCACAGACTATAATCTGGAATATGTTTGACACATTCCTATGATCAAAGTATCCTGGAAGATTGTGGTTCCNAAGGGAAAGGAAGGGAAAGGAAGGGAAAGGAAGGGAAAGGAAGGGAAAGGAAGGGAAAGGAAGGGAAAGGAAGGGAAAGGAAGGGAAAGGAAGGGAAAGGAAGGGAAAGGAAGGGAAAGGAAGGGAAAGGAAGGGAAAGGAAGGGAAAGGAAGGGAAGAAAGGAAGAGAAAGGAAGAGAAAGAGAAAAAAAATAAAGAACCAGTATCCTTGTTTTCCTTCCTTTGGATGAAGTCCCTTAGGAGTACAATAGGAGTATTTCTGTCTGCTGTGTTTTACAATCATCCAAAGGTTTTATAATGTAAGATGACTCCCTAGCCTTAGTTGATGAATGGCTATAATTTTGCATTGGACATCCTGAATCATCCAGCTTGCCATGATGAGGAAGCTAACTCTGAATTAAAGCTGTAATTTTAAAACGTTAGACTCCACTGTGGAAGGATAACACACTGGTCATGAATCCTTGACATCTGAGCACTGTTGAGGAAAAAACAAACAACTAATGTTATTTATTTATGGAGAAGAGGATTCTGAGTGAAATTAGTCATTTTAATGCTGAGCACAGAAACCTAATTTTCACCTAATGTGAAAAAAAAATAAATTATTATTCCTAACTGAAACTTGTTTTGGAGATCACAGTGGGACATAGAGTTGTAACTTAGTGACAGTAATGAAAATAATGTCTGACAGAGAAAAAGAACAATGGCAATATTTTGTAAGATGGAAAATAAAGATGAGGACTATGGTGACATGCAAATGTGTGATCAAACTAACCCTGTGAGGGAGGTAGGGTATAACTAGGTCAGTGGACTACCTTACTGAAGATCTGACATTTTTTGCTCTAGCAACACAAGCTAAATCTTCTAATGTCCTGGCTGAAGTCTGTGGTCAATGTCCTGTGACTGTGAACAGTGAAGGACAAACAACAGAATCTCTCAGTCCTTCTGTTCTTAACTCTACAGTAAAAAAAAAAAATTAAAATAAAATATTTCCTTTATCTTTTCTGAAAGATGCAAGTATACCTGTGACTGTGTGTATCTTTGGGATACATTCTCATGTTTGTTACTGGTTAGACCTGCAAACAGAAATATGGCAGTCACATCCCCAAACCTGGTCAGAGGTCACTCGTTCCTGTGGCAGTGGGCTGGACTCAAGCACCCAGGCACTCTGGTCTGGGCCAGAGCAGTTGGAGATATTTCCTATGAAATGTAAAGCCTCATATATATTACATAGGAAATCCTGAGCCCAGTGAAGTCAGTGACAGAGACCTTATCACATGGGTTGAACATGTTTTTGCCATTCATATGTAGCAATCTCATACATTTAAAATTAATTAATTAAATTGCTTAATTAAATTAAAAAGCTAGAAATCCACAGAGAATTAATAGAGAATAAAACAAACCAGATTTACATGGATGTGAGTTATTTTTTAACCACGTTCTAGGACAGTGATCTTTTTTGACTACTAGCTATCTGATCAACTGTTTACTGATTAACAAAGTAAAT
The DNA here is from genome assembly GCA_013399695.1 of Formicarius rufipectus. Lineage (NCBI taxonomy): Eukaryota > Metazoa > Chordata > Aves > Passeriformes > Formicariidae > Formicarius > Formicarius rufipectus. The sequence goes on along the minus strand of VXAU01002129.1, from coordinate 448,072 downwards.
GCCAGTTTCCGTTCGGTAAATACTGAAAGGTCCAAGATTCTGGCAAGCTGGGAACACTTGGCAGATTTTCAGTCTTGCCAAATCAGGCAAGTGAGAAACCAAACACTAAGATTACTTTTTCCCAAGTACTAACTAGATTTTTTAGGAGATGTAAGGTATTATAAATTATGAATCCTTATTTGGCATGTTCAAAATATAACTGCAACTAAAACTATGTGGTCGGACTGCCAAACACACATTCAGTTACTATTTGAGGACAGTACTAAAATCTTTTTTTCCTACATGTCAATAAACTTATGACCAACTCTATAAATAAACACCAAATGGATTTTGTGGGATGTTTTGATTTCCATTAGATTCCCTCTTCAAATATTAGTGATGTCTGATTTCCTTATTTTTAATTCCAACAAATGGCAGCTGCTATGAAATGTAGACTTTTGTTAGTACTGCAGTTTAAATGAAAAATTAACTGCAGGTGAAACCCTAACAGCAGTTTTCAGCTTTTAGGTGACATTCTAAGCTGGATTCCAGCAAAGATCATTTTAACTGCACTGCTGTAACAGGGAATAAAACTGTTATTCGGGCTTCCTGAAAGTAGCAATACAAAACATTTTAAATAATAACTTGACCCTTTATCTTCAGTAAATTTTCTAGGGTGTAATTGGACCAACCTAGAAAAACCCAAGCATTATTCCTGTGTATTGGAAAGATTCAGGATTTTAAAAAAAAACTCTAATAATTCTCAAAATGGATCTATGCAATTTCTGCTGCAACCTGTAAAACATGATAAATGAGTATTTAAGGGAAGAAGAACACTGGAAAACTACATGGAAAGTACATTAAAATGATGATTTTTAATATGATCTTGCATTAAAAAAACCAGTTATATTACATGGTGAAAAGCTAATTTCATCACTGTGCGCATAAAGATGATATGCAATATCATTTTAACTTATTAAAACAAAACTCAGGTTGTGAAATAATGAGCAGTTTCTCAGTTTGTACAGGTTTACGTGTAAAATTTTAAAATATCGAACCTGAAAGCTATTAAACTCCAATGTCTCTGCTCCAATGAAGTCTTATAACAACTTAATAACTTCAGTAAATCTTGCATGCATTACTCTCAAGCTAATTTATTTGAATATTTCATATTAGGTAAATCCAAAACAAATAGTTAGCACCTTCAAGGCCCAGATACATATTTTCACATCTCTTTTGGATAAAAGTGTGGTTTTACACTGACAATAGCTATGCAAAAATCCAAATAATACTTTCATTTTGTGTTTCAGGTTGAACCATATGAATCACTTTTGACTTCTCAAGTCTGCAGGTAGAGCTGTGAAGGGGAACATCTTCAAATTATTCTCTTTCATTTTTTGTGTCCACTGTCAACAGAATTATTTTGTACATTTCAATGGTAATGCAGGTCCTACACAAATGTGGCTCCAGAGTCTTCATGTCTTGAGTTCCTGAAATGGGTAATGGAATTGCATGGAAGAAATATCAACAACAAGAAATGTTCTTATTTTTTTTCCCCCTCAGATCAGCCTCCCCTGGTTGGATACAGAATTTGCATATACCAAAGTACATAAAAACTGAAGAAAATATGAAGCAATTTTGCTGCATACATATACATACACATACATATGTATGTACACAAACACATATACATGCAAACCTGCTGACAGAAACAGCGCTGTTGTGGTCATGAAGCTTAGTTTTTGTTTCATTTGGGAAAACCAATTGCTGTGTCCAAAATATTTTATTCAGAGATTGTGGCTTTTTTTAAACAGATTAATTCATTCTATACAAGTAGGAGATAAATACCATATTGGAGAAAATTTAAATTCAGTTCAATCTTTCATACATTGAAACTTTTGTGACAGAACTGGATCTCAGTAGATGGGTTAAATTTGTATTCAAACTAATGTATACAAAAAATTCTGTAATCACTGTGATTTTGTTTGTTCTCAAGAAAGAAAATAGGGAAGACCTACATAATTTGAAAGCGGCTTTGTATATAACAGCATAAGACTTTTTGTATACTGGTTAGGTACATAAAACTGAACATGTGCCCTTCAGTCTTGCTATTTAGATCACTTTTTATGTATCAATTTCTGTGGCAATCAGAATAAAAAAGGATCATGAAATACACTTCTACCATTTCCACCAAATTTCTCTCTCTTGAAACAAGCAAAGTGTTGAAACAAAAATTAAAACCATCAGAGCTATAAACCAGAAAAACTATAGAACTATAAAATAATATGAAATTAGTTTGCCACTGTCAAGACCTATTTAAGTACTATAAAGGCTGAAAGTAACAGGTTTTTCATTCTGAAAATTAAGCAAGTTAACATAGTGGTGCTGTTAGAATACATTTTTACACAATACTTCAAATTTTGAATCTCAGAAGACACATGGAATTTTTATTACTTATGTGCGTAGGGATATCTCCCAGTCAGAGAACAGAAAAACTCTAAAGCACAGAGAGAGTCTGACATATACCTATTAAAGACTTGAATAATACATGGGTAATTATTATTAGAAATCTAATACTAGAAAGATAAAAAGGCTTGTCTGAGGCATATGATTGTTAAATGTTGCATCATTTCTTATAGGGTACATTTTTGTAGGTTATGATCAAGCTGCAACACAGGTCTTTGGAGGATGGACTTCACAGTTTAACTTCCAGTTATGAATCCCTATCTTGTGACATCTCCTGTAGATAACAATAAATTTAATTCTCCCTGTGGCCAGGTAAGAAATGTAAAGTCAAAGTACATGATTTGGGTTTGGCTCGTTGNAAGCAGGATTATGGGAAAATACTGACTGCAAGGACAAAAAAAGTTATATTTGCCAGATGGACAGCAGTAAGTTTTAATGGTCACTTGGGGTTTTTTTGTTTGTTTTGGTTTGGTTTTTTTGTTTGTTTGGTTTTGGGTTTTTTTGTTTTTGTTTTTGTTTTTTGTTTGTTTTGTTTTGTTTTGTTTTGTTTTTAAATTACCATCTCTGTTACATATATTTCTAGGTCTTAGTTTTCCTGTGTAAGACATGCAAGTTCTCAGAGTAACAGAATTCTTTAATTTTATTTTTTCAGTCTCATAATACGATCAATGTCACATATGGAGAAACTGGATGAACATAACTGGATCAAAACATGACTCACTGAATTAATAGCATGCTTCTGGGCATTAAAGCAGTATCTTGGAAATTTAAATGCATTCAGTCAACCCTACCAACAGTCACAATATATTTTCAGTCTAAATGGTGATGCTGCACAGTTACAAGAATCTTGAAGACAGATTACAAATGAGAAAATGAAAACTTCTTTTCCATATTTTATCAACAAATCTACAGTAGTCTATAGAAAAACTGCTATGCCCTACTTTGTGTGTAAAAAAAACCAAAACAAACCCTGTTGTATTTAGCTGCAACATTCCAGATTTGTACTGGTATAACATGAGAACCATATTTAACTCTTTAAGGAGCCCTAGTAGGGCAGATGTTCTTATTTCAGAATAATATATTGCAGGAAAGCTATCATACTCAATTTTATTTTTTTTTTATGCTTACAGATGACAATTTTTAATCTGCTCTTTGTATTAACACTGCTTAAGATGGAGATAACTTTCCCCATAGTAGCCCTCACAGTGCTGTGCTTTGCATTGGTAGCTAGAAAGGTGCTGGTAACACACCAGTGGTCTGGTTACAGCATCAGCTCTGTCTCTCCAGTGTTCCCTCTCATCAGCAGGATGGGGCTGGCCCAGATCCTGGGAGGGGACATAAGCAGGACATCTGACCCAAACTGACCAAAGGGATATTCATACCATATGATACCTTCTCAGGTATAAAAGCTAAGAGAAAGGAGGAAAGAGGGCCAGGGGTTAAGCATGGGAAGCACTGTTACTTGTTTTTGTTTTCTGGATCAACCACTGCTTGCACCAAAGCCCAGCTTCCCAGCAGGTGGCCAAACATTGCTTGCTGATGAGAAGAAGAAAATAGAGATTTTGATTTTTTTTCCTTTGCTTGCATGTGCAAGACCCTTGTTTTATCTTTAGTAAGCTGCCTTTGTCACGATCTGCAAGGGGTTTTTCTATCTTATTTTCTCTCCTCCTGCTCCCATCCTGCTGAGGAGGGAAGTGATAGAATGGCTTGGTGGACACCTAGTATCCAGCAAACATCAATATCATAGTCTTAAAAATTTTTTAACATTTGTTAATAATGGGATCTTTTCAACTACAAATTTTATCATATCAGTTTTTGTAAATACTACTTCCTGTTAGTGAAAAGGATGAAGAGTGAAATATATTCATTTGAGGGTATTTTCTTCTATAGTCTGTTAAATGTTTACTTTTGTTTCCATGCAATATGAATAACATAGCAAAGATTCACTGTGGCTGTGATATATCGCTTATAAATTGCATCTGATACTTCAGAGTGTTATGAAACAGCTCAACCTGTAAATTCAAAAAACAGATTCACAGAATGGATATGATGCTATTTTTAATACCAGTGATGAAAATACGAGAAAAGTTGATCAAAAGGTCTATTTTACTTTGTTAAAAAAAAAAAAAAAAAGAAAATCCGTAACCCTTGTGTGAAGGAGGGACAAAAAAAGCTCAGTTCAGAATAAGAACCAAGAACCAGGAGTTTTCAACAAAAGGGAAATATTGAATTGAAAGGGAAATACCATGATGATTTGGGTTTTCTTGTCTTCTCTTTTTTATTTTTTTACTTCCCACCCTTTCTCAACAGTTGTCCTATGGGAAAGTTACTGAGATTAAAACGTGCCAGGATACTTTCACTTCCAAGACCCAAATTGTAACAGCATTGTCACAAGTTTCTTTATATCCATATCTGACTTTCTGCTTTTGTCTAGTCTTCCTGAGCTCTTCATAGCAGACTACTCATAGTCAATATTGATCTTCTTGAGCTACACTTTTTGGTTTTAATGGGTTTTCCTTTGGAGAGAGGAAGGATTGGAAAGAACTTTCTCTTCTTTAATCCTTATACCATCATGCTTACCTAGAATTCAGGGTTTTTTTCCCAGTATAGTCTTACATCATA
>VXAU01002129.1:389649-434640 GCA_013399695.1 Formicarius rufipectus | reverse complement strand
ATTTTTTAATTTATTTCACTATTTGTTTTCCTCCACGAAATGGGTTTTGTGATTATCAAGGTTAAATTACTGTATATTCCTTTATTTGCTCTTTTTCCTACCTCTTTTCTAAACATTCCAACACCTTACATAATTTTCCACTTCTGGATAATTTCATGTAGTGCTTCATTATATCTCTCTGCAAGGAGTTCCCCTTTAGAGCATAGATTCCTCTGAGGTATCTCTACAATCTCCTTAGGATTCTTTAGTCTTCAGTGATTACGTGTCATGCAATTTCTTACAATGCAGTAAGCACTTTACATTAACTGTTGTGTTTTCTTCATGGTCTGCATCCATAAATAGAAAATATACATACATTTCTTATGAAACTGTCTTTTCAATAGCAAACTTAATAGCTGCAGTGTTTTTCTGCATTTTACAAAGCTAGTAGGAAAACAGTTTGGTAGGCTGAGATCTGTAGTTTTCATCTACTACTCACTGTTAGATGATGTGGATATTATTCATGGAACAAAACTTGAAGGGGACTCCTACTTCTCCAGATGCATCTCTTGATAACAAAGTTGTGGGTTGCCATTAAGATATCCATACCCAACCACCTATCTCTCCAAGGGAATAAGTTCTCTAATCCTCAACATTAACATTAAGTAGCTTAGTTCCAGAAGTATATAGAAAAACATGAAATTAATGCTGTCCCACCTACTGGAATACACTGTCTCCAGTAAATTCCTCCTTCCACTTCCCATTGACCAGCATTTATGGATTTCTGATTGGGCTGCAATTTTTTGTGAATTCCTCTTTCAGAGATATAATTCCTTCAAGGCACTCTGCAGGTGCTTTTTGCAGAAAAGCACATTGAAGCGAAACATCACAACACTTCTGTGCATTTACTCCACATTCACTTTTGTTGTTTTACTGGAGAATGGGCCACCTCACAAATTCTACTCAGACATAAGCTCTTTTCCTTCCTGTAGGGAGTATTATGAAGGAGCACATCAAATGGTCAGGTATCATATAATATTCTCATTATATGTACTATGTAATGTACACTGCATTTGTATAACACTGGAGCATAACAGTGCCAGTTCTAAAGGAGATAAATTATGTCAAACTTTATGTTTCTCCTGAGAAAATAAATGATATCACCTTTTTCTTTTCCCTCGGGGGATTTTGGATAAACCAGAGAAATTAAGAGAAGGATTGGAGAACTTAGTGATAAGGGAATGCAAAATGTTAATTTTTTTATTGTTATTATTTTAAATAATCTGGCTGAATACATATACTTCATTATTGCATGTCTAAGTCTTCAAAGAAGCATTTTCACTTACTCATTCCTCTAAGGCTACTCATTTCTTCAAGTTAAAATGAGAACAGCTCAATATATTTCTATCATCTAAGTAACTGTAAAAGAAAGAGATAACATTGCATTTTCACAAGGATAAACTAACACTTCTGTGATAATATTTATTTACATTCCCTCAGGGAGTCTTTAAAGTTGACCCTTCTCTCATAAAACAAAGCAATAGATATGAGAAATAAGATTTATGATGGACTCACAACAATGAATCAACATTCGTTGAACGTATCTTTTTCTTGCAATGTAGTTATTTCACCAATTTACTTCCTGAACAGAATACATTATATTTGAAGAAAAGGGGGGAAATGGAGGGCAAATGATTATAAGCACTGGAGTATGTCTGTACTTATAAATCAGAATGCATAGTATACATTTATAAATACAATTTTTAGATACTGTTCCATTAGACATAAAAAGCATCTGACAGATCTGAGAGTAGAACTCAACATTAAATAGTAAATGTAGCTCTTGGCAAATTATAAAGTGAAATGCTAACGTGAGTACAGTAAGGTAAGATAAGTGTGGTCTAAGTTATGTGCCACAATTGAATTTATGTGGTGATTCATTTCTCAAGAATAAGGCCAATAGCCACTTCTAGAACCTTAATCTTTACAAACAATGACTGTACATTAGTGTATATAGAGAGATAGTGGTACACTTCCTTTTATGCTTAATGGAAAATAAACATAATATCCCATATATGGTAAAATGAAATGTCAGGTAAAGATTGACCTCCTACTTAGAACTGTTGCAAAGAATCTGTAACAAAACTATTATATTGAAAAGCAGACACTGAAGATTTGCCTCCAGTTTCTGGATTGGTGGATCTAAACTGTACACTGAAGTGATTTAAGAGGACATCATTGTGTTTTAATTGTTTACTCATTCTACACATGTGTAACTGTAATACAGTTCAGTTTTCTTCAACCATCCTGATCAAATTTAATGGCAAAAACCTGTGGTCAATATCTATCTTTCTGAGGACAAGGAAAAAGTAACAACTCTGCACTTCTTTCATCATTAAAGAGCTGACTCAGTTATGATAGATTACTTCAACCATCAAAATTCCCTGAATGCACAGCCAAGATTTCAACTTTCTGTCTGAAACAAAGGATTTAGTTTAAGTATGAAATCCTACTTAATACCATAAAGCAAATAAGATTAAAATTTTATTTATGAAACTCCAGTGTGAAGACACCAGTTTTTTGTGCAGCATCAGCATACAGATTGCTTCACACATCAAAATGTGTAAACATTTCTTTTCACAAATACACCAGTTATAAATTCCTTAGTTTTGACACTAAAGGTAGGACAGTTGCCTAATACCCATCTCTGGCCATTATGCTACTACACCAGGCCCAGTCATATGTCTTCTCCCTCCTATCCTACCGTGCTATCTGGATCTGAGATATGCCACGTTTCCATCCCATCCCTCTAACCTTGTGGGGTGGCTGGGGATGCTGACACTATCAGGACCATCCCTGAAGTCCAGCATGGGTGCCGTGGTCCTGTGAACCCTGAAAGCATCCCCTGCCCTCAACCCATCAAACATGCCCCTGTAGCACCATGACACGGACTCTTGGCACTCTGGTGTGGCAGCCCTCATGGATTAGCACCTGGAGCACCAATCATATGAGAAGCTGCTGAGGGTACTGGAATGGTATCCTCTGGAGAAATAAAGGCTCAAGAGAGACGTTCCTGCTTTCTACAACTAACTGGAGGGAGATTGTGGCAAAGGAAGGGTCAGTTTATTCTCCCAGGTAACTAGTAATAGAACAAGGGGAAATGGCTTAAATTTGCATCAGGGGAGATTCAGGTTGGATATTAGGAAAAAGTTGTTCCGTGAAGGAGTAGTTAAAAAATTGGAACAGGCACCCCATGGATGTGGTGGAGTCACTATCCATGGAAGTATTCAAATAATAAGTGGACCTGGCACTTCAAGATACGGCTTAGGGGCTATGATGATATTTGGTGAAAGGTTGGATTTGGTGTTTTTGGAGGTCTTTTACAACCTTAATGGTTCTAAGAATCCATGATTCTGTGAGTCAACAGCGTCCTGGCTGTGTAGGCAAGGACCCATCCCCATGCCAGCATCACAGTAGGTGACATGATTTGATGGGGTATTTTTTGATTCCTAAAATATATTCTTGTTAGTAATATTATTCATTTCAATTTTCTGCTACTATAAGTCAATGAACTGTTATTTCAATAAATATAAGCTGTTAACCTATGATTGTATTTGAAATTTATTTTTAATCTCTATACTTCAAATCATTTCTCAAATGATTGGATGTTATGTTAGGATTTATTACTCTGTGGACTTTGTTTTATCTGTTGTCTTTGATTAAATTTCATTTGCAGGAGCATGGTACAATTCACTCTCCCTTTTTAAAATAACAGTAATTATTGCACTGAGATACTTTACTGATTTATTACCTTTAATTGTAGGAAAGTCATTTTGTTACCAGACCACAGTGACCAATGCTTTCATGATTTCATAAATAGATCCAAATTAGGTGAATGTTATAGTTTTTTAGGAGCAGGCAGAATTTTCCTTTGCCCTAGCAACAAACGAGAAGTTAATGACCCTTATCTTTCCCCACTGCTGGATAGCAAAGGAGTAGATCATGAGTGAAGGGGGGGTTACCTAACGACCTTTAATCACTGGGATGGGTGTGGTGAATGCGAAGGGGCACTGGTTTGTTTTCTTTTTTTTGGCTGGGAGGGAAGGAGTACTGCTGTGGGAGAGAGAGAGACATCTCCTCAGAGAGCCTCTGCCCTGCGGGTTTGGTCTCTTTCCCTTTTCTCCCATTTCCAATCCCTGGATTTTGGAGTTCCTGGTGCTTCAGAGAGAGAGACAGATTGAGAGAGAGAGAGAGAGATTTGCTACCCAGGGCCTTTGTGGCAGGTTTCCTGAGAGAACTGATGGCTGCCGTCCATGGGGGCAGGAACCCAGCCCATCCCCGGCAGCCCAGCTCAGCGTACCATCCCTCCTCCAGCCAAGGACTAGGAGAGAGTTTTGCCCACAGAAAAGAATCCCAGCTCCTCCCTCTCTGTGCGGCATTTATTTTTTTCCCACCAATTTCCACACTGCCCATCCCAGAGAGACACACTGAACCTCTCCATCCACCTGCGGGGCTCAGCCCTGCACTGGCCAAGGAGCAACATCACTACCTGCTGTCCATAAATATTACTGCGCCGAATGGGATCAAAGACTGCATCGTGTTTAGGGGGTTACCCACAAATTGGTCATTTAGTTCTGGTTGCTTTGTTTCTCTTGAATAGCTATATAGATATATATATTGTGGTTAAGAATTGTTATCCTTTCTATTTTCATACTTTAATTAAATTTTGTTTTGAATTTAAAGGAGACTTGTCTCCTTCTTTGGTTTCTAGTCCAACAAATCTCTTAATTTCCTCTAAATGTAGACAGTGAATTAGGTGTTGGCTGACAATATGGAGAAATAGGTCCATCTGAATTACAATTATTCTCATGATAATATCTTGTGTAATTGATCATAAAGTGCTGTTAGAACAAGTGTAGTTGTTTACAATATAAACATTTAAAGATAGTTAATGTCAACTATATGGCAAGGACCTAAATGAAGCCTGTGGAAATCGGGTAAATGTTGCACCAGTAACATCAGCATATAAAGGGACAAATAATAGAGCAAACATTTCACTCTAATTGCTGAGCTTGCTTGCATGAATGCTAGGCATCTAATGCACTCACAGGGCATGCTGATAAACACATTTCAAGGATATTTTCTCCCTACACAATTTTCTTGTAGTCATACCCTCCAAGCACTGCAATGGTCCATAAAGACCAATGGTTCCATAAAGCAGAAAATCTTGTTTATCTGACATATTTCCAACAATAAGAAATGCATCACAAGCAGACAAGATGGGCTCTTGCGCACTAAGTCAAGGTCCAGAACTTTTAAAAGCTGCAGAGGATGTGCATTCCCAAGCAAGGTCTATGAGAGCAGTATGATCACACTGGCAATATGCTGAAACCAAGCTGGTAAGCTTTCCTGAAGATGACTATCTTCCTCCTGGATGCACCTAAGTTGCTCTTATGATTCTCTGCTTTGGTCAGTAAACTTACTGACTTAGGTCAATGGTATTTTAGAGATCACACTGCAGCATCACAGTTTTTTTGCCATAAATAGTTCAACTTTGAAACTGCAGAAGTAATAAGAAAATGAAAATATTAACAAAAGAAAACTTCTATCTCAGTCTTCTATGTTAACATAAGACAAAAATGTAATATTAATGTTTATGTTTATACTTACAACTGCTCTAATTAGAGCATCAGCGCCTATAAAATCTCAGTCTTTCTTAGAAGTTGCTACAGTCTGGGTATTTAATTTCAGCTACATATTGCCCTTTGAATGGAAAAAACAATGTCCACTTACTTCCACTTTATTTTGAAATGACACTAGACAAGATTACCCTCTTGTTTTTCAAGACTTCTGTTCATAATGCTTCTTTACAACATTCAAGGATATGAAATTAATTATTTCTAGTCAACTGCATAGATAGTATCCTAAAATGATACCCAAATTCAGACTGCTATTCAGTGTTGGACTATTCTTAAAATTACAGGTGCAAATTTAACCTGTTGACAAATTCACTGTATTTTTACCATGTTGACTACAACTCCCTGTCGAGATGATGTGAATTAAACTATAAGAACATGTCCATTTTCTGGTTTAATACAGTTTTCTATGTTTACATATGTGTTTTTACTTGAATTTATACATGTTTAAATGTACCTCATTAGAAAGATAACATATCATAGTAATATGTATTCAAATAATTGCAACCTTCTCTGTAGGTTCACAACTAGCCTGAAAATCTTGTGCAAGTGGTAGAGAGGACTACATATATATATGGTTGATTTTTCAGAGCCAAAGAGACAGGTATAAAAAGTTCAAAGTCCAGATTGAGATCGAATCTGAAGACAACATTCCCGCCACATGAAAAGTCAGTGCATGAGGAAAGAATGACTGGGCTTGAGGTATACGATGGTGTGAAGTAAATACATACTTAGGAAACACGACCCATGATGCAGTATGGGAACCTATACCATTGCTAATCCCTGAAGCCAATTTGTCATATGACTTCTTTAAAAGATCTAACAGTTCACTCCTGCTTTCTATTCATTATCTTTCATTCAATCATTTGCCAAGCAGGAACATTTCCTAATTCCTCCACCTCTCTGAAATCTGAGTATATGAACAAGATCACATTTNAAAAAACACACACAAAAAAAAATCGACAAAAAAGCCTTTGAAGCAGGAATTTTCTTCACAGAGCTATGCTGTTCTTTCACAGTAATTACTATTTTATGCAGATGTCCCTTAATTCTTTTTAATCTTTTTCCAGTCTCTGCTAAATTGTCTTGTTATGTATCAAGTTTACAAGTCTTTTCCACAGATACTCTGTGGAGGATTTCTTAATACCTACATACCCCAGCCAGATGCCAGCTAGTCACTAGATGCTAAGGAAGTTTGCTGTTGTTAGTAAGTCAGCTTGTCAAACCACTTGAGACTTTTGAGTACAATCCACCTAAAAATCTATAGCTTTTAATATGTTATTTTTTTGTCAGTCAGTCCATTTTCAGAAAGATTCTTCTGTAAAGCCCATACCAAAAGAAAAAAAAAAATCTCTGGTATGGGAATATACCTCATACCCAAGGTACTTTTCAACTAAGCTACCACCATTATGTTGAGTAAGTTCATTCAGAAATGTTTCTTTGTACCACAGTGCATAATACCTTCAGGTCCCTGAAGAAAATAGGAACATATACAACATACTATGGAACATATCCTTAGAAATATTGCACTGAAACAGCAGAAATAATTGCCTACATTATTAAACACACAAATGTAGACATTTTAGATAATTAACTACTGAAAAAAAAATACTTTAGGCACTAGTGTCAGTGTTTTTTCCAGTAAAAAAAAATTAGTTAAAATAAAGCTTCACAAAAGTACCTAAAGTAAAAATCTTGGAAGATGTTTCCATAAACATAAACAATATCTGAGATTAGGTCATAAAGATAGAAATAGTAATTATTTTTTTTATATTTCTCAACAAAACTCAAAGAAAGGTAAAATTATGATTTCCACACCAGACTGCTTGTAAATCTATGGAGAAAGATTTTAATCTAAAAGCTGTCAAAGACATGCAAATTTACATGTAAATCTGACTAGAGTTAAGGTTCAGAATTTAAAATAATAGGTTTTTACTGTTAGCATTGCTTCAGGTGTATAAAGGATTCTCCTTCATAAACTTGGTCCTTTTTTATTGCATATGAGTTATAATTGCCTGACAGGGATATTTTACAGTAAAATAAAGGATATATGTTCTCCTTAAAAGGATCATTTATAAACAACTACAACAGAGCAAAGGCCAATCATAAAACATCCTCTCTAGGGTATTTGCAATCTCAGGTCCAGTAGGCAGAAGTGAAACTAAAGGCAATTAACATAACTTAAATGCTGGGCCAAGGAACCTTTACCTCTGCAATTATTCACAGAAGTCAATAATGTTAGAAACTACTCATAAGAGTACATCGGAGCGAGTAAAGGTTCACAGTCTGCCCGTGCATGAGAAGGTGATTGTCCCCTCTTAAGGAATATGAATGACCCATTTAATTAATCCTAGTTGTACAATGAGGAAGTGGCCCTATCATATACTAGCAAAACATTTATGGTTAGGTCAGGGTTGAGACCCAATGGCTTTGCTCTTAATAATATATCTCTCTCCGGATTTTGCTGAGTACGAAAATATCTGAAGATTCGTATTGCTCTAGCTGAGCAGGTCCTTCCCTATGGTAAGAATGACAGAGGAGTTTTCTGTGCAATGGCTAAAATATGTCTTCAGAGTGAGCGTCACTGCTATTCTGATTCCAGCACAGAGCACATTCAGGTTATACAAACCCCTTTTCTTCACTAAATTTTCCAAGAGGAAATATAAGCCTGATTTCATAATCATAGTTCAGCTAATGAAGAAAAGGTTTACTCAGTCTTTTTATTTAATTACATTTTATGTTAGTATAGTGATGACATTTTATAGTCCTGAGCTTCTTTGTGTATGTTGCCACCATATCTTGTTGTTCTAATGCTTTCCTAACCACAGATTATGCTACTTGTTAGTGTTAATTTCTTATGCTACAAAAAATAAAAGAAATAAAAAAAAAAATTATCTCAGGAGACAAGAATAATATATGCAGGAATCAACATAAGAGTTACGTCCCTCAGTTTGAAACACTCAAGAGTATCATTCCATCTATGCTTTAGGACACAATAAAACAAATATCTTTTAAGCTCATTACTGAAAGACAGGCATAAACCAAGCTGTCCTAGTCAAGCTGGCAAACAACATGTTTCTAGAGTGAAAAGGGACTTTCAGTGCAGAAAATATGCTGTGTTGTCTCACGATTTCAGTCAAAATGTAATAAAGAGATTAATTACCCAAACATGACTTTGTAATTATGTTCTAAAAAGCTTTCAAAACTACACAGAATAAATCTCTTCGAGTGCCACAACACGAAATTTCATCTTAAAGCCAAACTAATATAAATAAATTTATTTATTTAAGAATTCCTTTCTCTGCCTCCTTTCTGTCTCAAAAGGCAAAGAAAGTTGTGGAGAATCTAAATCAGCAGTGTTTAAAAATATTACTCCCTCTTAAGCCACGTGCATTCCCATTGAAATTGCTACATGGTATCACAAATAACAGACTCAAATGTAAAGTTTAACAAAATAAGCAAGCTCATTTTTCTCAAATAATTGGAATGTTCATTCCTACTTATCTTAAATTCTCACTCCTTAATGTATTTGTCAATTAAAAGAACTTAGTGAGCAAGAAGGACCTAGTGAGCAAGTTAATCAAAGATAGATGACTGAACTCCAGTATTTTCTTATACTTACAATTTCCCATACTATAAAGAGCTATTTTGCAAATACATATGTACCAAAGCTTTCGTATCTGTCCTGGCAAATCTATCATCTCTTGCACTCAAAGAATCATCAAACTACAGAATTGTTGGTTATGAAGGACCCATCAGGGTCATCTAGTCCAGTTTCCTCTTCCAGCTTCTATCTTTTGATAGAATGCCTGAAAGTGTATTCCAAGCGGGCAGACCCACTCTAAAATTCTTCTAGGTGGAGCCATTTGGTTCTCCAATCATCAGGTTCCCCAATTTCTAGTCTCTATGTTTTTAAGGATTAATTTTTTTTCTGGAACCTAGTTCAATCCTCATGCTTTTTCACATTTAGTTGATGCTAGCCTCATAATCACAGCAATGAACTCTTTCAACCCCTCATCCGGATCTGAATTGAGCCAGGTTCTTCAAGTCTATGGGAGGTAGAAAAAATCTTCTCATCTCCTCAATAGACAGTGCATAAGTTTATGTGTACCTTAATACAGTTGCACATGTAAATTCAAACAGGGGCTTGATGTATACATACATTTCTCTAAATATAAGAATTTTAGGTTTCAAATACTTTAAAGAGAACCTTGTGGCATAAGAGTTATACAGATCAACCGAAAAAAAAAAAAAAAAAAGGAAAAAAAAACCTAACCCAACCAACTATCAAAACAAAAAAAAAATCAAAAAACCCCCCCAAAAAACCTCATCAACCACACAGCCCCCCCCAAAAAAAACCAAACAAACAAACAAAATTAACAAAACTGCGATTGGGATAATGCCTAATATCAGTTGGCAACAATTTTCCAGATGATTGATGGTGAGGTATGTTGTGTGCCAAAACTCTATTCCCTAGAAATCTGTGCTCCCTGCGCTAAATGGTTGCTATTGTCAGTATTTTTCAGCTACTTTCCCTATAAATAAGTTTCAGCTGGCAACAAGGAAAAATGTCTATTACTTTTTTCTTTTACAAAGCTGATGGCATCTTTAGTATAATTGCATAAACAGATGCTTTGGATGAGTGATGCTTTGCCAAGTGCTTCCCGTCATGTCTTGTTTCCCTTTTTTGGCTGCATTGTTTCCTTTCCATTCTCTCTGCAATGAAAAGAAAAAAAAAAATCACAAAAATTTAATATAAAAGATTTGTTGTCATTTTTTTCTTATGGAGAGAGTCCACCACTGAGAAGGGATGGCTGCAGACACACAACTTTCATTAGAAGAGCCTATTTAGGAAAGAGTAAAAGGGACAAAACAAGAGACACAAACTCTTTAATACCAAGCCTGATGAGAATGGTGAGGAAGTAATGTCATTGCAATATGCTTCATAGAAAATCGTATGCAGTAGTCGACTTCATAAAACCACCTTTCCCTGTATAAAACTACTTCAAGTTTCTTTTCCTTGCTTCGTTTCCCCAGTCTAGCTCTCTGTGCCAGCTCCTAATCTTTGATAACACCATTATATGCTTTCATTAGTTTATGAGGGAATAATGTGTATCATCAGTTTTGTGCCCAACAATGTCCTCTTAGCAAAAGAGAACAATAAATTCAAAATAATAATGAAATATATGACATCTCCATCTTGTTTCAAACCCACTAATGATACATAGGCCTAGCAGAGGTAGTGGAAAAAATAAACTTACAAATCAAGAAAATCTTTTAAAACTTTTTTTTCTTCTAAACAAAGTTATTACATAGACCAGGTCGCTGTACTTGACTTTATGAAGTACTCAAATTTCTACCTAAACCAGGATTAAATTTGCAATTTTATATACCAAATATTTTAAGATAAATCACAAGAAGCACGTGTTCTGTACTCTGCACTGTTCAAGAAGCTCAACAATTAAGATGTCTCTCATTTCCCCAGGCTTTAAAAACTCAGATTTTTCTTCTTTTGTTTTAAAAAGTTTGAATTCATCTTCTTCTCTCAAGCCTCAAACTGTGTACTTCAGCAAGTACTGGAAAGATCGGCAAGTATATAGTCACTTGAAATGATGTGTAAGTTTGCACAGTCAGGCAGTCAGAACAACCACAAAATCACATCTGAAATGCAAAGAGCAAATTTATTTCATTACCTCACTAGCTGGAGCACCCTGAAGCAGCTCCTGAGGAGAGACATCCACATGGGAACACAGGCACTGTTAGGCTCAGTCCTTCCCAGTGAGCAGTGGTCCTGCTGTTTGCACCAAGTCATCAAGGGTCTGCACATGCACAGTTTGCCTCCATGCTGTGATCTCCTCTGAGTTCCTTTTAAGATCTCTCAGCTTTGACCTTCTCTCTCCCAAAACAGGGAGCTCAAGCATGTGTGTAACTCCACATCTCTCACAACACCTCCTTCTCAAAACAGGGTAACAGCAACAAGTATAATATAGGGGGGTTTCCATGTTGTTATTCTCAAGGCCTTGGCATACCCAGCTGCAAGGTCACTTGAGGGAATCTATCATCCTCCTTGCCATTCTTCCACTTTTAACCCCTTCCTTCCTGCTAAGGATTATTTGAACATCAGGCTGCATAACTACTCTATTTCAATATTTTATAAAAAGTATATTTCCTTTCAAGGTACCTCATATCTCAATAATTACAACTTTTGTGAGAGTGCTAAGCAAGATAGACTGAAAAACTCTCAGGAAGAAGAAGAAAATCAAATCTCTCTTAGCTCTTATGAGACTGAATAAAACCTTAATTATTAAGTGAAAGAAAGTAACATCCTTTTCATCATATCTGAACTTTGAGGCTTGGATACTTTCCAGTCAACACTATTCACAGCTTCAATCTGAATAGGCACACAGTTTCTGAATGAGTGGAAATTCATTTTAGGATAAAAAAAATAAATGGCTGGCTTTTGAAAGGGTAGCCTGCAGATGCTTGGAGCCCATACCCCCAAGGAACTTCTGTTGTTTAGTCATATGTGGTAATCATATGGGTTGGGGCGTACCTCTGAAGAGCAAGCAAATGGAAGCCTGAAAGTGAGAGCTTTTCTCATCTGTTTGCTTTAGCCCCAATATATATGAGTATGCACTCAGGTGTGCAGAGATACATAGAGAGAGTGTCCCAGTGGCATTTTGATATCATGCTAGCAAGGCTTTCGTCATTTCATTAAACACAGAAGAAGGATATATAAAACAAACTTTACAGTACGTAAAGATTAATGTTTTTCTTAGTAAGTCAGCTGTACATAATCACTATCCTATATTGAGAACTATAAATAAATTACAAAATTATTTCCTTGGGCATACTCCAAAAATATAAGCATAATTATATACAAAAGAATGTAGCCTTCTGTTGAGTGTCCATGGACTTCCCAAAGTGAGCATATTTAATTACTCAAATGAATCATTATGTAATTAAGAAAAAAATTCTGTTGTTGAACTTAAGCATGATCTTTCCTTAAAAAATTCTTATAATAGTTGCTTTGGAGCCGAATTCTGAAATTTCTCTCTTGCATATTTTGTAGAAATCTAATAAGTTTGTTCTGAAAGCCTATTAATGCCTTTAACCAGAGGCTTCTTCACACTCTGCTTAATTTCTACTAAGGTTTTGCTAAATTTTCAGGTCATGACATAGTTATTTCACGGAAATATTGCAAGAATACATTGAAACAGCAAACAACAGCTAGCACAGGAGAAAACTGATTTTTAATGGCCATGATTCCCAGCCAGAAACTGTGTTATGCAGTGACTGCAAGAAAGGCTTACATGGATGTTAAATCATTGTAATAGTTGCACATTACTGTTCCAAGGAATATAAAAGGTGGTGCTTTTTTAGTACAACCTCCTTCTGCTGCAACCCTATAGTCTAAACAGCTGCCACTTTGACACCCATCTTCACACTTCTCCATGGGGTTTTAAAGATGATGAATCATCAACAGTCACTATCTTAAGTATAAATACACTGGATAACAAAGGCTGACTAATGACTCTTAGAATATCTACATATGTACTTACCAAAAGGAAAAGCATGATGTTTTTCATATTATGCTCAAAAACTGCCCCTTTGTGATAAGTGTGAGAATTGCATGAACATAAAGTTATCTAATCATATTTCCATTCACAGACTCTTATTACAGATATCTTCAAATTAATTTGGATATATAGGTAGTAATGCAGATTTGTTACGCTATTTCTGGTTTGTTGCAGTAATAAAGAGAGGGATACAGAACATTAATATCATTAGAGCTCAAGTCAGTTCTTTGTCAAATGTGTATAGTTTAAGAAGTGGAGAAGAGATTGTCTCCCTAGTCCAAGATCTATTGGAAGCACAATTTGACATCTAATTAACAAAAGAAAGGGTCAGGAAAGGTTCAGTGTTTGAAATTTAACCAGAATGCAATTTTGCATTCATGCAGTGAGGGTTATTCTTCTCATTCATATTGAACCCCTCTATATTCATGCCAGACAATTTTCTCAGGAGGTCCACCCCAGACCTCTTGAGGAGAGGGATGCAACAATTGTAGCATCTTCAGTAAATCTCTACCATCTTTTGGAATTTAGATAACTTGCCCGATCTGTGCTAAAATAATCACAAATGTAAGTGAATGTAAATATCCTACTATATGTCAAGTTTTTCCCGTTGCACATTAAGAGGAAATTCATTTAGGATGTACAATGATGGTTATCTAAATATCAGTTTGATTTAATATAAAAATAGATGCAAATCTGCCATATTTACATTCCTGTTTCAACAGAGAACCTCAGACGGCACTCAAATGAAAAATGGGACTGTTCCCATTCAAAAAAATCATATTTCTCTTCAATAAGTTGCTGATAGAACAGAAGAAAATGTACGATAAATAAATTCCAACTTTGTGCTGACAAACAATAGAATGAATGTACTTCACTTAAGCGCATAGCAGCCAATAGTGTATTGCAAGGAGCATAGACCTTGTTCTGGACACTGTAAACTTCATTAAATTTCCATCAAAATTGAAATTTTTCCATTTTTCATTAATACATCCTTTGTATGACCAGGTGAAGTGAAAACACTCGTCTTCCCACTGATTCTCACCAACACTTCTTTGTGCAGGAATCATTGTTTATTACCTGTTTATTATAAATACAATTGCAATATTAACATTAATTCAGTACTATTTGTTACGTAGTACATTGTGACAGGATCACATTGCAAGTAGTACAAAATTAGTAAGTCAGATTGTTAGTGATGTCAGATTTTTAATACTGGAAAGAACACCATCATGGTATTCTAACAAAAGAAGAGCACAGGACCACAACAGAAAATACAGATTGTTGTCACAGTGGCCTGCAAACCAGCTTACAGGAATTTTTTAATAATATATTCTTGGTGAAATCCTTCCTAGTTATTTCTTTTAAATAAAAGGGGGGTTTTCAAAATTATAAAATTTGAAAGAACACTATTATCCACTCTTCATATTTATAAAGATAAGTCAGATTTGTAGCTTTAGCAATAAAACTAAACTACCAGAAGTTGCACTAGGTTAAATTATTGCATTTCTTTTTCAATGTAGTGCTGGTTTTCTGATTGATTTTCCAAGGAAACATATGATTACATAAAACAGCACTAAGAATAGTTTGTGTTAAATCATTAAATAATGCTAATTTTGGTTGAGCATTAAGGGAAGATAATTAGAGATAATTTAACAATATGCCTAAATGCATTTACAAGTTATGCTAAATGTGGTAAAAACAGAAAAAATAATTATATATCTTACTAGATTTGAAATTATTCCATGGCTTTCAAGGCTTCTTGTTTTCTTAAAATGTTTACCTGCTATGAATTAAAAACAATTTAATCATAAATCGATAAAAGATCACCTTCTTCACAAGGAGAAAAGTAGCTTTACTAGTAAATTCTTAGTTAAAATACACGGAATCATTATTAAAAAGCAATTTGTGACTGCTGACACTCTCAGAACACACTGATCATCAGCAAGTTCCTGTATTTCAACAATCATAACAGTCTTTTAAGATGTCAGAGAATACAGTTATATGAATGTAAGCATGAAAAATTATTTCCCATAACACTTTTAAATGGGAATTTAAAAGTACATCCTCATAGTACCTGAAAAGTAATTACCATAAATGTTACTGATGCTATTCTTGACACTGAATGCCTTTCACCAGAGGTATACCTTCCAGTACCATGGGTCAAAGGCTTCCATGCTGGGAGGTGACAGGATAGAATTCATCTGGTTGGACAAAATGCCCTCCCTCTCCCTTACCTCAAAGTTGATTTCAAGCATACTATACCATTGCCTCTACACCATTTTCTACAATATGAAATAGATGTTAAGGTCCTTCTTTATGGTATGATATAGGTAAAAACCCCCTACTGAATAGTTTCACAGGTGAGATATAAGCCTGTACCAAATTTATTCTATCTTATCTAATTGTTCTCTTTTCAATTTTCTCAATTGGTAAGGAAAGCCCACGCCACATGTATTTTCATTTGTTATTTTTCATTTCAGGATACTTTTACTTGGTCAGGAAAGCAAATTTGTAAAGTGCCATATAAGTTAATGATCCATAAACCAATTTCATTATTAATAGCTATAACATAGATTTCTTTTTTTCCCAGTAAAGCTTGGGCCTGCAAGTCTTTCTCATAGTAGATACAAAAGGGAAGTTTAGCCACTGTAGTGACCAGGTATTGACAACAGCCATTAGCCAAGCATAAGGCAGAAACAGTGATAATATGTCCAGGGGAATGCACCATCATATGAAAGTGGATACAATCACACACAGAGAGTTGCAGGATGGATATTGTCATATTAACAAGATTGGAGCCATCTGCTCCTGAGTCTTTATGTTCTTGTGCCAGCCTAAGTAGCAGAGTGGGGGAGCCTGGAGTATAATAGCAGCAGTTTGAGAGGGACAATTTATCAGTTTGTTCGGACATATGTCAGGTCAGTGCTCACTGCTCCTGCAGAAGAGCTATGCATCCTTTAATATAAGTCATGAAGTTCTTTTTGATGCACAAGCAGTTTACATATACTTAGATTTTTAAAGTGTTGTTTTAATTTAAAAATATAAACAACACAATAACCACTTCCTTCAACATCCAGTTCCCTTCAGACCAGAGACCTTTTTCTTAAATTAAAACAAAATCTCTAATTTTTAAACTCCCCCTTTACCCACTTCCCTGCAAATTTGTCCTTAAATCCCCTAATAAATCACTTGCCATTGCAAAAGTTCTGGACATTGGCTATGGCTTAATTGTTCCTGTTCTCATTTTGCAAATGACTTATTTTTCTTCCCTTCCTTAATGGAGGATTCAAGACTTAATTATTTGAATTAAATTTTATATTCAAGCCTGATATAATTTTGTCACTGTGACACGAGCTCAAGTTTTGCAAACATCTATCTCCTTTGAAGAAAAGGAATGCTGCAGGCCTTCTCTCACAGTTTATTCACTGTTACAAAAATTGCTCTTTAGACATGTCAATTTGTATTTTGCCTGTAGAGTGAGAAATATAAAAATCAAAGATTCTGGTCTCGTACCTTCCCAGGTACTACTTCTCTGGTTCAGAACCCATTCCCAGCTATATGACCAGTGACCTCTTGTTCCAGTGCATCTTCTTTCAGAGAGAATAAGATTGCTTTTACCACATCATTCTTTCAATCACCAACACTCCTGCTTGATTAAAGAGTAGGAAATGTTAGCCATCATAGCAGGCTTCCTGTCACTTTTGAATTCTGTCTCCTTTAGTCTGAAATTCTGAATTCTATTTTTGACCTCTACTGCATATCCACTGTCACTACCAACTCTGGAGTGTTGGCAGCCATTATCCACACTCCACTTCACTGACAGTACAGATCTTCACCCCGTCCACTGTGACAACGGCTTTGTAGAATCTGTGGACAGTTCCTCATCGCTGAAATTCTCATTGAATTTCTTTGTTGTGTTTACTGTTTTATTTCTCCTGGACTACAGGAGAAAAAAATACTTTTTTATTTCTCCTGGTTTTCTCCTGAAATACAAAATAGCTGTGCAGCACTCAGCTTTTGCTGTTTCAGGCAGGATCATGAGGCTCTTTATTCCAGTATTCTGTCACTCTAGTCTTCTTCATTCATTTTGTGCCTTTTCTCTTTTTTTTCTCTGATCAGCCATAGTTTATGGCTCAATGATTATCTTACACCTTTTTCTGGCACTTTATTTTCATATATATCAGAAATATTGTTTTGTTAGAAAACAATTGACAGAAAGAACTTCTTCCACTGCAAAAACAAAGACTTGGATTCCCTCACTGTTATTTTCAGACAAGCTGACATTGTCAGACAACATTTGAGTTTCAACTGATTTTGAAATAAAATGTATTGTGAATTTTTGGCACAATATTATAATTATTGACAAAAACATGTTAGTGTTTAACAAGGTGCAAGATTCTTCCAATTAATTTTGTATTCACCATCACATTTTGCTGTTACAACCCTGATGAGCAGGAACTCATAGGCAAGGGCTTCATCAAGAACACTCTTTACATCTATATCCATAGAGAACACCCAGCCAGAGAGTTCCCCTAGGGCCAATCTAGATAAGAATTTGTAAGGCACTATGAAAATCATATTTTAGGGAATAAATGCACTTACACACTCTAACTTTATGGCCAAAAAGACTAAAGCAAAGATAACAGAAGGTCTGTATTAATTAGACATGAGGTCTAATGAACAAATGGACATATGAGTTAATTTGCATTTCTATTTTAAAGGGTTAAGTGGACAATTGCTACATTTTCACATAGTATTCATTAGTGGGATATAAATTATCATTAATTAATTTAGGAAAATGCGTATTGTTCATCTTTCAAATATTCTATAGTTAAAATTAGATGGTAAATTTGTAAAAGTTATTCTTTAATTTTACATAGTTAGTAGTGACTATCTAAAAATATAACACAATATTCATTACACTGGTTATACAAATCAGAGCTCTTTTATAAATTCCAAACACCTTAATACCCACATTTCTTTCTTATAGTTTTAAATGTTTGAAATCATGAGTATCTGAAAAATTACTTTTTGCTTATGTAGATGGCAAGGTCTGTTCCCTGAGGATGTAAAACTGAGTTATTCAGTGATCTCTGACAACGTTCAAGACAAATTAAATAAAATCAAAATTAATCCTGATGACTTTCCCCTTCTATTCACACTTTAAAATAATAAACCCTGACAAAAAGGGCGTTACTATCTCATATGGCCCAATTAGGAGAACTAAAGGCTTGAGGCCGTATTATTTGCTATGGCAATTTCATATTGAACTACATTGGAAGGATCTGCCATAAGTCTGGCTGTATTCCCAGCCTTAAAATTTATGCACAGGGATTTGATAGCCTGAAAAGAAAAAAGGACTTTGGTGGGAAAAAAAAAAAAAAAAAAAAGCGTTTCAGAAATAGCTAATAGTAAAATTGTGGAGGAAAGTTGTCACATTTAGCACACAGAATAATAGGACACACAGTGTGCCCTATTTTCTTACTAGTTAAGTTTAGTGACAGATCTGGTACAAGAAACCTCAGACTTTCCTCAGTGACAGCCAGACAGTAATCATCTGGGATTAAACTGAATACTTTTTTGGTTCATCCACTTCTATACTCATTCTATTTAGAATACTTTTTAAAAATCTTTATCTGAAACTCCAGTTCATCGCTAATAAAAGATTCAAATTTTGCATAGGATAATTGCCAAAGAGCAATTTAGTGTTTAAAATCTCATCTGTAGAAATTTATCTGTAACTTTTACATTACTGGCATCAGTTCATCAAAAGAAACATACTACTACAATGCCTTGTCAACAACATCCCTCTCTTCACAACAGTTAGTTAACCATCCCATTGAATATTAGTCTTTTTATTGATCGAATATTTTCTAAAAAATTATCTGTAGAAACCATACGGTAAGAGATCCACCTAACTTTCTCCTCTTATGCTTAGACAATTTTAATGAAAACACAATTATCAGTCATTTTATAAATAAAAAAGGCCATACATTTAAATCAAAAATGAAAAAGGTATGAACATTTGTTCATGTCAGTCTCATGTATTTCACTACTTGTAGTAAAATGCAAATATAACTTTAGTTTTAGAGAATTTTTAATGAACAAGTGAACAAGTCTACAACTTAGAAATACAAAACAAAAATAAAGTATGAAAATAAAGAATTTCTCATAACTGGAGAAGAAAGAATGAAAAAAATCCTCATTCAAAAACCTTACTGTCCAGATGTCTCAAAAAAAATAAACATTAAACTTGCTCCATTTCATGACTAACACATAATTCCAGAGGCTATCATTTTTCTGGAATTCTGAGTCAAACTTTTATGTATCAGCAGCAAACTGGTAATTGAAACTAAAATATGATTAACTCAAAACTGTTGGTCACAGTAATAAGGAACCCACTAGGGTAAAAAGGAACTTACGTTCTATGAATTGTGTTTTTCCCTCACTAAAATTCTAAAATGAAGAAGAATAGACACAAATTTCTTTTGATAGGATCAAATCATAGTACTTTATATGTCATATCATAACCTCAATGCTAAGAACATTAAAATGAAGCTGTGTAAGAAACCACAGCAATAAGGATATGGAATGAGAGTTTTAAAAAAAAAAAGTTAGTTTGAGTGTTAAAATAATTGGTTAAATCAAATTGTAATAATCTTATAAAATCAGTCCTAGTTTATAAATTAGGTTTCCCTTTTCTTTTTTCTTAAGAAGGAAAGGCCGATGCTCTGAAATATATCAGGTTATATATATATCAATATATCAAGCTGAGGACTGAAGCTACTCAATTATATATGTTTCAGTGACCTGATTGCATTATTTAGCTTTCCAGTACATATATTAGAGGAAAAAATTTCCAGATGCATATTGAAATTAGGAAAAACTAATTTATAAATCGTTCCTCAGTCTGTATGGTTTATTGTGAGTGGAAACAAAAAAATTGGCTTCATGTTTACTTCCCCCTTCACTATTTCACCCTAATTGCTTACTTCACCATTAGTTTTCTGCAAAATTTTGAGCCCATTACCTGTAGCACTAGCATTAGCACTAGCAGAAATGGTAAACTTCTAGTCCTGTTTACATACTAAGATTTTGATGTTTTACACTCTATATACACAAAGTCAGATGACTCCTGCACCTTAAATCCGCATGGACTAGACAGTCCTATGTCAATTGGTCTATAAGGAACCACATGTTCTCCAGACTGATCATAATGGACTTAATATGTGAATAGTATTACAAGCAGACCTTCTGTACACCTTTAAAAATTAATTTTGTTTGTGTTTGAAAATGCCTGGAAAAGTACCTCACACAATGCATTTCTGCTTCTATTATATTGCTCCAGCTTAGCAATGGGCTATGGAAAATATCACAAAGAAAGCTAGTCTCCCCACGCAAGTCTGGCTTACCACTAAGTGCCATTCTACATAACACAAACTCTGCAGTCAGATTTCATGCCTTGAAGAACAGATACAGCTTGCCAAATTTACCTTTCTGTAATGTGATTTGTATACAAAAATGTAGCAGTAAACTATGAATTTAGCCACTTGTACTGAACATTGCAAATGCTCGAATAAACTGATTGGTGAACACCTCCCAGTGTGGATATATTTTAAAAAAGTATGGCCAAAGTCAACATATAACATTCTAAAATTGTTCAGTCTAAAGATTCCAACTAGAAGACACAGAAAAGTGGAAAAGGTTTCTTAGAATACTAATTTAATGAAAAACATAGACTAAAATTACTTTAAAATAATCATTTCACAGATTGCCTGTAGCCATCTTCATCATCATATGAGAGCCATAGAGGGCAACCTTT
Organism: Formicarius rufipectus; assembly: GCA_013399695.1. Taxonomy (NCBI): domain Eukaryota; kingdom Metazoa; phylum Chordata; class Aves; order Passeriformes; family Formicariidae; genus Formicarius; species Formicarius rufipectus. The sequence goes on along the minus strand of VXAU01002129.1, from coordinate 413,563 downwards.
GTTTAATAGCAATGTCTGACATTTACTGCTATGCCTCAGATAGACAGTGTCCCTTTCAATTTATGAGAACACCATATCTGGTTTTAGTAAAACAACATATGGTAAATGGATTTGGTTTTCAAATATCAAAACAGTGTTTAAGCCACAACCAAGTACCTGCACAATGATTGTCACAGGGGATTTTCTTGCAATAAAAGTACTTTATGGTATAATATATCTGAATTTGACAAGAATAAAGTACTGTCTGCAAAATAAATCCAAATAATAAAAGAATGTAATCAAAGTTTTCATAAAGGTAAAAATCCAATTGCTGTATTGATTCTCCTAGTGCTTTTTGGAGTCAGTTGTATCTAAGCCATGGAATTCTGGATGGACTCTCATCAGATAGTTCTTGACATAGGTTTTCATTAGAGAATTGTTTCAAAGCAATATTTCATCTAGTGTTTCAAGTTCCAAGCACTCAAAAATTATAAGCAGGCTTATAACTGTCTAAAAGTCATAAAACTTCATAAAATAGTAACTTTTGCATTTAGTTTATGGTTTCTGCATTCTGAGGCTTTATTTATATATCATTTTCAGTATTTCCCTGGAAGGAATCTTTATTCCGAATTCACTTATATTGGAAGATTTCTAAGCAGTTTGTTTCCTACATTAAATTATTGAGAACTGGCAGTACTGAATGAGTACCTCTTGAATCTCCAGCAGTGCAATAAAGCTAACTCAGAGTTGGCCTTGATCCTGCCATAAGCATCACACAGGACAGGTGTTAGGCAGATATAAATGTAAATGTGATCACAGCAGGCCCCAGCTTGTGTATCGTACTAAGTGGTCTGGCACACAGAACTCTTCGGCAGCAAACCTTATTGTGTACCACTTCTGACTTCAGCCATCTCTGCTGTTACAGCCATGGAAGTGGCTCAAGCAACCCCACTTTTCTCAGCATATTGTTCTGAATTATGTTAATAAGTGTTTTTAATGAAATAAGAATAAATTTCCTCTTCCACATCATCACCCCTTTTGCAGCCCACACTTACTTACTTGTTGCAATTTTACTAGAAATGTGAAGTGTCAAGTATTCTAGCTTAGAATTTTTTTCTCCATTCAGGTCTTGTAATGCTTTCTTGAAGATGAAATCACTGTGGATAAACACAGTCCTCTTTATCCTTAGTTTTGTTTTTCCAGAATTCAGAAAGAATTGAAATTAAAATGAAACTTATTTTTAGCAATGATTATTATGCAAATTATGCAAAGTCTCATGCCTAAACAATCTTGAAATGACATTCATCAGCTTCAACAAGATGAACACTGCAATGGGAACATTGCCTTTAGATAACCATGACTTTGCTGTGAGTAGATAGAGCACCAGCTATTGCCCTTGCAAGCCTGACATCCACATTGTTTTTATAGTGTGATTGTTTGAGCAATGCAGAGATGAATACAGTAGGAAGTGGTTTTGGGATCCGGGTGATGACTGCACACAGAAACTGCAAAAATTCACACTGGCACAGACAGGCAAAGCACAATAGAGCTGTTGTATTTGAGTTCACTTCAGTGAATATTTCACATCAAGTATCTGTACATATTTTTGACTAATCTTTTATTCTTATATGGATGCCTTAAATGAACAATAAAACTAGAGATATACAGAATGCTACAGTTTAGCCAGAAGCAAATTCGGGAATTTAACTGATTACCTGAGCACACCTATGTTATTTTCTTTTATGCTGTTAACTTCATGTATCATCACTTTCATCTGGTTCCATAACTCCTCCTACATCATCATGCCCTTAGCAAATTAATCATTTGAATGAGACCAAATGTATTCCTTGGAAATATCTGAATGAATCTAAATGTATTTCTTAGAAATATCTTTCAAATTTCTTCATACTTCCTGTGTCCTACTTCCTTCACCCTCTTACAGTTTCACTTAGTTGTATTCCCTTGGGGTAGCAATTGTGCTTTAAAATACCCTGATATCTTTGGTATGTGTTCTTAGTATGGCATTCATTACTGCAAAAGTATCCACTCTGTTTATCAGATGTGAAAATTGATAACTCAAACAGGCTGCTGTCAAGCTTTGGTAGAATTCACAGTGTATTAACACTGTTATAGACCAAATCACTTGAAAGTGTATGCTTGTCTCTCTGAAGATGGGGGAAAAGGCTGAGATATGAACATGTGCTGTAAGAGGCAACAGTCTGAAGATCTAATCCTGTACTGTGGGACTGCAACATCATAAGCAATGAGATAGGATGAAAAAAAAAATAAAATCAAAAACCACAACCAAACCAAAACTGAAAACAAATGAAAACATTGCATATTACCTTTATATTTATTGTATTGGGTTTTATTTAGCTTTTCAGTTAGAATTTCCAAGAAAGCAGAAGTGTGGATCCAAAACACTACCACTTTACCTGTTTAACTGGGGCACACCACACATTCCTGGCTAGTCCGGATGCTGGATTCCAGGCATGTGATCTTTTAAGGAAAGAAACAGCTCTGTCATTATACAGTGTTTCCTTCTCTTCTTCCTTGAAAAGGTCAATAATGACAGGTCGTCCTCCAGTTGCGTAGTCTATTTCCCCTCTTGACCTTTTCAGAGGAAGAATCCATGCAAAACTTCTAAAATACCATGTAAGCTTGAAGAAAGGGTTAGAACAGACTTGGAAGAAAGTGCTAGTTATCAAACTTTTTCATGTGAAACATCATTGTGAGACAAAGGGTATTATAAAAACCTTGGCAGTGAAGTTTACTCTGTAATCCACAGTAGATTTCATTTTAAATGTATGAGTGAGATTCTCTATGTGTATAAATCAATACAGAACCAGTCAGAAGCAAGATTTATGGCAATTTTCCTTTTATTTTTCATTATATCTAATTATTTTATATAAGCAGACCTTTTTAACACTGATTTTAAATGAATCTTAATGATAGGAATCAGGGAAAAAAATTCAGCATGAAGGTAATGACATATCAGAGTATAATTTAACAGTTTCATGAACAGTGTTAATGATAGAGTAGAAAATAAAATTTATAAATTAAATCTAAAAGGGTAGTATTGAATTTACTGTTGTCAAAAATTTGCTACTATAATTTAAACTTAGTCCCAAGACAAGTAGGCATACTGAGGATATTTAGAAATAACTAAAGGGATCAGAAGTATGGAGAGAGAACTTTTACCTATAGAAAATAGAAATGTGCACACACAAGTCAAGTTTTTTGCAAGGAAATCTTTTTGTTTGCCACATTTCTTGTAGTGTATGCCTTATTAGTCAAGACAGTCAAGGATAGATGCAAGTGAAAAAGGAAAGGATTCAAGATTTAATGTAAGATTATTACATACACAGGAAGAACTCAACCGATGCTTACGCATATCACATGACTTGTAAAGGCAAATATACCTTTTCTCCCCTCATGTACACAGCAAAAGAAGGAGGAGCCTTGATTCTCTATTTAACTTCTATCCTTGTTATTAATTACAGAGTGGATTTTTTTTTTTGGAGGGGGAGGGGATTGGAGTGGAGGCAAGGGCAGAGAGAGAAGCATTCCTTATTTGTAAAGGGATAATAGAATTTAAATCAACTCAAGTGGAGAATGTCACTGTTTGCTAGATAATGTCACCTACTCTGCAAACCCATCTAGCTGTTAGTATTCCAGACAAGATGTCATTTGTCTAATGGACTTTTTTTTTTTTCCATAAACTGGAAGGTACATATTTGCCTTAAAATATACAGATGAACTTCATAAAAACATAATTAAAATTAGTTTCATTGAGCCAGCAAAAAAATTAAAATCAAACTGGATGCAACAGAGCTCTCTAAATGTCAACAACTGTTCAGAGCAACATGATCAAGATTGCATATAAAATGATTTTAATATGTATGTGACACTGGTGAGATTAAAGACACTGCTAAAGGCCAGACAGAAGTAAAGAAGTAATTGATAAAAATCTGCAAGGCATTAAAAAAAATTCTAATTCCTCAAAAATAAAATAAAGGAAATAATGAGAACATTGGGGCAGGCAGATCTAATGAAAACCTTTTTATTTTCTTCATCCCCAGTTACGGATAAAGAAGAGAAAAACAAACCATAAATTACCAGACTTCTAGAAAAAGTTTGCCAAATGCTCCCAATGGCTTTCTATTTTCACCATTGACAATAATGATTTCATTGTCAGATAGGCCTACAGCTTGTGAAAACCTGTAACTCCTTTCATCTCTTCAAATTTGTTGGTCTTAGATATTTTGCTTCTTGCACTAAACAGCCTGAAATAATAGTTAATCTTCATTTTGTAGATGTACAGTCAAATATTTTGCTGCAGCTGTTATCATCTGGATTCTGGTTGGGTTTTTTTGTCTTGAATAGATATATAGATATATAGATACATATTGCATTTAAGAACTGTTATCCTTTTTCATTTATCATACTTTAATTAAATTTTGTTTTGAAATTAAAGGAGGCTTGTCTCCTTTGGTTTCTAGTCCAACAAAGTTCCTAAGTTCCTCTAAACTTAGACAAATCTTTAGGTACAGGGGATTCATATCTTCTGCATATTTTTCTGTCTTATATTTGATACATGTGTTTCCTGCATCTTTTCGTAGCACATACATAACCTATAACTCTATTAATTAAGTTTTAAAAATATTTATCCACTACCAACAGATTTGTTATTTCCAATGAAAGAAAAGTTAACCATTTTCATAACAATTTTTTGCATGTAGAATTTTTTTAGTGCCTCATGGGATACCGATCAGAAAGGCAGAAAAAATTATCTACACAAAACTTTGACTGATTCTTCTTCATCCCAGCCCTTGTTTTCTCAAAAGTGCACAAGTAATGCTTCCATTTTCATATACTTTCTCCTCCAAACTATTTAACTTACTTCTCTTGTTCAAACTTTCTGTTTTCATGATCTGAAGAAATTGTTTTCAATGATGATGTATATATCTCCCATCTTTATCCCACTTCTCCCAGTAAATCCATGAGTAGCTGATTCTGTAAACACACTAGCTGGGTCTATGGCCTTTGGAGCACGCATGTTGGACTAAGCATTATGGCCTAAGTTCTGATGTCCAATCTATCTTAATTATCATCATTTGTCTTTGTGTTTCCTATGCTGCATGAAATGTCTCTTTTGTTTTGCTAATTAAGGTTTTATAGCTACTTACCGGCTCTTCAGGTCTATTAGGGCAAGTCCCTCACTTACTGGTCAAGCATTTAATCTCCAAATACATCCAGTTCATGCAAGGATAAATCCCGGAGGGTTTTTATTTGAATTGTTCAATGACAAAATAAGTTATGTCATGTTGTCTCTATTGTCATGGGGTGACACATTATTCCACAACCTGGTGTAACACTTGGATTTGAATTGAGCATTTGCACATACATACTTCTTCATTGTAAAACTAGTGAGGATTGTGGATAGATATGAAACTTAATTTTCAAAATAAAAAAGCATATGAAAAATTAAGTGGACTTTTAAGTATGCATTTATTGTCAGGCTGATATTATATTACTCTGCAATTCCCCTAAAGTAGTATTAAGTCTGAAAATTATTAATTCAACATATTTTCTTGTACGTTGGTGTGCTTAATGCAATTTGAGGGTACAATAATTATTTTTATGATATCAAACAAAACAGATCACATGACATCAATGCTCCATATGCAGGCACCTATGATCCACATTGGCCCTGATCGAGTACTCCAGGTTGAGCACTACAAAAGTAAGGTGCTTGACTAACACTGGTTTTCTCCGAAATGTGGCCTTAGCAGTATGTAGAGGAAGAAGGATAAGCATGCTATTGAATTACATACTGCTACTACTTCAAACATCCACTGACTGACTTGAAATACTGCGTATAACTTGCACTACAGTTTTGTAGCAGTTAAAGAGACTAGGCTGACTGAACGAGAAAGGCAAGGTTTGAAGCAGAGCTCTGTTTTGCCTGTCAATTATGTTAAATGCTTTGTCTGATTGATACAAATATAGGTTTTATTAGTTGTGAGTTGGAGTTTCTAGAATAAGGTTGTATAAAGAGGACCCATCTGAGTTCTGCCTAATAAGGGCATTTCACTCAGGCCAGACAGTGCACCGTTTCAGCAATAGTGATCTGAGAACACATGGATCTACCCATATTGCAGGTCAAAGCAGCAACAGTTAAAGGCGAAGGATTTGAGTAGCTAATGTTACACTGCTGAGGAAAACCAAAAATACTCTGAGGACATAGACTCTATTACTAAGGGAAAAGGAAGCATAATAATTTGAAAGCACCTTTCCAATTCTTCAAATGAGCTCTTTGGGCCACACCACAAGTCTGGATTTTCTCAGTGACTAGGAATTACATTTCTCCCGAAACTTAACAGTTTTACAAAACCCTTCACAAACATGAAAGAACTGAAAATAATGACAAAATGGAACATAATAATTCCATTATAAAAATAATTTCAAAAGAGCTACTTCAGCAGGTCTGAAAGACATTATAGTCTACTACCAGAATGTACATTATGAATTATCTTTTTAATTTTCTTTTGCTACAGTGAATCTTACGCTTCTGACCAATCTAACTAAAGCTCATGATGGATTGTGCTGGTTAAGAGGTAAACCAGTAGGAGAAATGAATCCAACTCAGAATGGGATTGCAAGTCAGAATAACAATTTAATAAAAGATCACAAAAACAATACACTGAAACAGAAAGAAAATTCATTTGTGCCACAAAAACACCAGATGTACAGCCCAGCACAGTGGGGCACAAGCAGAGCAGAACTCACCAACCCTGTGCTGAGCTCACAGTGGCCCCCCTGAGTTCAAAGTAAAAAGAAAAACAAGATACCTGCTGGTGAAAGTGATGGTTGCAATCTGGTGGCAGTCTCTCTCACCTGATCGAGGCTCTGGTCCTCCTCTGGATCTGAAGAGAGCCCCCAGTTCCAAACTCCAAGCTTATATCCACTTGGGGTCAAATGGGAACGCCCAGTCCCGCCCCCTGGGCGGAGACTTTCACAATGGGTGATTTACTCTGTGAGGTGACCAATGGCATATTTTTGGCATCACTGATGGCCCATTAGCAGATATGACCCCTCAGGTGGGTGTGGAGGCAGGAAAACTTCCTTATCGCACAGAAGTTCCTAAACACCCAGCCGGCAGCCTGAGGGGTTGGGTGTGCCTTAGACAATTGCTGCTAATGGGCTATTGTGAGCAGTTTGAGGGGAAAAATGACATAGAGTGTCTTAGAATACACACCCACACAGTGACAAACTGATCCTGGCTACTAAAACCAGGACAGGGATAGAAACTGAAAAGCTATATAATGTATAATTGAGAGTACTCCTATAATGTGAAACTGACAGGGCAATGAAAATATCTTACCTCTGTAAGGTAAGATCCAGAGAACAAGACTAACACATATGCTGTCCAGTGATATGCACTGTATGAAAGAATATAAAATTAACAGGCTGTGTGTTTGACAGGCAGAAGAGACTGTTACGACAATCTAGTCTAATATCCTGAATAACAGAAACCATGTAATTTCTTTTTACTGTAGAACTGAGGTTCTCTGGTCTGTTCTCAGCTCCCTGAGAGTTATTTCTCAACAAGGCATCCCTTGGTGTGTCTTAGATGCTTACTTTAAGTTGAATCTATTTCTTCTTATTGACAATAACAGACTATTCTAAAAGTTTAAACTTATAACTCTCAGGTGCCCAAATTCATGTAAAAAAATTCCCCTTTTAGTTATTTTTTACTGATGTTTGGAGAGGGCCCAGACACCTAGATCAGACGACATCTCTCTGTAGTGGTACTCACATCAGCAGTGTGTAATCTGACCATGCCTGAGAGGTGCTTGGTTCCTCAAAAAGTGATCTCAAGGGTCAAATCCAGGACTACACACTGCCTTTCAGCAGAACAAAGACTTGTCAGGCTATTTTTAATGTTATATTATATGGTTATTGACAAGTCTACTATGCTAGAGAGATTTCACAACTTCTTAAAACATCATGCTTGTCTCCCACTTCAGTATAAAGAAAATACAAGGTAACTTCTATTTATTTTTTGTGTGGTTGTTGTTTTTCATTATTTACCATATTTTTCTTTGTGGATTTTGATAGCCTGAATATAAATAAGAAGTAAAAATCACCAGATTACTACAGAGGCTTACTATATGGAATTTTATTGCATACATTAATAACCTTCCAATTTTCACTTATAAGGAAGCAATGCATACATATATTACCATACTATAAATTTCTAAAATATTTTATATAATTATTTTTGCAATGTTATACTTCTATATTTAATGCAATACCAGCTTATGATATACTTTAATACTACACTGAGATATCATCATTTATTCTAGTATTGGTGGCTATATAGTAGTTCTCTGTGCTTCATTTATGCACCTTTATGACAGGTTGGGAGGTAAGTGGACATTGAGAAAAATGGCAATAATTGGGGAAAGCACAGATAGTGACAAATTCACCTTACATAGATCTCTTAATCATGGTTAAATATTCAATGCCTCTGCAAGTTTCTCTGTATCATCTGTCCTATACAGCTCAGTAATTCACCTTGCATGCAACTGTAGAATATTCCAATAGTAATTATTTTTGTTTTACTCTCCAGGGTTCATAACATTTCATGCTAGGTGAAAAATTCTGCTGAGAAACAATACTGTTACTATTTGGATAGCATTAAAAAAATCTCCTTCAATTAACAACTAGAATTTCTAGTTTGTTTTCTTTATCTTACAGCCTCAGATATGTTCAGTGTTATTTATTTGTGGTGACTGTGCTGTGTTGGTAATCAGGTAGATGGCAGCATGCTAGGACTCAGTCAGTTAGGTGACACAGTCAGTATGATGACCCTAAAGACAATGGCAGTGCTGCCACAGCACACTGCTCTCCCTTTCTGAAGGAAAACAAAGCACTGCTTCATAGGTGAGAAGTGTACTGTGCCAGGTGTCTGTATCTGTCTGTATTTACTTCTCATTTCATACTGGAATTAGTTTAGAAAATAAATAACAAAGCATAAGGCAAGGCAGCTGAATTTAGTACCCTATGCTAGGCCTTATTTTCTTTTGACTATTTGGTAGATGAAAGACTAGCTCTTAGACTCCATAGTGGCTCTGGAAAATCACATAGGGTATAAGGAATAGGCTATATCAAAAAGCAGCTTAATATTTTTTGCATTAGCTAATATTTAATCCCCATCTCATAAAATCTATTTATCATGTTTTGATATAGTTTTAAATAAATAGATATCATCAGGAAAATGTCACAAATTACTTGCTTTCTGAGAGGACAATGTACTCCCTCCCNAAAAAAAAAAAAAAAGGTCCTCTCATAGATTTCACTAAAACACAATGGCATAGTGGAAAGACAAGTTTTTTTAATGAATACAATAAATAGAATACTGGTTTCCCTGTGCAATGCAATAAAAGCACATGGGAAATGCTCATTATATTTTGACAACTCATTTTATTTTGAATGAAACTTTTTTTTGCTATTAGAAACCTTAAGCAGAAGCTTAGGACAATTTATAGTGGCTATCAGTCCTTGTCAGACAATTTTATATTGCAGGGTGAAAGAGGGGATAAAAGCTTCCATGTATATCTAACATTATGGAAAATAAGGAAGAAAATTGGACATCCTGTAATAGACAGCCAATTAAAGTTTATCATTGTTCTGTGCATACTGTCACACACACTCAATGCTTGCAGCATTCTCTTGTTTTCACTTCTGTTTCAAAATACAATTTTTATTTAAGTGATACCCTCTTTCCCCTTCCTACTAGCCATAGAGGCACTGAAGAAAACCTTCATGGGAGCCAGAAAGGCAAATCTGTGGAGTGACACTTAAGCCTGAGAGATGGATTTGTTTTAAACAGTTCCAATAGACAAGCCAAGTCTTCTGTGTCCGAAGACTCCTTACTTCTGATGCATGGAGAAAATAGAGTCCTTCACAGAAGATTATCTCAAACTCCTGCATGCATCCCCCCCCCAAAGAGGAAGATAGTGACCAGTAAACACCTCATCTCCTCACTCACAGGTATGTTGCCAACACCCCTTAGTGGGCAGGGTGCCATGCTGTCTTCTCTCCTTCACCCTCTGAATCACACTCTGAAGAACAATTCATTCCTTCCTTTGCCAAGGGCAGCCAATGGATCCGAAGAGTACCACGCCCTGTGACTGGAGGAGGGGCCTGCCAGGTAAGTATCCTGAGGGGAGTCAGGGAGGGAGAAGTTTAGTCTGGATTGATCTGACTTTCCCATGGTCTGATACCAATTGCAATGGCCGGATCCAGGAATTGATCTTCATTCCTTTTGGAAAGGTTTCCTGAACAAGTAACATATAGATATGCTCCACTAATGTCTACCCAGAGTTTATAAACGTGGTGGCTGACCCCGGCTGGATACCAGGTGCCCACCAAATCCATTCCGTCCCTCCACTCACTAACTGAGCAATGCAGAAAAAATATAAGGAAAGGCTGGTGAGTTAAGGACAGGAAGAGACTATTCACCAATCACAGTCACAGGAAAAACAGATTTGACTTGGGGAAGACAGTGTAAAGTTTGTGGGTTTTGTTACCAATCAAATCTGAGTAGAATAATTAGAAATAAAACCAAATCTTAAAACACCTTCCCCCCACTCCTCCCTTCTTCCTGGGCTCATCTTCAGAGAAGCACCCCCATACAAAAACATGTGCAATACTGCAAGCATTATTCAAAGCTACCATTTTCTTCTCTCCCTTCCTTCCTCTCTTCCTCTTGCTCTTACATTTTTATTCTTTCTCATATCTTTTAATTCTTTCTCTCTTCTCTCTCTCTTTCTTTTTCCTTATTCTCCCTCCTCTCAGACTTTCCATCCGTTGCTCTATCTCTACTGCCAGATAGAGATTGCACTAAAAAACTCAGGAATCTAGCACTAAGGTGCAAGAAAAAAATTTCAAGCTATTTCTCCCTTTTACAATGATATATTATAATTTAGTTTTTTATTACAGCATCAGATAATACGTGGCTTCCTTGCATATGATTTTACAGAAGTGATAGTAAAAGATAACAATGTTCCAGGTAAATATCAAGGATTCCATAATCTAGTTGATGGTAGATGAAAAAAAAAATCAGCATAATACTTTTAGATGTTCAGCAAGGGAGAAATTCTGATCACATTTGGGATCTTTGTGATTGACAGTGTACAATGTTTTGTGTCATCATTTAATAAAAGTAAGTATGAAATTCAGAAGGTGTCTGGCTTCACAACTTAGTTATCTGATTTTGTTAAAGGTTTATTATAATACTAATTTTCTTTGTATTCACCTCAACCCTAAGATATATACATAAGCAGAACTAGAATTAATATGCAAGGGATAAGTGAAAAAAGTAGATTATAGGAAATTTCAATTCTGACAGGAGACAAGAAAATGATAACCTGGGGAACAACTGCACTTTACTCTGGAAGATGTATAGTATGTCAGGTTATCACTGTATATCAACAGAGACTAGAGGGTGTTTTTGTGTAAAAATAACTATTTGCTATTGAAACTTGACAAAGAATTGGAATAGCAGTAAAATTATTGATTTATGTTCTGTAGCCTTCACAGTACTAAAAAGATAACTTTCTGTTTTCCCCTAGAGAAAATATTAATCTTTTTTGAAATCATGGAAAAGGAAGGACTGTGCTCTTTTGATTCACCTTTACAGATAAATATCTATCCTCAAATGCCCATTTTGCTCAGCCAACTCAGCAGAGTTTCTTCAGCTTAAGGGGCAATAAAAGATAGTTTAGGAACTCGGCATGTAGTAAAAGCACATGGAGATGAAGAGAATAGAGACTGGGAGTAATAGAGTGGACAAGACTCCTAACATAACATTACTGACTTCATACAGATTCCTTCAGAAAGTAATTATAGAGTGACCTTTTGCAGACTAGTACTAAGAAGTAAGTATGGAGCTTCTAAAACCATTAAAAAAATTAGGGGAAAACCTCATGGTAGTGGCACTGCCAGAAAGGGTTAAAACTGAAACAATCTTTTTTGCTACATAACTGACTTTTGTATTACACTAAGAATTTGTGGCATAACCAGAAATTAAGGGATTTCCAGGACAGTAGCTAAGCATTACAATTCAGAAGAGGGTCCTGTTTTCATTTTTACTTTCATATATTTCTGCTTCTGAAGGATGAAGAGAAATACTTGTAAATGTGAACTGTATCATTTATGTTGTCTTCTTTTGAGAGTCTGAAACCCAAAAACTAGCCCATTCATCACCCCTAAAATTTGTGCAACCTAGTGAAGAATGTATCTATAACATAGGGGATTCCACACATCATGCAGTCTTAATTTAGCGTTACTATATTTTTCCAGGACTAAACTACATTTTCATATGGCCTATTTTATATGTTATTTCAACAGTTAAAAATATCTAGGAGGGCAGAAAGTATATGAACAATTTAGCAAAATATATATTCATTTAATATCAACTGAAAGGTTTTACTCAAATCAAAAGGCTGTTAAAAAAATTTAGTGTGCACTTAAGCACTTCTGCATAAACGAGATGGAAAGTAAGCTTCCACCTTGGAGATAAGCTCTAAGGCATTTAGATTCATTAACTAACATATTTGGAGCAGCAGGATATAAGAAATGGCAAGCTCATTTAACTTGCCTTTTGAAACAGAAAAACATCTAACTATTTTATCTCTGCATTCAAACAAAATTTACAAGCAGTACAGAGACCATTGATTGAACTAGTAATTACTGTTGTTTTTGTTTAAATACAAATTAGGTGTGCCATGCAGTTTGAGAAAACATAAGATAAGAAGACATAATATTTGTTAGATAATCTTTAACAGGCTTACAAAAAGACTGCAAAGCTTTCTGTTTATGGTGTGGATACACTTATACTTAGCCGAGACTGTTAACACAAGATGTATAATTTTAATAATGAAAGTAGCTGCATATTCTGGTTGATTATGAAAGACTGCCTGACCTCAAATAATAATTTTAAAAATAACTTTCAATTATCAAGATAAAACAGCTATCAGTGTTTGCTCTTTAATTTGGGGCTTAGGTTAGTTAATATTCACTCACTACATTAATTTGTGTGCAAGCTATAACATAAAATCACTTAATACAATGCATTAATGTAGTTGTATCACAATAGGTGACAAACAGATTGTGGAGATTAAATAACATGTTTTATGCAGCAAGGCTTAGTTTAATCTGTTTGACAGCTGAGATTTTGTACGTGTAATGTAGATACTGCAAGTTGACCTAAACAATGTTGTGCTGCCATCCATGTACACAAGACTCAAAAATGATGTGCAGTTTCAAGGACCTCAGAGTTGGAAAATCATGTTGGCTTTTTTTTTGATCTTCGTGAATAAAATTACATTTGGATACAGTAATTAAGACTTAATATTACAGAAACAATCACATGTACTTCCTTGAAGGGATTCCTCTGTTTCATTTGGGCAATTTGTATTAATATGGGTTTGCAGCCAAGTTTAAGCCTGCATCATCTAGTTCTAAAAAAACCTGATCTTATTAAAATAAGTAAAAAATAATGTTTTATTACTTATACTGTGGAGAAAGTCACTATAGAGGCAGTTTTCCCTAGAGAACAGTTTTTCACCTACTGCATCTTTGTTAGAAATGAATAGGACACCAGAGGCAAACAACTGCCAGTGACTGAGCTTTCAGTAGGATAAGTAAGGAATGGAGTGTGCTAAACTAAGATTCTCACATCAGCAAGAATTTAACAGTTTATTCTCATAGGAAGCTACTCCAGAAAGAATCCCAGACACAAATTTACAGGCATATAGTATGTCTGCTGANACAAAAACAAAAACAAAAAAAAAAAAAATGGAGGTAGCAAGGTAAAGTGACAATGGGGACCAACAATGGGAAACAGATCTGCAACCATAAAAAGATATGGAAGTTCCAGGAAGCAGAAGCTAAAAATTTGAGTTGTTTTTTGTACACACTGCAGAAATTTCCATTAAGCATCCAATCACTAAACATTTACTCCTTTTTGCAGGTGCCTATTCTTATAAAACTTATATTTCTTACAGATCCCTGCTTGAAACTCACCAGTGAGGAGTTGAGGAAGGCAGAGAGGGACATACTTATTCCTTTTTTTTTCTCATTGCAACCTGAGCAAGAATTGTTTTATTTAATTATATAAAGCAGCTGTAGGGAATATCACTATGTAGTGTCCCATTCAGAGGTTAAATAGCATGTAGTTTTAGCTCTTCGTGTTAGTCATAGTATCTGACATCCCTACTGTCTTTTCAGTTCATTAGGCACAAAGAATTAGGAACATGTCTCTCCACATCAGCAGAGCACTAGTGATAGGAACAGTCAGCTCTAAACGTTTATTTGTCACCTAAACCCAGACATACCCATGCTGAGAAACCAGTAATTTTTCTCTTGTTCTATTAGATCAGTAGACATGGCTTATTCACTGTGAATAATACAAGTATTTTAACACACGAAATGTTGAAAATGAACAGGGAAGGTCTTCAGGTGCAAAGTAAAGAAATTAAAAAAGAATCATCAATTAGGTCTTTGCTGGACATTAGAAAAACACAGTTGAATGCATTCCTTTACATATTCAAAAGTACACTTCCAGATACTTAGAAAGCCTCTACAGATACTCAAGATTAAATTTCCCTCTAGGAGAAGCATAGAACAAAGACACAAAGACGTAATGGATGAGAAGCTTTTGGGGATATCTTTTATTTCAATTAAACACTTGACAATTTGCCTTTTTTTTTTTTTTTTGCTTAAAAGTACAGTATAAAATACTGGCTTCTCCCTTGATTGCAAAGTTCAATGGTTTTAGTTCTTCTTTTCAGTGTCTTTGACATGATTCTAACAGTTGCTTCTTTGTCTTGCTGAAACCAAGACAGAGTTCAAGAGTACTCTCTTAAAGTGAAAGCATTCATCTCACTTCTTACAGGCATCCTGCAAACAATCTGCCTAGGTAGTCAACAGCTTTTGGGTGAGCCCAGAAGGCTCTCCCTGGCTCTGGAGCCTGCTGCTGTTCTAGACACCTAGCCTAAACTTAGTACAGTCCTTCAGATTCTGTAAGACTGTTCTGTGACTGGAGTTGCACAAGTTTTGCAGGTAGTGATGTCAGGTACCTGCAACACGTTGCCTTGTCCAAGGACCAATATAAATGCAAAGACATCATTACAAACTAGAGCAAGGTGGCTGGAAAGGTGAGATTGTAGGTATGTCATGCTCAGAATCCTAAATCAATAGTGGTCATAACTGCATAATTAGCAGTTAGAGAAAAAAAGAGACTATACACAGGTTTTTATACCAAGAAAAAATTAGGTAGAATAAGTAACAGAAT
Source organism: Formicarius rufipectus (assembly GCA_013399695.1). Lineage (NCBI taxonomy): Eukaryota > Metazoa > Chordata > Aves > Passeriformes > Formicariidae > Formicarius > Formicarius rufipectus. The sequence goes on along the minus strand of VXAU01002129.1, from coordinate 398,214 downwards.
TCTTATTTCTGTATTAACATGACAGAAAATCATTGAATTCGTACTTGTTTTTAGTTTAGTACTCTTTAACCTACATATCAATCTCAACTACAGAACAAATTATTTTCCTGGAAATTATATGAAATTATAGTTAACCTGTGAATCACTGCAATAATACCAACTAGTATGGTGAGTTTTTATCTTCACTAGAAAACCAGAAAAAAATCTTCTTGAATGCTTATCTCCTAAAAATTGTGATTTCTACAGCAACTTACCTCCTAATCCATTGTTACTAATATAGATATCTCAAAGTTAGGTATCTAATCTAAGGCATCTAAATTATTTTTTATATAACATAGCCTACTACATTATTAATCATCTTACAAGAATCCCTTTGTTCTTTTTCATTCTATTTGACATTAAACATCTTCCTATTCTTTTTCACAGTCAACACCTTTGCCTGCATGCTAATTCAATCCTCAGTGTGCTTATTCCTTGCATTATACTAAAATCAGATTATTCTGCCACGGTGACCTGTTAATGTGAATATTGAGTCTTCCTTTCTTGAAAAAGAAAGTGTTCTTTAATAGTCTTTCAATAGAATCAATTTGCAAAGTTAAATGAGGAAAGAAAAGTGCACTACAATTACAAGACTTTTAAAGGAAGTTGACAACAGTGATAAGTTATAAAGGTAGGCATAGACAGATTTTGAATTATGTTTTTCTTAGGTTGCATCAAATTTACAAAAAGTAGTTTGAAGGAACACTAGCTTCCCTTCAGGTTTGTGAGAATACCAGTTCTGGAAGGCAAAATAGCCAGGAGCTGGAGAATTTTCAATGTGAAAACCAAAAAAACTGAAGTCACTCTGAGGAGTGCAAAAGTGATGTGAACCATTCTTGTAGACAGAAAGTGCTTCCCAAGGGCTGCCATGGGACAGTGACACTTCAAGAGAATGATGAATATGAAAACTTTCATGGTCCACCTGTTTTCCTTTATCAGCCAGCCCTTGCAGCATGACTCTGGACTGGATGAGCAGGATGTCTTGTGAGAACAGCCAACTAGATAAACTATTGAGCCATTGATGACTGTACCTTGCTGCTTGCTCCCTTGTTTCTCATGATGAAAAATGCTTTAAAAATCCTAAGTATATGTATCCTTTTGCTCTTGCTTTATTTTATAAAGTGAAGGCTTTAAAAAATCTTTTTAATAGGAAATCATTTAGTATCAGTGAGAGGAGGAGAAAGAACTAAACATTCGATTAAACTCTCCATCAAATTTTACTGGGTTTGAAGTAATTTAAATTGATTCTTTTGATGCCATTTTAAGTAACTTCATAGAAGAATGAATTTGAAAAAAAAATATTGTGTTCACGGTAGCTAAATGCACCCAGAGCATTAACTGCACTAAGGATATTCAATGAGTTTTAACAGACCAGAAAATCTATGATAACTTCCAAATACTTGAGATTTTTTAAATTTCTCATATAATTTTAAGAAGTTCTGGTTTCAGGTCAGATCCCAATAGATTGTAAGGATTTGTATTATGTAAGCACTGTTAATAGATGAAAACTCAGCAATTTATCTGTGTGCTTCTCCACACTGGGAAATGTATTAACCAGTTAAACAATGCCATAATCTGCACATGTCAAAACTCACAGAATTCACCATCATTAGGAACCTGGATGCAAACCATATTGCAGTCTATAGGAGGAATTTTCAGACTTCAATGGATTGTGCAATGGAAATTACAGCATGCTAATGATTATCCTGTCAGAACAGCAAAACTATGCAATGATATCCCTCGGGGTTTTTTGTGAGAAAGACTTAAAAGTTCAGAAATAAATATCTTCCCCATCCTGTCTTAGAAGGATGTGGTCCCTTTGCTGTGGTTTTACTCTCAAACCAGCAATTTTCAGTGGCTGCTTGGATACCAGCAAAATATACCACAGCCATTCCTGTAAATGGTAGGGAAATTTCCTTCTTTCTATCATTTCTGAAGCTTGCCTGCTCCCCTTTGAGTTCTCACAAACTCCATTAATACCTCAAGATCCTTTTCAAGGCCTCTTTATCTTTACCAACTGCCTCATTAGCTGTCTAACACAGGCAGGAAAAAAAATCTATCAAATCCTTTGTTAAAAGAGGCGTGGGAGTTCATGTTGAGCAGCCTTTTCTCTCTGGGGCCTGGCAATTCAAGCTGCTTAAGTGAGACTTGAGGAGGAGGAGTTCAAACAGTGTTGGCATGCAGGAATATGTTCAATTAAAATTACAGCATTTGTAGCTTTTTCTCCTACTGTGTTTAAATACAGCAGAACTCCCCAGATCATTAAAAAACCAAAACCAAAACCAAAACCAAGAAAACCAAACCAACAAAAAAACCAAAACAAAATAAGAAAAAAACCAAACCAACTAGAGAACAAGCCTAGATTATTGTTAGTGTTTTATAGCTTGAAACCCACTCTTTTAGTTGCCCATAGTGAGAGATGTGTTAAAGAAGATGTCAAAATTTCCATAAACGATGGTTTGAACCTACAACTACTTCAACAAGGAAATCTCTTTTAATGTTGTGTCTTACAGAGCTTTGTACCCAGAGCTCATACAGAGCTTTATATCCAGACAGTTGAGTATAATTATGTTCATCAGAAACTCTGAAACTCAAGACAAACTTACAAAAACATATCAAATAGTGAATATCTAAAGTTTGCTTTCCTGGTTTGTTTCATTCAGGATGCCAAAAGCTTCTCTAAAAATGAGCTTTACTAGAATAAAATGTTTTGAATATGGATAGTAGTTTAAAAGATTATAAAAATTTATTCCATCTAAATATATATGAATAAAAAAATCCATATCTAAATTAAAGTGAATTATAACAAAAAAGAATCATAAGTTTATCATACAGAATATTTTCAAAAGATGTTCTCCAACTTCATAAGTAAATATGGCAAAAGAGGGGCTGTGCTGACAAATGCTGAACTACAGCACCTTTTATCTAAGAACACTTTTGCCAAAAACAAAGGGAAGACTGACCTTTATTCTAAGAAGTTTCAAATTAATTAATAAAACAATTATGAATTGCCCCTCATTTGAACACACAGAAAAATGCATTGCAGCACAGTATTTTCTATTTATTAGTATTGGAGCTTTCTAGCAAAAAAAAACCAAAAAAAAAACCAAACAAAACAAAACAAAACAAAAAAAAAACAAAAAACAAAAAAAAAAAAAAAAAACAAAAAAAAACAAAAAAACAAAACAAAAAAAAACAAAACAAAAAAACAAAAACAAAAACAAAAACAAAACAAAACAAAACAAAAACTTCATGGAACAGAAATATAAAATAACTCAGTACATCATAATTTCAAATTATTTTATAAATTGATATTAACCAGAAAGAATATTTTTCACTGAAACTCATGTGGCTTCACTTCATTGGTTAGAGCCTGGTCCTAATAATGCCAAGTCTGAGTGTTCAATCCCTGTATGAGCCGTTCACTTAGAGCTGGACTTGATGATCCTTGTGGGTCTTTGTAGTGAGGGACTTGTAATGCAGAGCAAAAAGTTGTGTAACAATAGTCTATTCCTTGGTAGAAAAAGATATTAATTCAGGAGGTGTAGGCAAGTACATTGATCTTTACTGCCATCCAGAAATGAAATGTCATGTAGAGCAACTTAGTCATTGCTATTCCAACATACTGCCTATTCTATGGTGCTGCATTTTAGATTTTAAAAGAGAAATCCTTGGTGATCTCTGTAAGTATTTGGATTGTTACAGACCTCATAAATACATCATTGTGATGAATTCCCATTTTTCTACTGCTTGATGACAATCCATGGATAACTCCATATAGAAGGCACATGGTAGAATTCTTTCTCTGGGATTAAAAATGTTTTCTGTTTAGATCATAGAAGGCTCAATCCTGCAAACATCCAGAATTCCACTCAGCATCATCAGGACTTCCAGAAACATTGGAACGATTATTTTTGTAATATAATATCACAATAAATGTTACAATATATTATTAATTTAAGTAAATATTAAATTTCATAATACAATATTAAATTTTGATTATATAATCTCTTATATGGTTTCTATTCACCCAGATTCTACTGAGATTTCCTGAAGACACTTTAATAGTGCCTGCTAAAAACAAATTTAAAAATGTCATTTATGATTGTGGTAACAACGGTACATTGGGTGGACTCACCTAGACCTACCATCCAATTTCCTGCAAAATCCTGCTGCAGGTGAAAGAGTTTAAGGGTAATATTGAAGGGTGACATGGAAAGTAATAATACTCAGTGGGTGGAATTCCTTCCACCTAACCTCAGATGCCTATACCTAATACCATCTTAATGAACAAAAAAAAAAAATGTTTAAAACAAATAGAATCACCCTCTGGAAGTAATTTTCTTTAACAAATGAAGAAGGAATAATTATTAATAGCTTTCACTAAAGTGCTAACTTCTGGAGGACAAGACAGTAAATTTTACATTTCATCTATTAAAAAGGCATTAAAAAATTAGCTCAGATTTGTGTTCATGCCTTCTAGTGACCATGTTAAAATATTCCATGTTATTTCCTTTCACAGCTGGACAGACCTCCAAATTTTATCCTAAGAACCTAGCTCATGCTCACTGTCCTTCTTTTTTATAGTCTGACACAGAGAAACTTTCACTCATGTGCTATGAGAATCATCAACTTAGCAATCAAACCTGCCAAGGATGCAAATTTTATGAACCTGCTTCTGGTTCTGTGTGTGCAAGTATATCTGAGCATCTGCCTCCCTCCTACACATGCATGCTCAAAAACTCTTAACCTTTTCATCCACAGAAACCAGAATTTCAAAGATACTAAATTTCAATTCTTTGAAACTGTGTTTCTTATTAGCATGTGCACTGATGAATAGGTTACAGTCTTAGCTCACTTCTTATGAAATATAATAAAAAATTCCAGAAAAGTTTTAGTCAGGTCATATATCCATAAGGAACATAACAGAAATACTGGTTTCAAACTGGATAGGACAGTTTCCCAACAGAAAAAGATATTGATGACGTGTTTACCAGAATTTTACCTCATAGGAAATTAGAAAACTGAATTAGTGTTTTGTCAGTAGCATTTTCAATAATTATTATTATATTTCTGAAGTTTTTCACAGCAAGTGCTCAGCTGAGGTACTTCAGATAAAATGAATAACGGGTCCTAAACACACAATCAGTTGGCAAATGTAACAGCATATTTTACTCATCAAGGTGGAAGAAATAAAGCAAAGGAAGTGATGAAGGAACTAGTCAGTGTGTATACTTGAGACTATTTGAGGATGGGTGTTAGCTTTCTAATCATACACCCAAACTACCACTTGTGCAGTCAGAATCCCAAGAGAAACACAAACAGAAGCAGTGAAGCAGGTAAAGCAATGTCTTTCAGCTATGCCACATAAAGGAAGAAAGAGTAGGTTTTTTCTCTGTTATTTCACTATAGGGAAAAATAATAAATTACAACCAACTACATACCCACATCAATTCTATAAATATAAATACTAAACAAAATGGAGAGAATTAGAGTCAGCTCACTGCCATTTCACAAGCCAAGGAGGACAAATTTGTTCAGTGTACCATTTGATGCAAATTATTCCCCAAGTCCTGCTAGAGAGGTAAAAATTTAAAATTAATCCCATCGTTAAACAGTACTTAGGGATTGGGTGTTTCTGTAGTTTTCTATATGCACTGCTTAATGTATTCTTAATGAAATATTCTATAATATTGTGTAGAATTGGAATTCAGAAATGTTCTTACAGGAATCACTTAGGTAAAGTATAGGATATAACAGAGAATGTTTTCTATCTCTGTCTTTTTTTTACAATAAAAGTTAATTACATCTGATTTTTCTACTACAGAAACACTTGAAAGTTAATTTTTTATTTCTGTACTAAATTACTGTTCTGCTAAATTACATGGGATTCATTCCATAGCTAACTACGCAGTGCTCAGGTGTGTCTGGCCTAGGTGATACACTAAGTTGGACAACAGCCATGCCTGTGATGCAGCTGAGGTGTAGCTTCTTTTCAAAAAGGACATCCAAAAATGATTATACAGTACAGGACAAAGCATTCCCAGGCTAGCTAATAACTATGCAGAAAAGGTAGTCATTCTGAAAGAATGTGGCCTTCTAGTAAAGTAGCTGTACATAGCAGCTTGAATTAGAATTAGGTGGCCAGGAGGATCACTTTTGTCTGTTTGCATATCTGAATTTGATGAGCCTGCAAGGTTCTTGCAGGGAAAAGGAAGGGAGAGAGTAGAAAAATGAAATGAAACTCTGTGTCTTGCTTTATAAAATAAAATGTGAAAGTGAAATACTATTCTCACTTAGTGTTGTATCAGCTAAAATACATTAACAGAGAATTATATTCATTTTTAGTACTCTATCTTCACACATTTTCTAGTTATTTTTTATGCAACCTAATTATATTGCTACAAAAGTCTTCAGAATAATCCTTATAAAGATTGCAAGTAGAAGAACAAATCCATTTTTTGCCAAGTTAGTTGGCTATGTACTTTAGCTCTCGCTCAAGGGCCTTAAGTACTCTATGAACAGGCATCCACTTCCTCATATGCTTACAGATGAGCATATCATAAACGTTCTGAGGTTCAATTCATCTCACATGACTAGAGCTTTTTTAATAGTGATGAAAAAAATGTAAAGGAAATTATATAGGATCCATCAAATGTCTTCAGACAGGTTCCTAAGGTAATCCTAAAATCAGTTTAGAGCAACCACTCAACTTTTAACTAAATCTCTCATGGGCTATTATTGGAGAGTATTCCATCACATGAATTAAAGCTTGTAAAAGATGTAGTAAACCAGAAAGTATTTGGAATGACACTTGTACTGTAACAAACATTGGTTTCTCTCTTACATTACTGTCTAAGAAGCTGAAAACATTTCTACTTAATTTCATTGTAAAGGATGAAAATGCAATTCTTAAGATGTAGCTAAATATGCATAACACTCCTCTAAACACTTGCTTTTCAGTTCTCAAGTTTGTTTTTTTTTCCAGCAGTATACCCAACTAGACGCATCAATATGTCCCTATCCACTTGGAAAGCCATTAGTCTATCCCTCACAGACAAAGCAATGCTCAGATGTGGATAAATAGCTGAGGTTCTGCTGGCGGAAGCTTTCTTCCATTTTTGTCCCATAGCCAAAGTTCTTAGATCAGGAAAAGAGGGAACTGTGTACTTAAACAAAAACAAAAAAAAAACAAAACAAAACAAAAAAAAAAAAAAAAAAAAAAAAAAAAAAAAAAAAAAAAAAAAAAAAAAAAAAGAAAAGTCTTTACCAAAACAGGTAGGTCCTACCTTGTTTTGATCAAATAGTAGTTCAGAATTACAGTGATTCTAGTTAAAAGATGTTTGAAGATCCTGACAAATTGCTTCCTCATGCAACATGATGAGTGTAATAAACAGCATTACTACAGGTAACACAGGCATCTGCATCTTAGACAGGCAGCTGGAGCAGGAGGCCTGTCCCTGTTGCACAGACATCAAACTTGCACAGAAATTTGGGGGGATTTTGGAACAAAACTTTGATGAAACAGAAGCACTATGAGAAGTTTGACTAGAACTTTAAACCACCCTATTTCTTTTTTTACCTGAGTCTAAGATTCTACTTCTTTCAATAATAATTGTTAATGAAGTGACCTCTTCAAAGGTCATTGGCTCTGGGTCCATGTGAGAAAGACAAATTTTCTTAAAATTTTCTTAACGTAACAAATAATACAGGAAAAATTAATTAGCATTTCTGACTTCTTTATTCTCACAATGTAAACTACAAGATTTAACAGAACTGGATAATAGCCTATATAAAATGGATAAAATAGGAAATAATTTTATACTTAATACTTACAAAATTATGCATGGAAATTACATTTATGTATGGCTGTAATTTAAGAGAACTAAATATTCTTTTGGAAAAATATTAAAAACACCAAAATAGATGTAGAATTAGGTACCATTTGAGAGAATTATGGAGCCTAGTCACTAAAAAACACAACAGGATAATTTCCAGAAGTTTTATGCTTTGGAGGAAAGCTGGACAGTTGGGTAGAAATGTCTGTCAGAGAAGGCTATTGCACCATATTTAACCTAAGAAATAGCAAGATTTTTGTTTCTGTGGTATCTTGTGTTGATATTTGATAGAGAGGGTTCTACCTTTGATAGAATGACAATTTGGTATAAAAAAAAATCATGCTCATGCATCATATTCTCATCATGTGCTGAAAATACATCATCAAAAGCTCATGTTTTTTTTCATGGTTTATGTTAAAAAAAAAATAATTCCTAATGAAATAAGTAAAAGGGATTTCTTCCGCATCTGTATCAATCACACTTACTGTTTTGCTATGTTTTGATTGAGTTTTTATTGATTTGCTGTGTTAGTTTTATTTGCTGGATTAGTGGATCAAGCTGGAAAAAATAACCCTAAAGTGTGTGAGTTTTTGAAGAAATGTCTGAGAACTTTTGTATAATCTGATTTCTCCCTTGTTTGTTACAAAAGGAGCTAATTTGAATTACTTTAGGCACTTAAAAAAAAAAA
>VXAU01002129.1:357651-389528 GCA_013399695.1 Formicarius rufipectus | reverse complement strand
AAAAAACCCAAAAACAAACAAAACAAAAACAAACAAACAAAAACAAACACCAAAAAAACCCAACCAGATTCAGTTCTCCATATTAGCATGCATGTAGGTATTTTTATACGAAGGGATATATTTTCAAAGCACTGCAAGGGAGGTTCATGTATAACAGGATTTGTGCTAATACTACCTACACACTACTTTGAAACTATACCTCTCTCTGGTTTTAATAGTTTATCACCATGGAAGGGACTGTGACTTGAAAGAAGTTGACACTTGTGGAATAAAAACTCACTAGAGAAACAAAACTAAAATGAAATTGATAAATCTAAAATAAAATGGACACTAACTTATTTATTTTTTAACTTCTAGAAGTCTCTTTTATCTAAAGATCACAGTAGCTTAGAAAGATTTTCCTGTTCTATCACCTCCTCTTTACATGTAATAAATGGAGCAGATGAAATTTGTTCTGGAAAATTATGCAGATTCTCAGTGTATGGGAAGCAAGGTAATCGTATTGAATTTGGTAAAAGCTACATGGGTTTAGGAGAATTTCAGATTTGGACCAAAGCCTTATAAGCTTTTACTTTCATAACTGTTCAGAAGAAAAACAACTGAATTTAACACACACTGTATAGCAGGGCGAGCAAGGTCTTTTTAGTTTCTGATTTTGGTGTTGTTCTTTATGCTAGACAGTTAAAGATTGTAAAATTATTAGATTACAGGAAAGAAGCTACATATATGCATATATTTGAATGCATGTATTATCTATAAAAACACGGTATTGCATACATCACTCCAACAATTTTATCAATAATAGGCTCTACATTCTGACTCATCCAGAGCACTAGAAGTCACCAGTGTCATAGGAAAAGAGTCTGTGACTCTTTCCATATGGGATTTTCCAAGCTGAACTGGGCTTCTGCTCTGCTGCTCAGCCTGGAAGCTGGGTGGAGGAACTTTCTCACACTTGAAGCAGAAGCTCAATCAGCTTTTTGATTTTCTGTTCAGAAAAAGAGGGCCAAGCTTTGTGCAAATGCCAATTACATTAGCAAGCAGTTTCTTGACTACTACTTTGACATTCTTCAGAATGTGAAGCAGACTTCACAGAAGAGTCTTCTATTTGTAACACTCTAAAGCCAAAGGTGAAAATTAAATGGTCAGGGAGTGGCACTGAACACACCCACTCTAACTCCATGACTTTATCCTTTGGTAAATCTACTACTGACCACTCAAAGACATGCAGGTGAAAAAAGAAATTCAGTGTAACAAGAATACAACTGAATCCCATAGAGAAAGATCACCAGAAAAGTCATATCAGATGGCTATCTGGAACATACTGTTAATAGAATGTGTATTTTATAGATTGAAACTCATGTATGCAATAGAAAAATCAAAAATATTTTGAAACAAAAAAATACTTACACAGAGAAAGCAGATTTTCATTGTAAAAAACAAAAATTGGTTTATCACATTCAAGGTATCACTACAATTTCTGGCATCCAAAACTCATAACCGGTTTATGTTCAAGAATGACTACCTGAGGGATCTATTAAAATGTTTCTTCTAATAAAATCCAAGGGGGGAAAAAGTACATATTTAAAACTTTTCTTCTTGTTCTTAAGTTAATAAAGCTTTTATGGTCAAACCAGTTGTAAAGTCTGTCAAGCCTGTGTTTCCCTTTGGGACAAAAGATCTTAAAGTTGTACTCTTTGTTTCTATACATACCCTTGTCATGTTTCTCCTCATATACCAGAATGAGGTTGGTATCTTCACATTTCTTTTTTCGCCTTTTTTTTTCTTTTGTTCTACTCAGTGTCTCTGGAAAGTGACATACATTATACAAGTTCTCCTTCTGCCCAGGAATAAGACCTTTGGGACATACACATCTGGTGGACCAGGTCACATGTAATGCAGTTTTAGAGTAGGATAATATTATAACAGGATACAAGCCAATTGTGTTTGTTACTTCCAGTCAAGAAGTGAATCAGTGATGTTATGCTACAGAGCTTGGATGCTGGAGGACGTGTGGAAAGAACCATTAATGTGACATGGGATTCTTGCACAAGGCTACATTTTGCAATAATATGCCAATGTAATACATGGAGAATGACTAATAATGATTGTTTTACTCCTATATTTCATATAAACAAGAACAGCTATGGCACACAAATTCAGGGTGGGAGGAAGATGAGAAACTGAGAGAGCCAGAGAGAAGACATTCATTTTCACCTTCTTCCTGCTACTCAAAGAAATGTGGGTGTGCACAGTCTGTTATGTTCTGTGAATTCGAATGGAAGTATACAATATGTATATGTACAATGAGCAGCTATTATCCATAGTTGTTCTGTTTGGAGTTTGTAACACTGGTATGTATGCCTCTCTGAAGAGGCACACACTAGTTCAGCCACAAAACACTGGCATTGATGGCATTATTTCAGTTGTGTGCATATATATAGCACTTCATGACCACTTTGCATAATATGAGGTTGACCGTGAGGGTTATGAGGCACTAGAATAGGTTGCCCAGAGAAGTTGTGGACATCCCATCCCTGGAATTATTCAAGACCAGGCTGGATGGGATTTTGAGCAACCTGGCCTAGTGGAAGGTGTCCTTGCCTTTGGCAAGGGGATTTGAACCAGTCCTTATTTAAGATCACTTCCAAACCAAACCATTCTATATAAAGGTGTTTCAGTGCTCAAAATTCCCATAGAAGAAAACAAGAAACAGGCAGTGTAGACAACACATTGTCTGCAGCATATACATGACGTTCTACATTGTTTTCCCTTTTCCTTGAAAGGGCAAAAGTTTTGGAATTACCTTTATAGATACCACAAGTATCTAGTATCTATAGTATTTATTTTGATATTAACTCCCCCCAAAGTTGCTAATAATTGCTTACAAATAATCTATGTTGTCAACACAGTTTGGACTATACATATAATATCTAAGTATGATTTCAAAGCTGATTTATTACAAATTTTCCCACTTTCAACAAACAAAGCTGTACAAAAAATGGTATTACAGCAAAACCCTCAGAGTTCAGCAAGATGCTAATCACAACACAGTTACTGTTATCACAACCTGATATACTTGCATCTGGGTGTGGGAGTAGAGTGTTGATCCTCATTTAGCACACATGTGGTTAATAGTTATCCAATATCTAACTTTAAAATTATATCTTTTTTTTTGTTTGTTTTTAACTCTCTGTGATTGCTGTAGTCAGTTTCTAAATTAAAATTGGCAGGTTTTTCCCAAAATGAGAAGAAAGTATTGTTTTCTCTGTGGAGGTATCATCTGAAAAATACATTTCCCTCTAAACAACGGAGCCAGCAAACATTTCTGCTGTGACACTGAAAAACATTTGAAATGCATTTTATATCATGTAAATAATTATAAACATATAATGTCCAATAGTCTATCAATACTTTATTTATTCTTACCAAGGTGAGAAGACCAAAAACATACCCAAATTCACATGTAGGGGAGCTAACAGAAAGGACTAGCCCAGGGCTGGTTTTCAGATGTAGTATGGTGCTGAGCCAAGCCATGTGTCCCACAAAAATTACACATTGTTAAATTTCCCATGCTCTTCAGATAGTACATGTCTCTTGCTTCTATTTGTCATGTCCTTACACTATGATGATGACCTGCGCTGTCTTCTATGTAAAAAAAAAAAACCAAAACAAAACAAACACATCGTCAAATACAGAATAGAAACCAAATAGTGACTACTGAGAGCTCCTTGTTTGACCAAGTCATGACCTGTCTTGGAACTCATCTTCTAAAATGAGGCAGTCACGAGGACGCATAGCCTGAGGAACCAGCATGTCTACATATACTTCTGTACAGGAACACACAGGCATGTGGTGAAATCCCCCAAGGTCTCAAGATCTTGGCTCAGAACAGATTCTTTTGAAGTCAGTTCTCCAAGATAAAAGCACTTCTGACAGCAGCCTTCTATCCTAAAAAAGACAGAATTTTTAAAATATTTGATTATTTTCCAAGTTCTTAAGTAGGATTATGGTAGCACAATGAAGCTTGGAAAAATTGATTTTTTCATACTATAACTATCTTTTGCTACAAGAATTCACATTGTTCTCCTACTTCAGTGGCTTCATTAAGACAGTTTTCAAAATGTATGTAATTCTCTCCAAATGTTTATTGTTAGTAGAGACGACAACTGATTTCTTATTTCAGCATTCAAGCAAAAGTTAAACTTTTCAAACCCACTGTCCTTTTTTCCTTTTCTCCTTCCTTTTTTCTTTTTTCCTTTTTTTTGTACAACTGATAATTTTGCAGCTTAATTTCTTATTGATAATTCTTGTTTACTTTTTTATTTTTTTTTTCTTAATATTACTGTGGCACTACTGCAAGACATTGAGCTTTCAGCTGGTAACACTACCTTCCACTTGCACTGTGAAACCTTTCACCTATGGACCCTAAAGCTGCTGTTCCACCATTTTCATCTGGTTCCCGTGACATTGTTCCCATGTCTTGTGAATACCCAGACGTTACAGCAGAAAGTGATTGCTTCTCTTATGAGATTTAATCCTTCTCTCCATTTCTTTTCATGTTTCTAGTTTTATAGTTTTGGTTTATACTAGAGGAAAAGGAGGTCTAGTGAACAACAGAGCAGAAATTAATCATGACCAAAGCACATTCCAAACAGCAGCACCACGAAGAGGAATGAGAGCAGGAACATGTAAGGAACACGAACATGTTCTCCAGGAGGAAGTCTGATAAGGTCCTTCTGAAAACTGTGTAGTATTACAGAGATCAGAGGGCACCCTGTCACCTCTGTCCACCAGACCACTGTCATAAGTTTTTAATTTTCCTTTTCTTTCACTCTGTATGTCTTTCCCTTTTGTTGTGGGTTGACGCTGGCTAGGTGCCAGGTGTTCACCAAAGCTGTTCTGTCACCCCACCATCAACCGGACAGAAGATAGAAAATAGAGCAGTAAGGTGGTGGGTCAAGAAAAAGACAGGGAGAGATCACTCAGCAATTACCAACAGGGGAAAAACAGACTCACCTTGGAGAAATGGGTTTAATTTGTTATCCAATAGATCAAAGTAAGATAATCAGAAAAAAAAAAAAAANAAAAAAAAGACACCACACCTTTCCCCCACCCCTCCCTTCTTCCCGGGGCTGACTTCAGTCCTGTTTTTCTCTACCTCTCCCCACCAGGTGGTGGAGTGGGCTGCAGACAGCTCATCACATGCTGTCTCTGCTGCAACTTTCTCTGCAGGGACAAGACTCAACACACTCTTCCCCTGCTCCAGCACAGAATCCCTCCATGGTCTGTAGAGGGACAGCCTGACTCACCATGGTCTGCCCCATGGGCTGCAGGAGAATCTCTGCTCCAATGCCTGAAGCACGTCCTCCCCCTCTATCTCCACTGACCTTGGTGTCTACAGAGTTCTTTCTCTCCCATATTCTCACTCCTCTCTCCAGCTGAAATTTTACAGCAACTTTTTTCCCTTCTTAAATACTTTATCCCAGAGGCACTACCACTGTCACTGATGGGATCAGCCTTGGCCAGCAGCGGAACCATCTTGGAGCTGTCTCTCATTGGCTTTGTTGAACATAAGGGAAGCTACTGGAAGCTCCTCAGAGAGCCACCCTTGTAGCCCCTCTGCTATCAAAACTTTGCCATGCAAACTCAACACACTTTGTATTGTTTTGTTTTCCAGGAAAGTAAGCAACCTTTGCTATCTACATCTATTATGTAATGCAGTACAGCCCACAGGCAGCCTGTGCCATCATTTTTTGTGAAACAATACTTGGAAGAAATTCTACTTCTTGCCTAGACACCTGCCTAAACTCAGCCTGTAAGCTTTGATTTATAACTCTGCCACTACTTGATCATTACCTGGTGAACGTCCTTGTCTGTATGCTGTGCAACAGGTCCTCTGATCCTTCAGACTTACTCAGAGCGCAGCACCACCTCTCCCCAGGCTGTGCAACCAGCCCACACTCCCCAGAAGCTGAGGGAATGAGCAGAGGAAGCAACACATGCAATACTCAGTTTGTGGAAATGTTCCTGTGGCCCCCAGCTCAGGCAGAAGTGTACCCTCACCCTTCTCAGTACCCTGAGAAAATAGTCCACAGATCCAAAAGCTGATTTCTAAGCAGGTGGAGTGAATCAACCTGTATTCAGTTGTATGTTGTAACTCAATACATTGTCCAATTTTGTGTCACTACCAGGCTGTGCCCCTACATGAAAGGAACATTTAAATAACATTAAGTAGAATATTTGTGAACATGTAAACCAGAAGCATTTGAGAATATTTCAGATTAATTATTAAGAAATCCTGAGTTATACACCAAGCTGAGAGTCAGCTCCCTACATTAATTTTTAGATTGTTAGGTATCTAGTACAAATTAGAACCTCCTTTATACTCTGTAAAGAGATATAGGCACACAGTGAGAATTTCCACCTGCCCAAAATACCTGTTTCAGAATATTATGATAATTTAAGACATGAGAATCTAAAGTCTAAAAGTCCAAAATGTGGATGGATAAATCATATTTAATATCAACAGAGACTGCCCAGAAAACAGGGACTTGAACCATATTTAAGTCATGCTCAAATTTAAGCTTGCTTCACCATGAAACTTAAGATTTTATTTCAAATCAGATTGGAAACTGTCTGATTTTTGCAATCCATTTTGAATTCTGTAAATTTTTATTAATAATATACATGACCATCTGTAATTAAGCCAATCTTCAAATTCTCAAAAAAAAAAAAAAAAGTTAAATCTTACATGTTGAAAATGTTGAAAGCCTCATTTCTGGACTTGACACGTTATTTATTTGTTTCTAATCCTTTATTCATTTTTAATGAAGTAAAACTTCATTTAGATGATGTATTTAAGCATCAAGCTTGCTGACATGAATACCAATATTTCCTTCAATACAATTATTTAAACTACATTAAGTCAGATTGAAGTAATGTCAATTTTGTTACAGCGCTATGGATTATACTATCAGTGTTGTCAAAAGTTTACAATCTTGCCTGTTTTCATTAAACACTAGAATAAAAAGGAGATTGCATTAATAAAGACCAGTGATCTTCACTTGTGTGTCCAAGTCCTGTCATGTATTAACAGTGGATGAGGCTCTGCTGCTGTTAAATGAGAGAAAAGCAATGCTGCACACCAGACCCACATAGCAACATATCTAGAGCAGCCAAAGTAGCCTGTTTAGATTTGTTGTGTTTCCCACTATATGATTAAGCTACTCTTCTCATTTACATACAAACTATTCACCCAGTAGGCAGGGTGTTGGCTGAGTGGTATAAGTCTCCACCTGTGGAGCCGGCTCCTCCTCTGAGGACGCCGGTTCGAATCCTGGAGGAACTCGCTGTCGCTGTCCGAGTGTGCTCGGCCGTGGCAAATGAACCTCAGGAGTAAAGGGGGTGGGGCCAGTTCCGCGCACCCTGTGCCTCACCTAAAAAATTCATTGCACAGGCTTATCCCAAAATCTTCGTTCGCGAAGTCCAGCCAACAACAAAAATCTGTGTATATAAAAAGAAAAAGGCATTTACTAAAAGCTATTATCTGAATCATCTATGCATTTATAGTCTTGACTACTAGAAATGCCTCCAGTTTTCTCTCTAAATAAGAACATTTAGAGAGCTTCTCTGGTCTCAACAAATCCATAAATATTTCTGGCAAAAATAAAGCTTGGGAAAAAGGAGGGGCAAAGTCTACTTGATCTATTTTGGATGGTAAAAAGACAAAAAATAAATTCAAGGCAGAGACTTTAAATATTCTTCTTTTTTTTTTTTTTTTTTTTTTTCCCCCCAACAGAAGGGCTGTGTCAGTATTTCCTTAAACTGTTCTGTCTCCTTTTGTTTCTAAGGCTGCAAATAATATATACAGGCACTACTGTGTTACGGTTTCTGTCCATATAAGAGCCCCACCAAGATGCAAATTAACCTCAATATATTTTTCAAAGAGGGGAAAAAATGTCTTTATGAAATAGAGGGAATATTTATGAATAAACTTCTTAAGGCTACCAAATTATCACTTTGTTTCCTCCCTCCAAAAACCTCAGAAGACTGCTGAAATTTACTGGCTGGGGAGAAATTTAGTTATTGTCAAAGGCTAGACTTGAATGAAGAACCAGTACAAATGGCAACTCTAACCAGTCTAAATAAAAACTGCAGGTATATTATAACTTCTTTCACTGTATCTGGTGATTAGTCAGAAAAGGGACTTGTGGTAACATTTTGCATTGGAATCTGCCAGCCACACTGACTATAATGAGCTTCCTGATGGTTCTCACATGGCCTTGACATTCTGTGGTGGGTTGACCTTGGCTGAATGCCAGGTATGCACCAAGCCAATCTATCACTCCCATCCTCAGCAGCATGAAGCATAGGGCAGGAAGGGGAAATAAGATGGAAAAAAATCCTCATGGGCCAAGAGAAAAAGGCATCTTAATAAAGTTAAAGCAAATGTTGTGCACGAAAACAAAGGAAAACAAAAGATTTTATTCAGTACTTCCTCTAAACAGGCAGGCAATGCCCAGCCACTTCCTGGGAAGCTGTGCTTCAGGGCGTGATTGCTCTGGATAACAAACATTGTAATGACAAATGCTTTCCCTTCCTCCTCCTTTATCTTCCTTTTTATGGTTGAGCAGAGATCATATGGTATGGAATTCCTTTGGTCAGTTTAGGTCAGCTGTCCTGGCTGTGTTCCTTCCCAAGATCTTGCCCACCCCTAGCCTACTGGTGATGTGCTAATATTGGAGAGGCAGTGCTGATGCTGCACTGACACTGCTGAGCTGTAGTCAAAGCACTGCGTGTTATCAGCACCTCTCTAGCTACCAATGCAAAGCACAGCACTGTGAGGGCTGCTATGGGGAAAATTAACTTCTTCTCATCCAGACTAAATACACATTTAGGTAAGAAATAACTGGTGCTTAACTCATTCAGCACAAGCCTATGGCAGCTGGCAGGAGGTAAACAACTCTGGGAAGAGAGGAAAACATCAAGAAGACAGATACAATTAAAGCATAATGTACATTGAACCTACATGAAACCCAAGAAAATACAACTAATGGCATTCAGCTGAAAATTATCTTGTCTTTAATGTGTTTACTTTTCTTTGGTTCCCTTTCCTTTTTTTATCCACTTTAATTGATTAGGTTGTGCAATACTATAAGAAAGCTCTAATTTAAAACAGATTTCCTACACAGTAAAGTCACGTTTTGCTGCACTGATAACCCTGAAGCAAGCTTGGCTGGGAGCCCTCAATTATGGCAGATTTCTTATTATTGTGTAACAAGATATCATAGAAGAAAACTGAGGAATGGAAAAGAAACATCTGAGAAGGAAAACTGTTGTCAGGACTGATATATTTTATTATCTGCATCTTTGTTTTGGGACATGTTCTGTATGCGTATAGACTTAGATGGACATAAGTATTTATTTTACTTAGAAGCTTTCCGATGTACCTATGTACTTATATGTGAAAATAGAAGAAATATGTACATGTCATTGAACCCTCATGTAAAGATATTTTGTGGAAATTTTAACACATATGAGAAGGGAGAATCCTAATATTCTACTATCCTTATTCACTTTGTCTCCAAGAAAACGGCGTAATTGCTTACCTTTTCAACCAAAATAAATCTGAATGTGTGACCACATTTGTCCATATATATAAGCATACATACATGTGCATAATAAACTACGAGTACTAATTTTTTCTTTGATTTCCCTATACTGCTATATTAAAATTTCCATCCTACATTCCAATACTTGAAAAAGACTAATTATCTGTTACCTATATTATATTCTGCCTCATATTCAATTGAACAGTTCATCATTTAATTTTGTGGGAAGCAATTATAGCGTTCCACTGTTCCTGACTCAGATTCAGCCTTTTACATTGAGTATTGTCTTACTGCAAGATGGAAAAGTTTAATACTACAAAGTAATAATTCTTGCTGAGTAAGAGATCTGAAAATTGATGTTAAAAGCTTTGTCAGCTAGGGATTTTACTGAAACAAAATCCAAAGGTGTGTAGTAAATGATTTCTCTGCAAAATTGTGAGAATACTTTTGACACATTTTAATTTCATCTTTCCGAGTCACACATATGGCTCCAACACATCCTTTCAGGGATGTTCAAAACACATTTCAGAAACAAACAAACAAAAAAACCCTCAAAAACTGAAAGAAAAAAAAAATCTCAGTACAAATGGGGTTATATTTGAGAAAAATTGGCCATACACGAGAGCTAAACCTGCAACAACATTACTTAGAGTTTGATATGACAGAGTACAAGTCATTACTCTTCACTGAAAGAACCTTATACGGGAAATGATTAACTACGAAACAGCAAAATATCTGTAGAAAACCTAAATAGCAAGAGCACAGAAAGCATAGAAAATGGGAGATCACTGAGACTGCACTTTTAATCAGAGGGTTTTCAAATCCAGAAGAGAATTTCTGGTTAGTTTCTCTTAAGCTCACCATTTTTAGATTACCCTCTTCTTATTTATTTTCTGTAGGATTTTGAAACACAGTGGAATGAGTTTCTTCTAGCTTTTGCTGTTGGAGCATTATACCAATAATAATCATTGTGACAGGTACTTGAATCTCAATTTATCCTACTGTAATGTTACATCTTCTAGGCTACTCTTTCTCCCTTGAGATGGAATAAGGTATAGAAAGTCATTTAGGATCTTTTTCTCTAATTCTTCCCAATACTTATTTGTATTTTCATTCAGAACTCATTTTAACTCTTGCTTTTCTCTCCATTCCGTATACTATTTGTTAATTAAAGTAAACACCCTCAGCTACTTTGCCTAAAAGATATTTGTACAAAAACTCATCATTGTACTTAGGAGACACTTCAGTCTGTGTTATCAATAAGTCCAAACTGTGACCTTGTCCTGAGGTGTTTTGAGCAGTTACGAAACTTCACAGAAATGTCAGATGAGGAATGGTTGTCAAGATTTCTCACATTTTAACATCAGATTTGTAAAAAAACTTAGTATTTCATCCACTTTGCCTTCCTGGGGTGTCCAGAAGGCCTTTAGAACACCCACCAAAGCCTGAGTAATGGCACATGTTTGACACTGGAAAATGTTCTTGTACATAGACACATCAAATATTTCCAGGTTCCCTTCCCATATTTGCTGAGAGGAAATCATCAACCAGCAATCCATGTCTTCACTCATTCTGCTCCAGTCTCAAAACCATCTAAAGAGAAGGCCACTATTACTGAAATCTTTAATATTAAAAGATTTTTATTTTTTTTTTTACTTTAATGAAGTCTTTAAGATTAAAAACTGACATAGGTGTCCATGTATTATACCAGGGCTCCAATGTGTCTCCAGTGAATGAGTGACTGGACTCCAATGACAGGATGAAAAGACGCATGTCTGTGTGACTTATCTGTCTCATCAAAAAGTTCTTTCCCTTTTGAAAAGACCAAAAGGCAAACAAGCTCAGACAATAGTCATCACTGTTTATCATGGAGATGAGTAAAAGTTCCCTCTACAGCATGCCATTTATTTTCTTTCAGGTGGACTTAGAAATACATTACGTCACACGCAGTTAGTGGATTTGAGTCTTCATCAACATGCAAGAAATCACATATCTTTCCACCTATTCCAGTTCCTTTTTATGAGCTTTCATATTTACCCATATATGTTTCATGGAATTCATTTTAATTAGCAGTGAACTTCTCACACATTTCCTTTTTGGCATATTTAAAATGAAAATGGCTGGTCTATAACAGAAATAACTCTTCAATGTTAGCATTTGTTCAAAAGTTTAAAGAAATAGTCTTGGCCAAAAGACTGGCATCTATACTATTTTGTACTACATCTACAGAAATCGAAGATCTTAGTTTTCTTTCCTACACCAATGACAAAATACTCAGTGATACTAAGCTCACAGAATGAGCTTTTCTGAGTGTCCTAAAAAATGTACAAAATAGCCCATTAATGCCTTGGAGCCTGGTGAAAAAGGATCATTTGTAGGCTAAAGGGAAGCATCAGAGCCAGAAGAGAGTGTAACAGTTAATATGATAGTGATTCTCTGCTAAACTGAAGTGTAATGGATCCTAAGAAGTGGGGAGTATTTTGAAGTAGCTGTGAAAGTGGTTTAATTGATGCCAAGCTCTGTGCAAAGTTTTAAAGACATTTTAATTGCCACTCCTGTTCTTGAGATCAGCACAGGCTTAAAAGAAAAAATTGTGAGCTCTCTAGTTTCAGCCCAAACAAACTGGGGAAAAAAATAAAATTAAAAATTGTGCTTATAAATTATTACAAATAGTTAAATGTTCTTCTCTCATACAAGGACACAAACTGCTTTTTTGGGCAGTAGCTTATTGAGTCTGAAATCACAGTGGCTTCAGCTAAAGATTTGGCAGTGAGCTTATTACAATTTACATTTTACTCCCTCATTTAGATTTCTCAAATCCAATAACTGAGCACCCCAGGCTACAGACAGTTCCTGCCCTGTTACACCCAGCAAGCAAAGTCATATACAAGAAAATAAAAGTTTTTTAATCTATCTACATGAACTCAAAAGCAGGAAAAGCAAATCATCAGCACATACACCCCAGTGGAATTCAATGGACTATTTCACCAAAGCAGGTTTAAAAAAGAAAATCTAAACCAAACCAACCAACCAAACAAACAAAACAAAAAAATCAGAGACTAAACGTACTTCTTTATTTTTAACTAAGCAAATGTCAAGTCTTTTTGAATCTTCAGTTGAAACTAAGTTCCAAGAGCTACAAAAGCAATGGTAACAACAGGTGCAGGACATTCAAAGGGATTTGATAGTCAGTCCTCTGGAAATCGTACACTTAACATGAGGAGTACAAGTTGTAATCTCACTGTTTCTTTGGATTTTTTTATATTTTTTCTTGACAAGGTAATCTTTTATCAGTCCAAGAGACCTTGTGTTGAGAAAAATACAAAAACACTTTTGCTTTGGCTACTTTCTATGACTATTCAAACAAAGAGAAATACCTCAAGAGTGCCTCAGATTATTACCAATTACTCAGCAGAACTGCAGAGTGAATGATTAAGTGTAGGAGGAAGGAGCTACCAAGATTGGAGAGACAATGTCTGACCATGAACCTTCATCAACAGAGAGACAAGTGTATTGGGAGGACTGGGCTGGGTTTTGCAGTTGATGTATAATTCCCTATATGTTCTATTGCAGTTGCTGGAAAATTGCTTCTTCCCTCATGGCCTCAAATCCTACCCTGTGATTGGTTGTTTTTTTTTAGTGCATTGAAGTATATTCCCTATATGGCTATTCCAACCCCTTGTTTTGCACACTCTTCCCATGCTTTGCCCTAACTCCACCCCAGTTCCACCCCTTTCTGGAAAGTTCTAACCAAACCCTATCAAAGGGGGAAGCCATTTTAATAAATTGTCATTTCTACCTCACACCTTAGAAGTGTGTCTTCTTCTTTCTTGACCCAACAGCAGAGCCACAATTAAGAATGAATTCTGCTCCTGGAAACCTAAGGGAGTAGTACCATTGTACTGGGACTCCAGTACCAATTACAACTTCACTTCTTGTGTCTGGCTGCCCACCATACTCTCCCATGGTGTAGTTTCCTTAATTCAACACAATCCTCAGGGCAGATGGCAGAATTCGGGGAGGAGTGTGCTGGGGTATTGAATTCCGGGATGTTTAGGTTAAGTGGACTAAAGAAGAAATTCTTAATCTCAAAAAATATGAATATATAACTAAGTAGGTGACAGTGCATCCTCAACTGAAAATACCAGTAAACTATAAGGAAGTATTTATAGATTTAATGGAACTCTGGCTTAATTTGACAGAGAAGGAGGGAGGGAAGGAAAAGCAAGAGCTCTTTCCACTGAAATCCATTTTCTTTGCTCTCATCACTACTGGCATGCTGATGGTATGATCAGTCCCATGTTATGCATACAAAGAAAATCAGATACCTAACTGAATTATTGTGATTAATTGACTGATTCTGAAATTGAATTACCATTGGTTACTACATTTTATTACATACATTTATGTTGCTCTGCACCTTTTCTGCATTTTACAACAATTCTTAAATTAAATTACACCTTTTTTGTGTTTTTTGCAAGTACATAGGGCACATAATATGGTACTTGTAGCATGTAAATTACAATAGCAAACAAATCATGGGGATAATCAAGGAAAAGAAAATTATAGTACAGTGATTTGTAGATTTAAACTATAACACAGCAGAAGAACAACATATTTAACTCATTAATTTAAACGTAAAATATTTTATTTTTCATATTCCATTGGTTATTCAAAGAAAATTTTCACCGATGTCAATGTTCTAAGTGAGGAGAGTTATATCAACCAAAAATTAAAATGTGAATGTTTACTTTCAAGATCAGTCACAGTATCAGTCACTGAAGATTAGAAGTGACAATGACTTTCCTATTAAGAGAAACATGTTTAAGACAGATAACCAGCACAAGGCTTTCAATTCTGTATTTTGGGATGATTTTTTGAAGTATTGCTGGTAATTTTAATGAATCATATCTCATCAAGGTCAAGAGGTATGTTCATCTTTGCACTGTTAGTTGATTTACTGGATGGAGTGAGTTTCATTCAATATTACTATTCAGGACTAAATTGAATGTATTAGTGAGAAAAAGGGATAAAATAATTGTTAAGATCTTATATCTATCAACTTGCATTTGTAATGCTTCAGTTAGATAGAACACATTTCTTGCTTCGATTAATTTGAGTACATTCTACTCCAATTAATTTATCTTGTAATGTCTTACAGTCATATCTACAGCCTACATACACCCAAGTATTTCATAACTTCTTATTTATATTTGAATCCTGAAGTTGTAGTCATCTATGAAAAAAATCGTATTCAAATTATGTAGATGAATAATGTCAAACGTTTGGCATAACTAGACCCCAGTGTAGTTGAGAACAGGCAGACTCTGTGTCAGCTTTTCTTTTAGAGCAATGGCTGATATTCTGTGCCAGCATTAGTCAGACCAGAAATGAAACTCATTGCATCAGGTACAGTACAAAATGAGAATAAAAAAAAGTTGCTACCTTTCCTTCCTGCCTGACACAATTTGCAATCTTAGAGGCAAATACGTAAATGGGTAATTTTAAAAAAGAAAGTAATTTATTTTGAAAACCTCAATATTTAACAAAGCAAGAGTCAGTGATAAACAGCTCACAAGGACTGCCAGCAGGTGACTTCACACACCATAACCACTTTACTACAAAGTGATTAATACTTATCACAAGGGAAAATAATATGCCATCCTTTCTTGCTAAGAACATAAAAGAAGCTGCTTTGGTCACCAGGAGCAGAGCTGTGGACATGGACACAGTAGCTGCAGCTACACTGAGGGATGTTCAGGTCAGGAATGGGAGATTACTATACAAAATGCTAGATAAAAAGCAATGTTCAAATATGGATGTTAGCAGAAAAAAAAGAATAATCAGACTTTAAATATGAAGTTCATATTGATTAGTATGTAAATGTCACTTGGAACGAGACTGCATGAGGAATGCTTTGTGCCTCTATTATACAAATGGCTTTCCAATAACCAATGGTGTGAAACAAGTTTGTGTTCTCGCACCAACCCTATTCACAGTCCTCTTCAGCATGATGCTCCAGAGGGCCACGGCAGATCTCGATGAAGAATATGGCATCTACATCCAGTATCGTACCGATGGAAGCCTCCTCAACCTAAGGAGGCTGAAGGCCCACACTAAGACCCTAAACCACCTTGTCCTCGAGCTGCTTTTTGCTGACGATGCTGCCCTTGTTGCCCACACAGAAACAGCTCTGCAGCGCTTAACATCCTGCTTTGCAGAGGCTGCTGAGCTTTTTGGGCTGGAAGTCAGTCTGAAGAAGACAGAATTCTCTATCAACCTGCACCTCAGGAAGTTTTTCATCACCCCCACATCACCATAGGCGAATCAGAGCTTAAGTCAGTCCAACAGTTCACTTATCTGGGNTACAATCCTAAACATCCACTGGTCTGATTACATGACTAATGTCTTCGTTCTGGAACAGGCAGAGGTCACCAGTATCGAGGCCATGCTGCTGAGAACGCAGCTGCGCTGGGCAGGGCACGTCTCCAGGATGGAGGATCACCGCCTCCCTAAGATTGTGCTCTATGGCAAACTCACCACCGGCTGCCGCAAGAGAGGAGGCCCAAAGAGGAGATACAAGGACTGCCTGAAACAACACCTCAGCCTTGGCCAAATTGACCACCATCAATGGTCCACTCTGGCCTCCAGTCGAGAAACGTGGAGACACACAATCTATAACACTGTGATCTCCTTTGAAACTGCACGCAGAATCAGTCTGGAGGAGAAAAGACAATGCAGTAAGAATCATACACTGACAGTGCCACCTACGGAAACTTTCTGCTGTGCCTTTTGCAACTGGACTTGCCTATCTCGTATTGGCCTTATCAGCCGTCAACGCGTTTGCAGCAAGCGTGGGTAAAACCCTCCCAAATCTTCGTTCACTAAGTCTAGCCATGGTGATGATGATAATGCAAATGGCATCTTGACAAATCATGCAAAGCACTTGTCCAGGGTCTGGGCAGCTCGCACTCATAGTATAGAGTACTGGATCCTTTGTTTCCAGGGATGACTCCCTAAATCTCAATATCTGAGATAACTCTTGAGAAACATCAATTAAAAAAAAAAACAAAAACACAAACAACACTGGATCTACCTTTGTTTTTTGTTTTTTTTTTTTAAATTCAGACTGAGAACTATGTGAAATGAAGCAATGAAATGTCTTTGCTACTTGACCTTCCAACTCATGCAGAGAAACCAAATCCCTCAGAAATCCTGTTTCCTTCCATACTTTACTTCAATCAGTGGTGTTTATATATATCTTCTCTTCATAATATATAAACCACCTTGCACTTTAGCTTATTAATCTTGCTAGTGATTAGTCTCTCCTTTTTTAACAGGTGAGCAAGCTGAATACCAGACTACTGCAAGTATTTAGTTGCTTTAGAAAGGGATAGGGTCTATGGGTGTATGTGGCAAGTCAAAAGTTAGAAAGAAATCTTTGGCAGAGCATGAGCTGAATCAAAGCCTACAAATACTAACCCTAGGGCACATTTCCTTTTCTGATTAGTTCTGAAAGGAAGGTTCTGCAATATTATGTGTACAAGTAACCTGCTGCACCATTACTGGTCATGTTAAACTAAGACTGCTATTTATGTTGTCATTGTCTGCACAGAAAAATGAGAAATCCTATTATCAAATTCAACTCCAGCCCTTTATGAATATAAAACTTGAAGAGTATTTTCTAGGTCCATATTATCTTGATTTCTCAGTTGTAATTAAATGTAATGATTGCATACTTATTTTTATTTACAAAGGCAGTTTCTTGTACAATAAAATTTGATTTAATTGATTGAAGACTCATTTAATGGAGTTTTGAGGACTGAATGTATTTAAACAGTGCTTTAATCAGACATCAAAACATGCATAAATCAAAGTAATTACCACAAGGAAAATTGATAATCAGATCTTTCAAAAAATAAGCAATAAAAGATATTTAAAATATCAGTTAAGGGAACAACCACCATAATGATAGCTCTATCCACTGTTCCTCTCACTAAAAAAGTACCCCTGATCAGAGCCCTGTGACCAATGTATCATAATTAGGAACTATGCACAATGTCTTCCCTATAAAATTTCTCCAATATAAGATGGAGAATACTGTGGAAGAATCTAGAAATAGCTGTCATGGTGCAAAATTATAATGTAGCTGTATGTTCAGAATAGTTTGCATATTAAAGTCATGAACATTTCCTACCTCTTATGCATGACATGATGACAAGTAATTGAAAGTTCAGACTTTCAACGAGGACTGCCAGTGTAAAGTTTGACAATTCTCTCCCATGTGGGCTTAATCAAGGTGTTTTATGAAAATAAATCTCCAGGTTTGCAACAAAATCGAATATTCATTTTCTCCTTCTTTATCAACAAAAGAGTATTTCACCTCTCACACATGCCATCACATAAGACAGACTGGAAAATACATGTCTTTCTCACAGCTATTTCTATGTTCTTCTTACCAAGGTAACCACTTGCTTCATGTTTGAGATATGTTTACATAAACTCTGCATCCCGGTGGCTCCAGGTATGGGCAGTGTCTGGAGCCAAGGAGAGTTCCATGCACAACTGGCTGTTTAAGTGTCCATTGATGAATACAACATCTAAAAAGCTAGAGTTGTAGCTGTCAGAAATAGATCATTATGACGGGTTCTCCCACCTCACACTCAGAGTACCTGGTTGTTCACAGCACAGTTTCATGTGTACTGTAACATCTCAGTACTTGTGGACAGAAGGCAAAAAGAGCATTCTGCTGGTCATGCAGACAGAGGGACTCACAGCTACCTGTCCAGCTGTAAAAATCAGATAATAAATAAGCAGTCATCACTATCACTGAAAATAATCCAATTCCCAAGGCTGTGTCCTTTCTCTTCTGGTGATCCTTTCTTTCAGCTTCTCTCACAAAAGGGAGGGAAACTACCATCCACTTCAGGCCAGGATTTATCACTTCTAGCTTTAGATTCATAATAACTGAGACCAAGTTAGAAGCCTCCTGGCTGTGAGGTACCTCCTACAGCCAGTGGAAACAGGCATTTACTGGGGGTTATTTAGCTCACCTAAAATGAACTGGTTTTAATAAATGTTTGATTTCCTCCATCAATTAGTGAAAAAGATGAGAAAATGCTGTTGTTACCTGACAAACGGTACAACTGGTACAAGTCCAGATCTTACTTCATATCCCAATGCCTTCCTAGAACCCATGTGGTAGCAGAAAAACTGTTGTGTGTTTGCAAATTAGTGGATTGCATCAAAGAATGTATTTTCAGGACTGCATGCTGCTACCTAGATGACAGTGATCTTAACAGTTAAGATTCTTTTGATCTTATCTCCATAAATACCTTTCCACCCAGGTTCATTCCTATGCAAACATGCTTTTAGTCACGGTTTTGTCAATCCTTCCCTGTTGTATCTTTCCTCTAATGTCAGCTTCTATGGTCCAGAGTCTTCCACTAATGATCTCCTCTTGCTTAATGTATTTGTTTGTTCCCATATCCTCAAGAGCTTCTCTCCCAATTTGTCAGTGGGAAAGCAGTTTCCCCAGCACTTCCACTGCTAAACTGTGCATTCCCAGCCTTAGGTAGGTATTATGCCACTCATCCTTTTTCATCCTGGATGGCAACACTCTACAGAAGATGCTCCTTTATTTACTACAAATGTATCTCCCTGTTTTTCACATAAAATTTGTGTCATCCTTTCCGCTGTCAGCATCCAATCCTTTCTCTTCTCCGCAATGTTTTTTCACTCCTTGATGATTTTCTGCATAAACATAAGCAAGGTTTCAACAAGGCTATACAATCTAGTGTATGATTTGACATGAGATCAGATTTCACATACTGACAGTTAAGTAATCCACCAGTTCACAATAGTAAATCTAAGATAAAATTCTTTTTTTTTTTTTTTAATAAACTGACATGGATTGATTGATATCAAACCTGAGAATTTAGACCTTTATCAGGTTTAAATGAAAGCTTAACAGATGCTTCACTGGAAGCTATCTTACTAGAGACAGAATGTCAGCATATTGTGATGGATTTTTTAACATAAGCCACAATATTCCTGGAAATTTTTTGTAACTATTCACCAAAATAACCCCAGGTCTTCTGTGCATTTTGAATTTTTTTGCTTACTGGATACCAAAAATGCAGATTATCTGAGTGTTTTTCAGAAGTTAAAATAGCAGAAAAAAACCCTTTTAACAAGTGACTTCTCTTAGTAACAGTAAACCATGGAGAGATTCTGCACCTGGAACCACTTAATGCCTTTATGGAAGCAATAAAATAACTTCATGTGTTTCTCAAGCAATGAGTTTTAAAACTGGTAGGGAAAACATCCATCAGAAATGAATCAAAGCCTGTTGTGCTTGTGCCACAAGAAGTGTGCATAATAGACAGTTATTAGGACTAAAGCTACTTGCCACATTGCCTCAGAACACTGTTCGTTTGCCAGAGCATTCTCCAATTAATCAACCATCAGCCTCATTCTTTCTTGCCAGAACTGACAAGAGTCACTGTGTGTCTGTAGATTATGAAATAAAAGGATATTAGTACTTTGTTTGTTTCTTTATTAAATTATTTGCACCACTCTGTTCTGTCTTCAAAGCTAGTGTGAGCTGATAAGGAAAACTTATACTTTCTGGAAAATTATTTCAAACCCTAGATCAAAATATAGTATGATGTTGAGGAAAGGTGTTTAATTAAAAATTAATAAAAATATAAGGGGACTTGAATTACCGGTTTCATAATAACTGAACTAATAGCATTCAGCATCAGAAGAAATCTCATTCTGAAAATACCTACAGGCAGTTCTGTTCCTTTTGGGAAACTATATATCACACATGTTTTTGCAATTAAGTTCTTTCATCCACTCACTAAAAATTCCTTCCTTTTCCCTCTTATTTATAAATGTACTATACTGTTTGACCTTGAGATTAACTCAGTTGGTTCGAGCATGGTATTAATAACACCAAGGTTGTTGTAGGTTTGATCCCCATATTGGTCATCCACTTAAGGTTGGGGCTTAATGATCTCCTTATAGGTCCCTTTCAGCTCAGAATATTCTGTGTGTGTGTTTGGGCGTTGTTGTAGGAAAAAAGCCTCCTGAGAACACTGAGCATGATGAACTATGACAAACAGGGACAAAAAAATACAATGATGCAGCATGTTCTTAAAAAGCTGCTTAGTATTTCTTTGTCTCCAAGTCAGTGAGATAAAACAGTAGTGTAGTACATAAAAATACTCAGGTAGGCACCATCATTTCTGGTAGCAACCCTTAAACACCAGAAGTGTAGAGATCATCAGAATACCTGATCTAAGTTACATCTTTTCATACAAATCTGGAGTCATTCCACAAAGAAACAAATAGAAAAGTGATCCTCTGGATTAAAATTACTACATTATATCACCGCCTCCTTCATTTATTGCTCCTGTAACCAGACCTGCCATGCTCTGCCAGTGAGAAGGTACACAAGTCATCAGGGAACACAGTCAGGACAGTTGACCTGAACTGGCTAAAGGGATATTCTGTATCATAGAATTTTGTGTTCAGTGTATAAACTGGGGCACTTGGCCAGGAACCACTGATCTCTGCTCAGGAATGAGCTGGTCATCGATCAGCAGGTGATGAACAACTGCATTGTATATCAGTTGTTTCTCTTTTGTTCCTCTCTCTCTCTCTCTTTTTCATTAAAAGTAGTATTATTATTGGAAGTATTATTAGTATTATATTTTATTTTGCCTCAACTGTTAAACAGTCCTTATCTCAAACCATGAGTTTTACCCTTTTTTTCTGATTCTCTGCCTCACTGGGTCGGGAGCAGGGTTGAATGAGCTAGTGACTGTATGATACTTAGCTGCCAGTTGGGGCTAAAGTGTGACATCATCTCACTTCCTGCAGTCAGATATATCTGTGACTCTGCCAAAGGTCATCTACTTATCAAGAAAATGCCTATGAACACAAAGGTGCACACTGCTTTTGTTCTGCTGAGCACCCTGGGAACCAGCAATAGCTTTAATTGTTAAGGCGTCATTAAGAGTTTCTTCTAGGTCTCTATTTTATGATGCAAATGTGCTTTTCAGTACTTTTTTTTTTTTCCAGAGCAAGAATTGAACAGTGTTTCATGCAAGTTGAAAGTAATTGTGCTCAACATTTCTAACTGCAGTCTTTGCTTTCAAAAGTTTGTTAAAAAATTTTGTCTTTTCAAGGCTGTATTTTATTTGTTTTCAGTGTCATCTGGTCAAAAAGCTCCCTATATTTGTGTTTACAGAAAAATTTCATGCATGCTACAAACTGTTTACAGGAAAGAAATAATAGAAAATTAGGAGAACAGGAACCCTAGTTCATCAGCATAGTGTGGTGATGAACATAGTTCCACTCATGTACGGTATATATGCAGGACTGTTCTGATAAATCAGTAATATTGAGGCTCTGTGGGAGTCTTTGAAAAACAGGCAGAGTGCTTGTTAAAGGATTCTTACTGTCTCTATTTGAAATGCATCAGAAGTTCATGTCAGCTAGTCAGCAGATCCTTATTTAGTGCAGACCTGCCAGCTTGGGCTTAGTGTGTCAGGGTGCATCAGTGTGTTCAGAAAAGCAATTTATTGTGGCAGCAGAAATGTCTAATTATGTTCATAGCTTACAGTTTTTCAACAGGAAGAACTAAAGCAAGTGAAAAACTAAAATGAAATTTACTTCTTGTTACCAGTATTTGCTTAATATGCCTTTTTTTTTCCTTTAAATTACAGTATTCTCCATCCTTCTCTCCACCTACCTTATCAAAAGTATATTATATTACAAAGTCTTCCTTTCCTGGATATGTTTTTAAAAGCATCTCCATGTCTTATTGCCATAAAACATAATTTTAATTATTTTTCTTATATATGCTGCCTGTCTGTCATTTTCAATATCTACAGTGTACTAGTTTTACAGTCAGTCACCTTAAAGGAGAACTGTTAGTAAATCAAGCCATTATAGCACATAAAACACTAAGTTTAAAATGGCTTTCACCTTTGATTGTTTCCTCAGTTTTACAATTTTTAGCTTAACTCCCACATTCCTAGAATTTCAAGAGATGTCTGTTTCATTCAGTGGATAGTATGAGTGGTACTACATTAATGGACAGTTACTCTGCATTTTACCTTTGTTGCTCAGTTGGTCATCCACAGGTTTGTTTACAGTACATTACTTGAACTCAGTTCTTGTCATGGTTTCACCCTAGCTGGCAACCAAGCACCATGCAGCCACTCTCTCACCCCTCCACCAGCAGGGGAAAGAATCAGAAGGGTAAAAGCTAAAAAACTCATGGGTTCAGATAAAGACAGTTTTATAGGGAAAGCAAAAGCTGTGCACAGAAGCAAAGCAAAACAAGGAATTAATTCACTGCTTCCCAATGGGCAAGTAGATGTTCAACCATTGCCAGGAAAGCAGGACCCCAGCACACCAAACAGTGACTCAGGAAGACAAATGCCACCACTCTAAACATCTTTCCTTTCCTCCTCCTTCTGTCCACCTTATATACCGATCATGATGTTATATGGTGTGGAATATCCCTTTGGTCAGTTTGGATCACCTGTCCTGGCTGTGTCTTCTCACAACCTCCCTTGCACCCCCAACTTCTTTGCCACCATGGCTGTATGAAAAGCAGAAAAAGCCTTGGCTCTTTATAAAAAAACACTTCACTAAATTATCAATCCTCTGTTCAGTAAAAAATCCAAAACCATTTCCTTAACCCAATAGTAGCCACTGTGAATAAAATTAACTCCACCCCAACCGAAACCAGGACAGTTCTGAAGATAGGATTAATAGTTCCCATATAGCCTCTTACAACAGTCTTCATTGCAGGAGCTCTGTTTCACAAATATGAATTAATGTATCTTCATAATACTCATGTAAGTTAAGTGATTATTAATATTTAGATTTTATAGAGGCAGGAGAAAAAAAAGTAAAGACAAAATTTTTCACTTAGTATGCTCAGTCTGAGATATTTACTATTCCTTTTCACTCTGTACAGAACATTTACAAAGACCAGCTCTCAGTTATCTCAGTTACTGCTGTGAACGTTCAGGAATTTTGTAGGTAAAGGTGCAGGATGTTAAGTTGGGAACACAGCTACTACCTGAACATATAATTAGTAACCACTTTTGTAAAGTTTGATTCAAGCAACTTATCCATAGGAACACTCTCAAAGCAGCAGGACAAAAATGAATTCTACTTATGAACAGGCAATTGCCTTAACTCTCCCATCTCTTCCTAGAGTCCTCAATACTAGCTTTCAGTAAGAGTAACAAATGTGCAAGCAATGCAAAACAAGGTATTGCACATCCTCATTTTTTGTTTTATTTTGGTTTTTGGTTGGTTGGTTGGTTGGGCAGGGTTTTTTGGTTTTGGGTTTTTAATCACTTTTTTGCTTCAGTATACAATAATGTTCTCTTAAAGAAGGATACCTTTCCATATTCATAAGAAAGCTGAATCCAAAGCTGAGAGAGATGCATTCTTGGTCTAGATGGTTCATAGCTGAGCAGCCTCATACTACTGGTGCACTGTATGTCAAATCACCCACCTACACTCCTCCATTCTATGTACTCTTTGGGAAAATGAAGGCAAAGTCCCAGACATATGTATCTCTTGCACATAGTGCATGAGCACAGGGCTCTCCAGACTTGTCAGGCCAATTTATTCTCAGAGCAGCTGCTGTGCACCTTACATACATGAACTGCAGGACTGATGTGTTCAGAGTAGATTGGATTCAAACGACATGAATATTTGTGACATTTATCCAGGACCTCGAGAAGAGACAACTGAGAGGGAAGGAAAGGTGTCAAGAGGACAGAGCCAGGTTCTTCTCGGTGGTGCAACAGTACAATAGGTAATGCACACTTGTGCACAGGAAATTCTTCCTGAATATGAGGAAGAACTTGACTGTGAAGGTGACCAAGCACTGAAACAGATTTCCCAGAGAGGCTGTGGAGTCTCCCTCAATGGAGATACTCAAGAACCATCTGGATGCAATGCTGTGCCATGCGCTCTAGGATGACCCTGCTCAAGCAGGGAGCTTAGACCAGATGACCTGCTGTGGTCACTTCCAACCTTACCCCTTCTGTGATTTTGTGACCTTGCTCTGTCAGGAGCTACAGCCTTAACTCTGGAGCAACCATTTGAAATGATGCTATGTGAATTTCAGGCCATTCACCAGTACTACTCAAATCTCCTGTACCAGTCAGTTGGTTTTGCTCCCAGGTTTCCCTTGCCTGAAGTCTATACAGGGAAACCTGGGGGGAAAAAAAAAAAAATAAAATTCATGAATAGAAGAAACCAAGTAGAATACACAAACATCAAGGAAGAATTCAATGCTTCTAATTATAGTTTCATTCTGATTTTAGAGGACAGCCTTCTTAGCATTTATTGTGCTGCTGTCAAGGAAAACATCTCACTGGAAAGTGAAGAAAATTACATTGTGTAAAAAAGATCAGAAACATTTATCAAAAGTCAGCTTTTCAGAAACTTCCATTCCAAAATTAATTTAGGCACTTAGATGAAAGGGACTAAATTTTCAAATTTATAAACCAAGCAGAAAATAAAATGTATTTGAAGAGAATATTCATCAGTTCCAAATCATAGACAACTTCAACAACGTAGCTAAATTTGAAAATAGGTTCCTAGCTTTTATATCAGGCTTTGAAAAAAAAAAGTTAAGTTACCAGAGGATTATTAATGTTGTTTCTCTAGCATAAAAAATTATCTGTGATTAGACAGATGTATATAATAAAAGAAAAATCATGAACATTAAAGCATCATAGTAAAATTCAAAACTGATACAAACATTAGAAGTCTTTTGCACTTACTTTAATTCCTGTTTGAGATAATCCATTCACACTGGGCAGATGACTAAAGGAATCTAAGATAGTGAAAATTATCCAGTGATAACGATGCAAATTTACACCTCCACGCTAATTGCAAAAAAAAATAAAAATCACATAATTTAAAAACTGTCAGAAGAGGATTTTACAAAACAATTAATATTTTTCTAGTGTTTTTACTTCTTAAAAAATAGCATTCTGACTTAATCAGGGTGTTAAACCTCAACAAACAGAATCACAGAATATGCCAAGTTGGAAGAGACCCACAAGGATCATCAAGTACAACTCTTAACTTTGCACAGCATTATCCCCAAGAGTCACACCATGTGTCTGAGTATATTGTCCAAATGCTTCTTGAGCTCTGTGAGGCTTGGTGCTGTGACCACTTCCCTGGGGAAGCCTGTTCCAGCACTCAACCACCCTCTGGGTGAAGAACCTTTTTCTGATATCCAACTTAAACCACCCTTAACACAGCTTCAGGCCATTCCCTTGGGTCCTGTCACTGGTCATCATGGAGAAGAGATCAGCATCTGCCCCTCCTCTTCCCCTCACGAGGAAATTGTAACGCAATGAGGTCTCTCCTCAGCTTCCTCAACGTTGAACAGACCAAATGACCTCAGCTTCTTGTGAATGTGGCTCCACATAAATTCCCCTGACTCATTTTTCCCCCCAGCATGCGTTAAGATCTCTCCACATAGGCAACTTGTGTTCATTCTACCCATACTGAGGGTCAGCTCTTACCATGTAGTCACATTAGGATGGTGCTGTGTTCAAACTAACATGCTCAGCATCCCAGGTGAATGCAATAACCCAGGTAATCATTGCTATAACACAGCTGTATGGTTCTCAGTCACAACTGATCAAGGCTGTGGGCACGCTTACTTGTAATTGTTTGTATGTCTGTTTAAAGATATCCCGATTTACATCAAGGTAATCTTTCTTCAGACAGCACAGAGTGTTTTTAAGTAGCTACAAATAGTCCAAGTGAGGATGGGAACTATGTTAGTAAAACTGAAACCACTTGTATCCTGCTTGAGTATTGTATGTATAGTAGCGTTTATGAAATCCTAGAGATATAAAGAGTATAAAGTAATAAGGATGAAACAGAATGAAGATTCTAGACCTTATTAACATTTAGGTATCAGGTGTCTTATAAATATATTCAATAGACTGTACTGGCAAGTTCAGTTGGAGGTTAGGATAAATGGCAGACTTTTCAGGTTGAAGGTAGGATAGCTAAAATTGAACTGGTAATCCTTCATTGATATTTCTGAAATTCTTTGTAACTTTGTCACTTTCTGTTTCCCAGTAATTTCCACCTCATCCTCTATATGCTGATTGATTCTTGAACTCATAATCCATTTTTTCATCTTTAGCTCTCTATTTTTTCACAGGGCAGCTAAGGACTTATCAGTGTAATGCACAGTCCCATCATGCATCCAGCCATAGCAGGATTGCCATTAATCTAAATTGATTATATCCAAAACTGTAAGTTTAAAAAGAATTCTGAAAATAATTGTATCCAGTTTCTTTCAAATCTCCTGGACCATTAGATACTGATTTGGACGTAAATATCTTGCCTCATCTAAGAATCTTAAGGAGTAATATCAAATGGATAAGAATACTACTTGATACTAACCACTGGTTGTCTCTGAAGGACCTTTGTCATTGAGGGAATTTACTGAAGACATCGTAAATACCTTTTTTTAAATTAATTACCTTGATGTTAATTAAGTGGCATCCAAAGAAAAAGAGATATTTTAGACAGGATTCCCAGTGTATTCTCCAAGGAAAGATTTCCATCGAGGCTGAAGGGTTACCTCAGATTAATTTACTTAAATATTGAACACTGAATATCAGTTCAGTGGTCAGTCTGAGGGTAGCATTTGGACAGGGAAAAGTAAAGGGTCGACATTTTAGTCCACAGGCAAAAGACTGAACACATACAATATATTTATGTATAAACGTTTTCCTTTTTCACTTTTCCCCACTGCTAGTAGTTTTTCCTAATTATAAAGTCAGCAGAAACAGAAAGGAAAAAAAAATAAATACACAATTACAGGTTATTTTAAGTTACAGTATGTGCAATGTGTACTAACACAAGAATTACATATGTACTTATGTGGTTTAGCTTCCTTTAATAAATGGCCTAAACACATGTTCTACTATCTATTTATACATCTGCTGATCTGCTGTGAAAGCATTAAGCAGGGATTGAAGCTTTGCTGTTCTGCCTAACATGTTAACATTCACCGTGTTTAATCCCAAGGCATTGTTTTCAGTCTGCTCAACATTTTCTGTTTCAAATTGACAGATACCTGGGAAGTGGCTTTGCTTAGCTATAATCAATTTCTTATACGTAGGACCACATGACAAAAATGGTCTTGAAAATATACACTGATGACACTTCTCTTTAGTGAAAACTTCAAACATCAGTCCTGATGTTTCTTTTTCTGTCCTTTCACTAGCAGCTGGTTATTTATTTCTCTTGGGAGTTGGAGGGCAACTGCAAAATCTATCCAGTTTACCATTTCATGGCACTTTTCTAATTATTTTTTCTCTGCCACAAACAGTGGGAGCTTCAAATTTGTCATTCAAGCCTCTCAATAAAGTTAATAAATAAGAAAATCTTTACAAATCCTTAAGAGATTCCCCTATTCAGTAATAAGGCACTCAGTCACCAGATTTCTGTAAATTCTAGTGTGCAAAGAGAACTAACATTTCCTTTTGTTTCTGAGGATTTCAAGCCACTTGTGTCTGCAATCAGTTAGTCAACATGAAAACAACAAATAGGATATTGATAGCAAAGTTTGTAGAATACCACCCTTTGTAACTCCCACATACAAAATCAGGACAACTTTTTATATTTTCAACTGGAGTGAAGAATGATCTTCCTGAAAAATACTGAGTTGTTCTCTTTCATGGCTTTCACTTGTGGGTTTTTTTTCTAGAAACTGATCTAAGAAATAAAAATCTAGAGGCCTACAGAACAGTTGTAAAACAAATAAATCATGGGTTTGTGTCAAGGATTAGGTACTCATCCCTTCCTGCATCAAAAAGAATACAGTCCTCTCTCTGCAAGGCTCACTGCACTATTTGACTCCCTGTGGTTCACATGAGAGTGAAATGAAGATGAAGAAACAAAGAAAGGAACAAGGAATCGAAGAATCTCCAAGCCAGAGGTGGGGTGACAGTATGATAAAGACAATTGTTGCCTATTTTGTCTACACTTCTCTCCACCTCATGCCATTATTTTTTCTATACAGACTTCAGAAAACTGCAGTTGCCTTGGCAGTGGGAAATCTTAGCAATGGAAGAGAGTGGTTGGTACTCAGCTTCTGTGAACCTTACCCCTCCTATGTAGCAGAGTGCAATGTGCACAAAAACCTGCTACTAAAAGAAAGTACAGCAGATGGAAATGTTGACAATCATCAGTGGGTGTCATTGCCAAAGAAGATGTTTACTAGTTTATGATACATTTAATTAGTTCACGTGGAGAGTGCTACCGACAGTGCACACCAATAAATACCTTATTCATAAAACTCATAGTTTTAATGTGGAAGAACTTACAGAGCATAGAGTACTTGTGCACTTACACACACACTTTAATCACTGCTTATCTCAAGAGAAAAAGCAGTAATCATTTGCATAGAGATGGGAGTCTTCACTGTACAATATCTGGAGTATCTCTTTGAACCTGAATCTCATTCTGAGCACAGAAGGAGGGATCATATTTCTGGTTTTGACCATAAATTCCAGCCTGGTTTTGGAACACCTTCACAGTGAAAGATTTTTTAAAAATATCAAGGGGATTTTCTACAGAGTAAGATCTAGGGCATATTCATTCTTTAGAAACCAGTCCTAAAGAACATTTATATTTTTCTTCATAAAATGAACAGAGAAGATCTGAGGCCTTTTCACTTCTCAGCAAATGAGTCTCATTTTCTGGTCAGCTTTATTGAGGAGTAGACAGACAAGCAAAGAGTAATAAACACTTGAAAAATTTTCATGAGACCTTCCCTTTATCTATGCCTATCTTATGTTTTGCGACTTCAATACACATGGAGAAAGACTTAAAACATTCATATAAGGTTTAAGATTAGTCACGTGATGCAGCATTTTTGCAATGACTTCCCTATTTAATACAGCTCAGATTTAATCTGACCATTAGAAATCTACCCTGATAAGAACAAGGTTCAGGGCAATAAATCCTGATTCATAAATTTTCCTTCACTTATTTATTCTCTAATGAGTTGTATTTCTCATTTGGAAAGGTGTTATAAATGTAAGAATATGTTATACAAGATTAAGCAATGCACATGAATAATGCTAGAGACAGCTCAGCTCTAATGAATAACACTATATCCAAACATAATTCCCAGATGAAAATCTGTTTCCATATTGTTCAGAAGATTGAAATTTCTGCCTGTTCTGAATTATCCCACACATACTTTTATGACAGATAGAGTGATGTTTCTGTGCTCAGGTTGATATATGTGACTCTTCTGGGAAAGAGAATTGCTACTGCCAGTGGTATCTC
Source organism: Formicarius rufipectus (assembly GCA_013399695.1). Taxonomy (NCBI): domain Eukaryota; kingdom Metazoa; phylum Chordata; class Aves; order Passeriformes; family Formicariidae; genus Formicarius; species Formicarius rufipectus. The sequence continues at coordinate 359,526 of VXAU01002129.1, read as the reverse complement.
TTACTGTTTACACATTGGCTTAACCACTGGCCAACACACTTCCTAGTAAATTCCTCATTAAAAAATAAGATTTTCTGTGTGTTCCAATGGTGTCTAACTATTTATGCAACTGTGAAGTTCATATATATATATTTGGAATACACTACCAACAGAAATATTGCACTACAGAGACTATACATTAATTAAAGGATGACTAAAGCTTCAAAACTGTTGTTGTTGTTGGCTGGACTTCGTGAACGAAGATCTTGGGATAAGCCTGTGCAATGGATTTTTTAGGTGAGGCACAGGGCGCGCAGAACTGGCCCCACCCCCTTTACTCCTGAGGTTCATCTTGCTATGGCCGAGCACACTCGGATGGCGACAGCAAGTTTCTCAGGATTCGAACCGGCGTCCTCAGAGGAGGAGCGGGCTCCACAGGCGGGGGCCTACGCCACTCAGCCAACGCCCGCCGCCTCTCAAGTGTAACATCTCGGATTAATATTAAGGAAAAAAAACAACAAACAGAAAAGCAATAATGTCAGGTTGTTGAGCAATCCTGGGAGCCCACGTGGGTCAGAGCACCACGGGAAGACCTCGCCTTATCCTCTCTGCTACTGAATGACACAAACATGGCACTGCAGCCACACCTGCAACACAAGCTGGGGCAGTAAGCTTCAAAACTATTTCTCTGGCAAAAGCATTTCACCTCAGTCTGAACATAGACTGCCTTGAAAAACTGACCCACAGAACTGCTATAATCAAAGACATTTCTATGTATTATTTTCAGAGTACACAGATCATAGGAGTCAAACATTTAATGTCTTATTGGACAAAACCAATCTGAGATCTGGTGATTTCAGATTTATGGAATTGAGGTTTTTCCTATTTCTGACACATTTTATATGGACATATTTCTTCAAAACTTGCACAAAATGACCCTACTTGCTGCTTCTTTGCTCTCCTCTGACAGACTACATTTATCCTGACACAATAGGTGTGCAGCTGCATACATTCACAAAGTAAAGTTCAGATAAGATAGAACAAACTTCGTCACTGTTTCTGTCTCCCAGGGAAGCTCTTTCCCTGGAGAAACACGGCAAGCAGATATGCCATATTATAATCCAGAGTATTGCTGCAAGTCCCTGGTAACAATTATTTTAGGGGTTCAAAATATATTAAAGTCAGCAATCCCTTTAAGACTAAGGCATTAAAGAGTTATTATAAAATGTATATATATGATCTATTGGTCCAGAAAACTCAGGATCTGATTGTAATATGAGTAACAAAAGTTCCAGCTTGCTGATGTACCTGGTAAATTGAGCTAATTGTCTCCTTACTGGTCACAACAATTTCATGGTAACCTGAAGATGTATCACATCACTCTCGTTTCTGAATACACTATATTGTTTCACAATATTAGAAATTACTATCTATGTCCAGTTTTATTGGTATGTCTGTATGTGACATTTTAAATGGTTTGGCAGGCAATATTAGAGAATCCTTTGATTATTTCAAAGACCATGCTTAAAAAAAGAGCTCAAAGGAACAAATAAGGCAATATTGCTTAAATTTGGTTGCACTAATTAATTACGTGATGGACTGATGTATAGTCCAGGATACCAACTAAAACTTCTTGAAAAAAGGAATATGGCCAGATGTGTGGTGATGCTGGGCTATCCTATTCACACTAAAAAATAATTTGTGCTTTGCTTTCTTCATGTGAATACATTTGAAGAAATATTCTTCTTATAAAACTGAAAGGGTAATGTTATTGGCTTGATAAGCATATACAGGCCCTCAAACAATGTCTCCAAGCTCATTTGCAGTAATTGTTACCCTGACCACCTCATCTCAGGAACTAGATATGGTATCAAAAAAAAAAAAAACAAAAAAAAA
>VXAU01002129.1:338294-349945 GCA_013399695.1 Formicarius rufipectus | reverse complement strand
GGGCTGACACAGGAAAAAAAAAAAAAAAAAGAAACCAAAAAAACACGTAAATGGATAAACAACGCTTGGTATTGCCTCCTGGAGCATCATGCTTCTGTGATAAGCAGAATATGGTTTATTTTCTCTCTCTCTGTAAGCCACTAAACACCACTGATAAAAGTCCATGTGATGAAATTATGAGCTAATTTTCATACTGGATCAAGCTGAAGAACTTAGGCTCCTAATACCTGAAATGTGACATATAAAGGCAGTCAGAGAAAGGCCTTAAACCTCTTGAACTCCAGAAGCATAAAGTTTTCTCAAACCAAATTCCCACCTTCAGAATAGGACTAAGTAAGAATTCATTTCTTTTCCCCAAACAGAAATAATCCTTTTCCCTTCCAATAAATAACAAGTCCTTTGTACAGGCAACTGTTACTTTGGTAATCATTTTGCTTTCCTCAGCTTTTAATGATGCATTTTAAAATTCCTTCACAAAGTATACCTGGTAAGAAAACTATATACATTTGTATTGTACCATTAAAAAAGTGTTCTGAGGCAAAGCTTTCTGTTGCATTTCTCTGCATGACCTGCAGAATGCTGATCAAGAAGTGACTACTTCTCACCTGATACGAGGTGCTGAGAACACTACAGGATTCAACCTCTGATATTTTGTATCTCTAGTCTGTGTGTCCCTGTACTGAGGATCTTTAATTTGTCAACAGTTTGTAGCTGTTCTAAAGGTACTTTTGACATTAATACACAAAAATATTGCTATCTGGTTAATATACATGGATGAAAGACTTTTTTTTATTATTTTTTTTTAAGAAAGAGGGAGAACATGCAAAAAAATTAAAACATTTCAAACACAACTCAAAGGAAGATGAAAGTAACATCACTGGTTCATTAATAAAATGAAGATAAGAAAGTACAGTTAAAAATTTAATTAGAGAAAGAAGATGATTGTTGAAAGTTATTTGATGAATGAAATCACTGTTCATTAAAGAGAGGTAGTATATGTACTACAGAGTAAGCAAGTTAAAGGGAGAAATTATTAAGGCAGCATTGAAGAAAAATGACCAGTTGAAAGGGCTTATTCAAACCCCTTTTGTCTACACTGCTTGAATGACTGCCAAATCTGACAGCTGGGCTTCCCATAACTCCCTGTTGGTCTGCCATCAGAGACTGTTGCTATGTGAACCAAAAGAAGTGCAATGAGCCTCCCAAATGCCATCCTGTGCTCTCCGGTGGTCCCTCTGCCTCTTGGAGGATTCCACTTTTTATCTCAGCTTTAATACAGGTAATAGTCAGATCACAGTAACAAGGGGATATTGATACTAGGTGGCTCTGCTTGGAATAAGAGCAAAGCAATCCTGAACACCCAGACAGATGTGTTACCCAGAAAATAAATCAAAGCTTGTGTTTTGATCAGGTTTTTCCAAATAGCATGTGAGCAGCTACTTCTAATGTTTCTCAAAACCTTCTGCTGAATGAAAAGCGGCATGCACAATGCTTCAAGGGCCGTCAAGCAGCTACTCCTCAAAGTCATAACAACAGAGATTTGTCAAAGCAAGCGAGGCTGATATTTGCCCATGGTAATGAGCTCACTGCTTCCATGCAAAATTAAGTTTTAATTTATTTTAAACCTCTTTTGTTTCATCTCAGTAATCCAAGGAAGCATGAAACAAAAAGGGAAGAGAGACAAAAATACAAGCAAACTTTCAAAATGCCCTTTATGTTTACATGCTGATGTAGGCTTTCTTCTATGCTCAGAGAGAGCTCATTTCCATGTAGCATGAGCATATTTTAAAGTAAAATTAATTACAACTAAGAGGGTGAGAATAAAGAAGAAAATTCTTTATATAACTCCCTTTCTCTCAGGTCTCTAAGGAAGTTCCAGTCTATAGACATTGTTGCATAGCTTCAAAATGTAAACAAACTACTTTAGGTAGCAGCTCCCAAATAACATTTACTAGAAAAAGGTACAGCAGCATAATAGTGAAGTATTTTTCAAATATCAGTTCATCATTAAAATGGAGTAGTGATTCGTTTTAAAGGAGAATTTCCTAGAACTTGTATGTTACTCCTTAGTCTAAATTTAGAAAACACTACAGGAAAAGAGCAATTTAATAAATAATGGAATTAATCTTTTCAGAGGTGAAGTAAGGTAATATACTACTTTTAATACCACTGTTATAAAATTGAGGAGAAACTTACTAGAATAAATTCTCTAGGTATTGAAGAATAAATGTGACTTCCTTTTCTTCAAGACAAACTAGCTTGCAGTAACTTTCAAGGAACGTAGATCACATTCTGTATTTCAAATGGGAAATATATTTAACACTATAGGTCACTAGTAGCAAAGATCAACCATACTGTTCTTTTTAACCTTTCTGCTTATTTTCTTCTTTTAATGGGAATCAGACCCACAGCTGTTGGCATTTAAGAGAGACTGCATGAGTCACAGAAGCAGAGAATATGCCAAGTTGAAAAGGACCATTGAGGTCAACCCTTAGCCCTGCACAGGACCATCACCAAGAGTCACACCATGTGACCAAGGGTATTGTCCAAATGCTTCCTGAACTCGGTCAGGTTTGGTGTTTGTGACCACTTCCCTGGGGAGCCTGTTCCAGCACCCAACTGTAGCGGTCGGTTACGGTCCTTGTTTGCGTGGTGGGGGGCTTGCAAACAGAGACATTTATTGAAGTTACAACATACAATATATAGGTTCAGTGAGTAAATATTAATTTCAGGCGTTGGTTTTATGTTAAATATGGGAGGAGATATTACAACTAGGAGATTACATTATGGTTGCTATGGAGGGCGGTCAGGAATGTAAGGTCAGATATATTTAATGAATACGAGACAGAAGAAACAAAGGCACTGATAAGGTGAAAGTCTATCTGGCCTAGGGAGTACACAGAAACCCACAAATCTCATCAGCTGCAGGCAGCTTGGAGATACTAAGGCAGCAGATGTCTGCAGACTTGATTGAGTCTAATCAGTCCTGGGATACTCCCAATTCACTTTCCCAAGGCCTCTTTGACTTTCCAGACAATTTTCTTGAAACCAAGGTATTTTTGGCCCTCACACCCAACCACCCTCTCAGTGAAGAACCTTTCTCTAATATCCAACCTAAACCTCCCCGATACAACTTCAGGCCCTTCCCTCAGATCTTGTCCGTGGTCACCACAGGAAAGAGATTTACATCTGGTCCTCCTCTTCCCCTCACAAAGGAGTTGTAGACTGCATTGAGGTCTCCCCACAGTCTCCTCCAGGCTGAAGAGACCAAGTGACCTCAGCTCCTCATACAGCTTCCTCTCAAGGCCCTTCTCCATCTCTTTTGGATGCTCTCTAGGAGTTTAATGTCTTTCTTATATTGTAGTGCCCAAAACTGCACGCAATATTCAAGGTGAGGCCTGCCCAGTGCAGAGCAGAGCAAGAAAATCACTTCCTTTGGCCTGCTGGTGATGCTTTGCCTGATGCCCCCCAGGACACAGTTGGCTCTCCGGGCTGCCAAGTGACATACAAAAGTGTTCTACTTGCCACCGGTAAACTACATCAGGTCTTTTCTGTAGTCTTTGCTGTGGAGAGTTAGCTGAGAGAAGGTAAGCAAAACAAGCATTTACAATTAATGCACTCTCCAGCCAAGCTTTTTAAGTTAGGAGACCATATGTTCTTTGCTGTGATCAGCTAAGCTACTAAAACTACACAGAATTACAAGAATCTTCAACAACAATTCAACTCAGCTATTTTGAAGGCAAATTTCATTATTGTTTTTTCTTCTTTATATGTTTATTTTGCTAAAAACAGAGCTTTACAGAACCAGTTCTCACAAACTCTCACCTTTGAAACTAGGAACGTTCATTTTACATTCAAAAACTACATCTTGAATTGCTGAAAGGGGCGTATACAATTTAACTTCAGTATCTCTTCAAAAGAAAAATATCTTGTTCTTTAAGAGATTTTATAGACACAAGAATATTGCATAAGCACCATCAAGGTAAATATTGCTAAAACCAAATTCATCAAGTGCCTTCTGTTTCCCCCCTCCTAGTGATCAAAAGGAAGTTTCACAGCTTCTGTGCCCAACCACCTAATTGTGTTTAACCTTAAACACTTAAATTCAGTAAAATGTGGTCTCTAGAGCTGACAGCAATCAATCTTAGTTTTGATGATTAAATGGAAGGCAGCAACAGAAAACAATAGGAATAAAGAGGAAGAAAGTAGTACTAGAAGGTGATGTCAGCAAGGATGGCATTAAATAAATGATTACAGAAGTTCAGTTCACCTGTGTCTGGATCAAACCCCAAACCCACTGGTGTATGACTCATCACTTTGCCAAACAAGAACAGACACCAGACTCCAGAATGAAATGCTTCAGTGCAAAGCACAGAAACTTGGCATTAACCAAATGTATTTAAAAAAAAATAATTCTAATAATTTCTAATCTGATTATTTATTGTGCAATGATGCTGTGGATTAATTTTGTAAAACTGAGTCATTTAACTAATAATGATTTGATTAAAATGGCATCCATTAATATTTAAGATTCCTACAGGCTTTGTGTTCACCTCTTAGATCTTACTTTTCATTGAGCTACTACATTTTAGGAATAAAGTTTAATAGACAGTTGCAATTAAAAAATAAAAATTTCTCATAAAAATAAACTTCAATAATAACCTAGTCCAAAACACTAGTGTAACAATTTCATTCATTCTCTGTAGGGCTTTTTTACTGAGGACAAAATTAAGTGACAGTCCTGTGGTTGTAATGAGAATGTGATCAACATTAATTAAAAATATTTTGAAGGTATTTCTCTGAACTGCAGGTGGTACCTATCTCATCTAAGTTTAGGAGATGAAAAATTAGCTCCTTAATTTAATTCTGTTACCTTTCATCCCTGTAGAGTAAATTCCAAGGCACACATGACTGAAGGGAATTGTTCTGTTCTAAAAGAACAATATTCAATTGTAGATTATGACATCTAAACTCAGGTGACAGCAGGTAAACTACATGTCCAAGCATCCATTATACTGGATCCATATGGTCCTGTTATCTGCAACCTCAAAGCCATTTTACAAAATCATTTGTATGACCCCAAGTCTCAAGCTATGAGCTTACCAAGGGAACTTTAAAAATATACAAGGCTTCAACAAGAGCATTTGGTTCTTTTAACACCTTAAGAGAAAGTGCATAGAAGGCAAGCTGCACATGTTTTCTCACAGGGTACTTTTATTGGTAAACTTTAGAAAAAATAAGAGTACTTGGCAAAAGTTTAAAGGGTAACATATGACCAAAATAAAGCATTCCACAAAGTGTTGATTTAGCACATGCTAAACCATACAGCTTAACAAATCCAACCTATTTGGTACCCAGCTACACAAAATATAAAGAAAAGAGTTTAGAAGAAGTAAAGAAAGAGAGAGAAAAGGAGAAATATAGCTACCATTCTATCTTAGGTCCAGGTACAGGAGTCTATGAGAGGGAAAGTTAGAATATGTATAGACTACATGTCTTTGGTTTTATCTTCTCTGGCCTCCTATGGCCACCCCTCCTAGGCAGGATGTCTGGCCCACTGGCCACTCTGGATCTTCAGGACAGGGTAAGGGGTGGTTCTCCCACTGTGTGAGCCAGTCAGAGGCTGGGTTATGAGTTCCGAGGGGTGTGGGAAGGGTGTGCTCCTGGACTATCTTTTACTGACAGCTGCTCCAGGGTTGCCCATTGAGGGTTCAGGGCCTGGCATGTGGAACAAGGAATTACCTCACCACCCTGAAGTTCAACCTGTCCCTCACATGCATACACTTGGGTTGGTCTGAGCCAATAATTAATATAATAATCTAGTATCTCACACCATTATACAAGAAAAAGTTTCTTGCTACATTCTGTTTAGATACCAAATTTTATCTGTCTTCTAATGAAGAAGAAAAATTTAAGATACTTTCCTTAAAAAACTGTTTAGCCGAATCTGGATACGGAATTATTATTACTCATTAATGATAGCCATGTAGCCATGTAGCTAATAGTAGATATTGTGTGGCATTGTTCTAAAGAAAAAATTGGTTTGTGCCATCATTTCTTTTCAATTCAGTGTAACAGGTTTCTGTAGCTAAATTTGGTAGAAGGGGGGGCTATCCAGGATGGTTTCTGTTAGAAGCTGCTAGAAGCTTCCCCTGTCCTGTGGAGCCAGTGACAGCCAGGTCCAGGAGGGACTTCCTGCTGGTGGCCAAAGTTGAGCCAATTAAGAATCATAGTCACGCGTCTATGATAACATATTTAAGAATTTAGGAGTGTTGACAGTTGGAAATTCCAGCCATGAGATAAAAACGCAGAGAGAGACCAAGGTCGGAACAGGAGGAGGAGAAGGAGGGACCCCATGCTGGAGCAGGGGAGGAAGGACTCAAAGCTATTCTCCCCCATGCTGCAGCCCGTGGAAAGCATCAGGGTGCGGAGACCCCCCTGCAGCCCATGGAGGAGCAGGAGGATACATGAAGGAGCTGTTGCCCTGTGGGAGGCCCAGGATGAAGTGAGATCCTGGAAGAGACTTGTGGCTGTGACTCATGGAGAAGAAGACCCACACTGGAGCAGATTTCTCACCCTGGTAGAAGTGTTGCCTGGGGGGTAGAATCATATTGGAGAAGTCTATAGAGAACTGTCTCTAATGGGAGGGACCCCATGGGAGCAGAGGAAGGACTCAGAGCTGTGGCCCCCTTTTAGCTCATGGTGAAGACCGTGGTGGAGCAGGTTATCCTGCTGCAGCCCACGGAGGACCATCCCAGTGCAGAGACCTGACTGCACACCACGGAGTGACCCACAGGACAAGAGCAATGGCAGAAACAACCTCCTGCAAAACCCCCCATTCCCTCCTCCCTCAAACTGCTAGAAAGAAGGAGTGGGAGGAGAAAGGTGTTCTTAAAACTGATTTATTTCTTACTTTTTCATTTTAGCTCTTATCTTGTTAGTAATAAATTTAAGTATTTAGCCACTCTGATTTTGTTTTGCCGTTATCTCTCGGCTATTTTTTGCCTTTTCTCCTTTTCCTTTCCCTCTGGGAAAGCGGAGGGCGGGGGGGGGGCCTGGAGGTTTGGTTGGGCACTGAGTGGAAATAGCCATATTCAGCTCCAGCTCTGGACTCCCTGTTGTCATAATGTTTAGTTTGGAAATTATTAGAATAACTCTGTAATATTTTGGGCTCAATACATGCTTGACATTTGAAAATAAAAGAGCAACACATGAATAGATGTATCATGTTATGAGTAATTAAAATGCAGCTGTAAAACTGATTCTCTTGCAGACACATCTATTCCCACTTCCCTTGCAAGCTAGTGTGATTTAGTGTAAGATCAGTTGAACCACTGCTCTGCCTTCATGTCGCATGGATTTAGTGAAATAGATAAGATATGCTCTCACCTCAGCAATTTACAAGAATTATTTCCTTCATAAACTACTCTGGTGAGTTCTTTGTTTTTGTTGTTGTTGATTCTGGGTCCTGAAACCGTGTAACAGCACTTCCACTAGCTGAAAGTTTATTCTCCATATAGCATCTCTGGGACATCCAACAGATTCTTGGCCATCAGGTCCTTGTGACATACCACTTTCCACCTAAGTAAAAAATGCTCTGTAGCAAAATACTTTGGAATGGCTTTGCTTTACAGTCATTAGCTGTACATCTGGTCAAAACACTTTCCACATTTTCACTTTTTGAAAAGAAGTTTGCAAAACTATAATCCATGACTCAATAGAATATTAATAAAATGTTTCAGTTATTCATTGCCATTTAAAAATGTGCATGTGGTTTTGCCAGTACAGCTTTTGAAATGTAACAAATTAATATCCTTACTTTGTCTTAATTTATGGACAGATGGTGTGAAGAGGGATGAGTGATTCACAGTGCTGTCCCTCAGCTTGTCAAGACTTATTTACTGTACAGGAACCATTCTCTGATGGCTGATTATCTGCTTCATTTAGTGAAAGTGAAATTAGCCTTTGGTTTCTGTGCTGATGACTCAGCAGGTAATGTACCAATAATGTAAAAAGTAGTACCAGAAAGACATTGGTCTTCAACCCTAACAAGGCCCATTAAAGAGCTAAATTGCTTTATTAGACTCAGGAGATAGAAGAAATCATTTCAGTCTGTTAACTGGAAATAATAAAGTCGGGGGGAGGGGGGGCGGAAAGAGAAGAAAATGAGTCTTCTTTCTGTGCATGACAAAAAAAAAATTATTATTTCAGGTAATTTAAAAAAAATTTAAAATCAAACTTAATTGTGCAATTAAGTTCATTGGAAGCAGATCTGTGTACTGAAATTGTAAAATCAGGAAAGATACGAAAGCTTATACATTGTTTCAGCTCCTGTGGCTTTTCCTTCTTGGGTTGTATTACATCATACAGAGTATTATGTACAGTGTATCTCCAACAGGAGTAATCTTAGTTAAACAGCCTGGTGTTAAGTACACCTGAAGTATGATTCTTTATACTGGATAATATGACAGCAGTAATAATTCACCCGGAAATGCACATTAAATGCTTTCAGAAATGTAACCTCTTTTGAAAGGTTCTTCTAATGATAGCATTTATGAGCTCACAATGGAAAATGAGCACAGAGGAAAGATAATTATGAGAAATACTGACCCTATTTAATTGAATGTTCTGAGAACTACTTAAATATCAAGGGCTATCTGTCAACAGAAGAAAAGGACTGGCTATTTGAAATCAAATTTACTTTATATTTCTGAAAGAAAAACTATGGTAGCTCCTTTTACAACATATTGGGTTTCATTACATGACACATTTACTCCATCTGAAAATATCCTGTTTAATCAGTGTGATGCATCAGAAGTGTTAAAAAGACCCAACCAACAACAACAACAACAACAACAAAATCTTTTTTTTCCTATGCTGAACATGCATGAATTGCCTCAAGTAAAAACATATTGATTACCATGGATAGTTTTTGAGAGTAAGTATCAAACAAAACTGTGCATCAAGCATGATACCCACTCATGTTCAGAAAAGCGAGTGCTGGGATAAACACCAGATGGGAAATTAAACAACGTGTTTAAAGATTTTCCTGAAATAATGATAAAAAAATGTATATATATATATGGACCACACTGAGGAAATCTTGTTATGAAAATAGCTTGCTGGTATTTGTTCAAAAACATTAACTCAGTCTACATATGTCTTTTGAACCCCCCTTGGCCTTCAAAAGCAAAAGTATTTTCATTACTTCAGATTCATTACTAAAGGAAAAGTTATTATTTTTATTACATATTTGACTCTACCTGCATGTTAAATTCCCTGTCATTTGTTCCTGGACAGATTATGATTTATTTAATTCCACCGAGGGCCACAGACCAAGACTCAGAGCAGTTAAACTAGAATAGCAGTCAATGCTTCTGTACAGTAAAGCATAACTGAAAGTTGGAATCACCTTTCAAAGCATTAACAGTTGCAAGGAGAATTAGAGGTGAAAAGCACATGGGTTTTCTTGATGTCAGGATGTTTTCCATTTTTTTCCCTTCTTGTCTGAGGCTTTTTGCCCAACTGAAAAATAAAAACTTTACAGAAGTCTTTCCATGGTTGATTTGATCAAAGCTCCAGGACCGCTCAGGGAAATTTGCTAACAATATCTTTGGAGTATTTGCACAGGAATATGAAAATTTACCTTTCTTTCAGAATATGGTCATAAAGAAAGAATCTTTATTGTAGCTTATAAGTAATATTTCATTTCTTTGTACCCCAGAGAAACTGACCTGGATTGAAAGACATACCATAGATTCTAGAAATAGATTGTCTCCAAATTAGTATGTAGCTTATTCCTCTTCTGCCTTGTTTCTTACTATGCAGTTTATTTTAACTGTCTCATAAGACTCAGAACAACAGAACTGTTCACTTTATCAGGAGATCAAAGACTGTCAAAATGTGATTACAGGTCTGAGATCTTGGGATACTTGTGAGACTCCTGGAGTCAGGAGAGCTCTGTATGTCAAGAGTGTTTTTGGGAGGAGCATTTTAACCACAGGTCTCCTCATGGAAATCATGTAAAATCTTCATATTCGGTTGAGAAAAGACAGGGTACATAACCATTCCATGTAACCAAACTTTTCTTGGAAGCTGAAAACTACCATATTACATTTAACTGGATCTCTGGTATTCATCCCACTCCCCACATTTCTATCTTGTCATCTCACCGTATCATCTTGATTTTGTTACTTCCTTTTGCATTTCTCCACCTCAAGTTTGTCATAACCTGAGTCTTGACAACTGAAGGGAAGATTACTTTCCCCCTGAAAGTGCATGTCTCATGTGCCATACCACGCCAACCGTTCCCCAGTGAGATATCTCCATCTTATCCACAGTCCTTCCCAGTTAACAAATCACTTTCTCCAATCTCTTCCTTGACACTTTCCTCTCTGTTCAACTATCACTCCCTTTCTCTCTTTTTCTACATGACTCAGTCCTCTTTTACTAGCCATACTCTTAGTTTTCTTTTCAGTGAGATCTGGTGAGTCACTTACACTGCTCACATTTAAGAACTTAATTAACCCTGTCTCTATAGGATTCAGTCCTGGGATCATCTTCCCTGATGTTAACCCCTACATTTGATCTTATTTATGTGTTATAGCAATTCATAAAGAACAAAAAACACTTATTAATGCATTGGATTGTAATAAAGACAAGAGACAGCATTTTCCAGGTTGCAAACAGATTCAAGTCACATCCTGAAAGTTACACACAAACCTCCTGCTCTCAGGCAGACTGCATATTCCTTGCTGGGTTTGAACTTCACATTCCTTCCAGCTAAGAGCAGGAAAGAAATTAAGTCTCAATAATGATTACACATCAGCTTCTTATGGGAGCCCCAAGAGGAAAATCTGTCATTTCACTTCAACATTTACTGTAGCAATATTGACAAAATGTCTTTATGCCACTTGCTCAGAGCACTGGATATATGCATATCTTCACCAAATGTGTGAACAAGAGTGATCCACATTCACTGCCACTTCTTTAAGGACTGTATTCTGTGATTGCTCAATCACAGTTCTGCCAGATATTCATATTGAACTACACTTTTTAACCTAGTATAAGAAAAGTTTGTTCCTAAACTTCTCAACTTCCTAATGAAAAAATTACTTTCTACAGTGCTGAATTTTTAGCCTCATAAAAACTGCTGAAAAGAACCCAATGGAACTCAATAAATTCCTGTAATAGTACATATCACATATACTGATGCAGTTTGTCTGAACTTCAACTAAAATAAATTTGTTTTCTGAAGTTCCTTCTCATATAACCTTTTATTCTACTACTCCAGGAGACTTATCATCTTCTCTTGCAGTTTTTTGTATTTTTATTTTTTTAGAAATACATGATATCTGAAAGCATAAGTAGTCTGTGATGCTGCCTCCTGAAAATCCCTTGCAGCATGAAACTTATTTAAAATACTTATTATTCTTTGTCAGAGCAAAGTAGCTCTGCTCTAATTAGCTCAGTTTCTTGAAGTGATGTCTCTGGAAGGTCTTTAAGGTCAGAAGAAGCCATCCCTTCCTGAAACTGTTTTTTCAGGTCTAGTTTTGTTTGTTTGTTTGTTTTGTTGTGGGTTTTTGTTTGTTTGGTTGGTTTTTTCCCCTCCAAGATATCTAGTGTAAATACATAGAATTTTGTAATCCCTC
>VXAU01002129.1:324565-338242 GCA_013399695.1 Formicarius rufipectus | reverse complement strand
CTTCAAACTGTGTTGAACGCCATGATCAAAAAATTGAATGCTTTTCACAGAATTTCCCATGTAGAACTTTCTGTGGAGGAAACAATACAAGTGAGAAGACGTAGTGTAAGACATAGTCTCAGGCAAGAAACACAGATTTGTGCTTCTGATCATGTATTTAATATCATGCTAAGCTCCAGACAATGGGCAATCCACGAGTCTACAACATGCACCTGAATCTCCCAAAAGATTTATCTATCAAATACTTTATTTATTACCATTTCAGCAATCACAAATTGAAAAATTTCTTTGCAATAGGACATGACAGTTGCTGCAACAACAGTTTCCATCTGAAGCAGTAACTCAGAAATATGGATTGTCAAATTTTTGCACAAATTTTATAGAGACCAACAGTCACTCTCACAATATTTAGTATTTAAGTGAAATACACTACATAATCCTTAGATATTTAACTCTTCCAGTGGTTCTGAATTCTGTGAACTCTTTTAGAAGTCATTATGACTTAGCAGCCATATTTTATTTAAACAAAATCCAAAGAATTTAAGAGCCAGGAACAATACATAATATCACTTACCAAGATGAAGAAAATATGCAGATTGGGTTGTTTTCATATAAAATTAACTAAAGTCCTACATTTTAAAATTAATCCAATGCTTCTTCAGGTCTGAAGAGTTTTCTCAGACAAGTTGGTGAGCAGCGTGTCAGACTCTGGGAAAAATGGAGTTTTTAGTTGAAGATCAGAACAGCAGGAATAAAACAGATTCACATTCTTAAAACAAAATGCAAACATGTCAAGTCCAAAGACCTAGACCATCCCAGATATATGAGATTATTATTGTCCATGTTTAGAAGGAGAGGGGAAATCAGTTTTTTAACAGGCAAACACTATATAATACTAAATAAATAAAGACTGTGAAGGGAGGAGGGAGGTAGAAGTTCATATCCTATATAGCTCTCCATCAAGCTTACTTATCTATAGGGCTACAGAGTCACAAATTGTCTCCTGAAGGCATGTTTTTGTATACCACCATGACCACCTTATAGGAAGGATGGTGCATAATCTGACAGTTATATTTGCTGAGTTATCAGAGTTAGGCAACCATTAACCCTATTGAGAAGAACTGGAAACTTGGAAAACCTCTACCTAGCAAGGACTCCAGAACATTAGGCAGTTTTCCATAGCTTGAGCTCCTCAAGCTTATTGGTAGGTTCTGGGAATGTATGAGGTCTAATACCTGAGCATCAAATGTACTTAGGAAGAAAAGAATGAGAAAGATGTTTTCCAAAATGAAAGCAGTATGTAGGTCACAAGCAGGAGCAGAAATAAAGAAAGTAAGCATGAAATTTTTGCATGAAATTCCAATTATGCACAATGTCAAGGGCAAACTTATCTGGAGAGTTACTGAACATTAATCCCTAAATGATGCTTTCACCGTCTTTTAGATCATTATATTTTGATTCTTAGACTGGTTCCTTTTACATACACTTTACCTCTCTCTGTACAATACTTTGTGCAGATTTTTCAATGTTAACTGTATGTTTCTTCTGTTTTCGATCTTCTCTGATGCATGCCTGAACAAGAACAGGGCATAATTTTTGCATATTCAGCTCCAAAGTAGCACTCCCTCTTCACTGAAGGAGTTCAGTTGACAGGGACTGACTTTTCTGTCCTATTTTCTTGTTATTTTTATGTTTATTAAAATGCATAAGATAAACATTGCAGTTCAGACTGACATTCCCATTCCACAGCCACTCACACCACCATAGTAACAAGTGCACAAATGCACCCTCTCTCAGTCATTGCTCTTAATAAACACTAGCGTGAATATTACCACTTCTTCTTCAAACTTATCTTTGCTACAGTTCAAATTCAGTAAGAAGCAACAAGGGTGTAAATTGGAAATTATTATCACTAGACATTTTCTACATAATTTTGCTCATTTACATAGTTCAAATGGTGATGATGTGACTTTTTCTAGTTCAAGAATCTTATATCCATGGATTAAGCAGTTATATTTGGCTTTTTTAACATGCAACTTCAGAGTAAAAAGGATGCTAAGACTGTTTCACAATAGACAGCTGCTTTCTTCTTTCAGACTTTCAGTAGCAAAGCACATGCTGCACAGCACGGCTTTATTTTGTGCAGTTTGTGCCACACAAGCTCTATCTCAAAATATTTTACTGATGTGAATGATATTAGCAAACAGACAGGATGTAGTCTCAGGGAAACTGTGAGGTAGTCATGTTTGCTCAAAAAGGATTGAGAACTCCCAACTTGGAAGAAAACGAATAAGACTAAGCTAAGAAAATGATTGCAGATATCACTTGGGGATCTTTAAGTGCTTAAGTAACCACTTGGCAGCAAGCCCTGCTGTGGAGGGAGAGTTACTTCGGTGATGACCCAGTCAAAGGAAGAAACTAATTCCCCAGGGATGAATAAGAGCCTATTTGGAATCCTTGTCTTCTTTCTAAGCGAGGATAAGCAGGGCTGAAGAGATAGCCTTAAGTGTTGTATGAAATACAGGTTCCACTGAAGATAATAAACAGTGGACAAAAATGTATACTAGTGTCTGTGACTGTATGATGTAATAGGAAACATTCTGTTCTCTTAACTTTTTAATTTGTATCAGTTGAGATATATAAAATATGTTTTGTATACATAAAACAACATGAAGTAAAGGTTCTGCTGCGTTTGGCTGATGCGTATGTGGGACAGACACAGCAAAACAGAGAATTACAAATGTGACTTACTCAAGTACATGATGGAGATACAATTATTGAAATAGCCAAGAAAAGTGAAGTCAAAGTCTCTGTCTTACTGTTATGATTCACTTACACCTGTCAAATAAGAAGAACCTCTTCAGAAGAAAAATCTACCAAGTTCAGACCTTTTAAAACACTAAAGAATTGCATCCAAGGTCTTACAAAATATAAAACCGTGTCTAGAAAGCTGTAATATGCTGAAAGCTGAGCAAAACTGATTGTCTGATGATGATAACCTTAATCCAGACAGAGATGGTATATTGTGAGGTGTGAAACACCCACAAGTCCCATTGAAATTGTCAGGATTCTCACAGTGCTTTTTCCCTGGGGGGCAATCCACGATAAGTTGCTGCAACAACAGAACAAAAAAAAATCTTTTAAAATACAAGTTTCACGAAGTGGAAAAAAAGACAGAGCTGTAAGAAACATTCCTTAATTTCACTTTTTAAAATCCTGTTATTCTTAAGAATAAGTGTTACATGGAAAATAAAAGGCTAGAAAAATCATACAAAATTGATACTCAAAAGTATATAATTTTACAGCTCAAGGCCCAACATGTTGCTGTGAGATGCCCATCTCTGGAGCTGCCAGAGCATTTTCCTTTCACATACCTTATTACTCTAACAGGATCTTGCAGTTGTTCTGGGGTAAATTTCCAGATCATTTGAGGAGAGAAGTTCTCCAGATACTGGATCATGTCGTCCCACTTCCCATGCTACTCAGCATTATCCACTCCCAAGGCAGACACCCTCCAGACACTCTCCCTAGAAGGTCCTGTTCTGATTCTAAATGTGGTATAGAGAGTACACATGAAACACAGCAACATTAACAATAACATTTTGCTGTCTTTAGCATCCAAAGGGAACTCAATGTTTTCAAAAACCATTATAGCAGGTCTGAAGGGGGAGAAGGAGGTGAAAGGCTGGAAAAAAATTATTCCCTCTTGTTTCCCCCACAGGCAGGATGTGACTTCTATTGACTCCCCAGAGGTAACAGCCCAAACCAGGACAGACAAACCAGATTGAGTATATGTTAAAAATAAAACTTACTACTTCTGACGTCATGATGATATAAACATAGTATATGAGTACAGCAACCTTTATACCTCTCCCTTGTGTTAAAGAGAGTATCATGAGAGGAAAACGGTTCCACATTTGTAGAAATAAGAACAGGCTTAAGTACAACACCCACATAAATACATTGATCAACATAATGAACAAAGGTTCCTTGACCCAAAAGCACAAATGCTTAAAATGAAATTGTTATTCTGACTTTCCTCTCTAGTCCCACATTGGGCACCAAAATATGTGCTGGTTTAGAGTTAAACTGGCAGGAGAAATCAATCTGACTCAGAATGGGATTGCAAATCAGAATAACAATTAAATAAAAGATCACAAAATACACTGATACAGACGGAAAAATCCATTTGCGTCACAAAAACAGATGTACAGCCCAGCACAGTGGGGCATGAGCAGAATGGAGCTCACCAACCCCTGTGCTGAACACCACGAGGCCCCTCTCCGCTCAAAGTAGAAGAAAGGAAGAAACCTGCTGGTCAAAATAATGGTTGCAGTCCGGTGGCAGTCTCAGTCTGATCAAGGCTCTGGTCCTCCTCTGGATCTGAAGAGCAATCCCAGTCCCAAAACCCCAAGCTTATCTCTGCTTGGGCTCTGATGGGAATGCCCAGTCCCTCCCCCAGGGTGGAGAGTTTCACAATGGGTAATTTATTCTGTGAGGTGAACAATGGCATATTTTTGGCATCCCTGATGGCCCATTAGCAGACATAACCCCTCAGGTGGGTGTGGAGGTAGGAAAACTTCCTTATCTCACAGAAGTTCCTATGCACCCAGCTTGTAGCCTGAGGGGTCGGATGTGCCTTAGGCAGCTCTTGCAAATGGGCCATTGTGAGCAGTTCATGAGAAAAATGACATAGAGGGTTTAGAATACATACCCACCCACTGACAAACTGATCCTGGCTACTATAACCCGGACAGAATAGTAGCAAATTCCTCTTCTTTCCTAAACAAATCAGGAAAATCTATACACCCCTTTCCATTTCACACTAACAAAAATTATCCAGGTATCTGGTGAAACAAATCAAGAAAAAAAAAAGTATATACAGGCTACATATTAATGAAAATATGGAGATAAATGGACAAATGCTGCAGCATTAGCTTGTTAAAGTTAAGCGCATATGAATGCAAATGGAATTTTCATCTGGTTCTAGAAAATATTTTGATTATATCCGTGGCACTAGCAGCAGTATTTTTTTTTTAAACTCCCTACTTGCTCAGGATGCATGATACTGTAACATCACATATGGCATTGAACCGAACTTCTAGAGACATACTATAACTTCAGAATCTACATTGACAAACAGATCCAACTTTTTACATTGGACTAGAATAAATTTATTTAAACTTTGAAATCCCAGGGAGAAATCCTTTTTCTTCTATGTCTACTAGAAACCAGACTTTCAAATCCTGGAAACGATTCCATCATGAAACAAATATCCATGATTATAACACAGCCTACTCTCACAAATTCATTCCAAGCTCCATGGTATTTGATGAACTCCCAGTTTCATGTTTACTTATGAAAATTTCATCTTTCTTTAGAAAAAGAGAATGAGAGAGACTAGGCACATAATCTTCACAGTTTCAGGGAACAGAGTGAAAAATAAAGCCTGGAAAAGTAAAGGCAAGTTAAAAGCATTGTTCATTCGTGTCTCACTCCTGGAAGAACCTAACTTGCTCATCCTTAGCATTGACAATATTGTTATGTATAATCCTATTGTTGTACCAAACTCCACTAATAGGATGACAGATTTATAGGAATATACTGCAAAGCAGAACTGGAATATAGAAACTGTGCAAGTAGTTTTAAAATCAGAACAAAATCCAATTCATACTCCATTTGCTTACCAAGTAAGATCAAAACTATTGAATCATATATTTTAGTATCAGAAATCAAAGTCCTCATATAAACCAAAGAATTAAATGCTCCCAGGAACAGTCCCAGACTGCTGTGGAAGAGTCATTGTCACTCTTAGTAAACTGTAAACAAAAGAAAGTAAATAAATATAGTGATTATGTACAAACTGTCTATTGTGAGCAGTTCCTGCAATGTATAAAGTCCCGCACTATGCCCAGAATCGTTAGGGAGAGTGCCAGACCTCAGAAGCCAAAAACAGGCTAGCAACCATTCTTCCAGCTCAGCAGCACAAGTGACTGCACTCTACTAGACATTGCTTACTCTGCTAAAATAGCCCTAAGGAAGGAGTCCAGCAGAGTTCATTGTTGTATAACTTGGAGCCCCTGCATAAGAAGAAAATCACCTACAGCTTTTTCATAAACACTACGTTTATCAACAGACAGTCCCATTTTTACCAGTCTTATTTTCAATATGAAATAATGTGAAAGGTTAAATGGCAGAGCAGCTTCAGCAATGCAGCTTTACAGATATACTCAAACAGAGTTATTAGTTGGAGATACATGTTCTAAGTTGCTTACTACTGATGCTTTCAGAGTGTGATGATTGTAAAATGTCTTTCTCTACTCCAGGACTGCCACATGATGGATGTCCCGTAGGGGCACAAAAGCTGAAAGTAAGCCGTAGGTGTGTTCAGGTTGCACTGATTTGTATGCATCAGACACTGAGACGCTGCAGCTCGGAACACACACAATACTCCTCATGCGGGTGAGGTCTCCCCCAAAATTAACATTTGAGAAGTATACTATAATGTTTTTTTCCACAATATTTTAACTTTCTTTCTGGGAAACTGGAAGATCTTAAAATTAAGGTGGTTTTCAAAGGCTAGCTTACCTAGGGTGACACCGAAATTTCAACTCAAAGCTTAAAAGTTATCATACATTCCTCAACTATTGTTTTCTCCACATAATAATTAACCACTTGCTGCCTGTCAAGTACATACAGATACCTGTACAAATACGTACACGCACATATGAAAATTTTTCCTTTGTTCTAAGCAAAAAAAGAAGATTTTTTTTTTCAGAATTTCTTTACAGAAATGGTTATAACAGTCCTTACTTAAAGTGATATGCAGCAAATAGTTCACTAAACCCACTGGAATGATGAGTCTTCCTTTCTTTTTTTTTTTTTTTTGGCCCTGGCAGTAAGCTGAGCATTCAGTTATGAAACACAGCACAACCTAAAAAAGCACAATTCTGGGTGGTCTTGGATAGGATCCTGGTGTGCACCATGACATGCACAAACAAGAAATTGTCTCTTTTTTATGTTATGTTTTTTATTTTCTTCTTGCTGATATCACCTAATCCACTTCCCTGACCTAGTTCATGGTTATGTTCCTCCATTTAATGAAGGAATTTTTATCAGAATGCCCTTGTTATGCACCATCATAGCTGCTACCTGGCATTGCAAACACAGATAAGGAAAAATATGTGTGAGCTTTGCTCTTAGAACAGATTGAGTAGTTCAGTATAGAGAATTAAAGCTAGCCTGAGACTTCAGCTATTTTATTTTTTATATACAAAGATGATATATATCATACAACAGAAATAAAAAAAGTAGTTGTCATCAGTCTGCAACATTTTCCTTGCTCATATCATAGCCATTTTTCTTCCTCTTTTAGCTAGCAATAAGTTGTCTAGCAGGTCTACTGTTATTCAGCTCACTGGAGTTTGTATTGCAAGTAACTGAAAACAATTATGAAGTCTAATCCTGAAAAACATAACTAAATACCTGTTACACCGAAAATGCTGAAGCTAATAGTATTTGTTTACCTGTGCTAAAAACCCCATAATAAATCAGTTTAAATATGCTGTAAATATGTTAATCACCTACACTCTAATAACTAAACAAGACACATTTATGTAAGAACACATATTTCAGTGGTGTTTGCAAATGAAACTTTATTGATGAAAGAAACTGTATTTAAATCATTTTTATAAAAATAAGGAAAATGGTTATTTTTTGTCTCTTCACTAGGATTGAAATAAGTCAGACTCCATTTAAAAATGGAAGATAACTCATGCACAGTGGGAGTAAGCCAAGATATCTATAAGTGTTATTTCTGTGGAACCAAAAAATGCTCATGGAATTGGCAGTGAAAAATACGAGCAAGTTTCTAAACCTGAATGAAAAGATTATTTACATTCTTCATGCTTAGAAAGTGACCATATTAACTGAGGGTAAAATTTACTTCTTAAAAAACATATATAAATAATATCACAAAAACAAGGGTTTAGCTTTTTGAAACAGATATTTAACATTATTTATTCCCATTCCTATATTTTTTCTGTCATTTTGGAAGTCTGCTTCTGTTTAATTTTACCATCACCTGAATTCTTTTGCTTATAAAGAAGAGCAAGAGGAAGCATTTGTCCAGGTACTATTTTTTTTTCCCTGAAGCTTTAAAACTGCATTTAAAAAAAAAAAATAAAAATAAAAATAAAAATAAACCCCCACAAAAAACTCCAAATCCAAACAAACCAACAAATATACCAAATAGAGATCAATTGCATCTCTAATGCTCTAGCATCCTATGCAGTCTCATGTAATATAGAGAAGGTAAAAAAATCAATTTTAAATTTGTTGCCCTACCTTTTAGCTCAGGAATGAAAATATTGATTAAATTGTTTCAACAAATTTGTACTATAAGTCTGAATCGTATGCAAACACAGAAATTCTGAAGCACAACTAAAATCAGCTTTATATCCTTTCAGTGCCATACAAATAGTAATAATCCAGCTTACAAGAAAACACTTTTATTTTAGAACTGATTCAACAGTTCTAAAATAAACGTATTTTGATCATGCTAGAAAAATTACAACTAGAAAGGAAAAGACATTCCCTAAAATGTTTTAAAATATCTATGTAATTTACAAGCACTACAAGGGTATCCCCATGGTCAGTTTTAGCAGGCAAGACTGGTCTCTTCAGAGTCCTTTATAGGGAGGGAAAGACATGCAGATTGAAAAGTTCTAAAATTAGCTCCAGCTCTGACTTTCACTGGAAAAGTACATTTCTCTCCATTAACAATAAAAGAGCCTGGTGACTCTCTATGTTTTTGCAGGCAGAGCAAAGCCCCAAGAAAACAGTCCAAGATCCAACAAGACAGCCCAAAGTGTTTAAGGACATTAGTAACACATACCATTCTGCCTGACAATAGGTACTGTAGAAAGTGTTCCTCTTTTACTTTAAAAATTTAAGCTTTGTGAGAGGTAATTTCAAGGAAACAAAACCCTGTGAAGTTCCACATGAAACTGCTAGGATTACTGAGTGCTTTAAGTGACCGTGCAGATTTCCACTAAAATAACTAATCAAGCAAGTAAGTATCAGAATGACTTACATGAAGAACAACAGTCCCTCAATGACAAAAGTTTTAGGCTGAGGAAAACTTGTGATATTTCAGTATAAAAATTTAGTCATAAAGAAAAAATTGAGAAGTATTCTTAATATCCTTTCCAACCTCTTACTGAAGCAAAAGGTTCAGACAAATTACTTTGCTTGCTCTTCCAGGTTCCTGACCTTCAATCTTCTCTTTTGTTGGTCCTAAAACTAAATACACAACCGTCACTTCTTCCAAGAATTAGTTTCCTCTGCAAATCTGCAAACTAAAAATTTCCTTGCTGATTTAGAGACAAAGAGAAAGAATGTATCCAATCTAGAAAGAAATGTTAAAAAAACAAACAAACAAACAAAAACAAACAAACAAACATAGAAAAAGCAGCAAAAAATAAAATCTGTCCATATTTTCTGGCTTTCTTTCTCTAGTTTACTAAACAAATATTTTTCTGTCATTGAACTAAAAAAAAAAAATAATAAAAAAAAAAAAAAAGCTTGCATGTCTGAGGATAATCCACAAGCAGGAATGTACTTGTCTGCAGGGAGCCAGCTTCAAGAGCAACACCAATCACCTAAATTTATATCCTTTTAATTTCAACAAGCTCTTGGAAAGGTCTGAGAGTTGTCTTGCTGCACAAATACACTTCACATCAGAAAAAAATCAAGCATAGACAACATAGAATCTGCAAGCATCTGTGCATTATAGATATTGGAGATAGCTTTCAAAATTTTCAGATAAAATGAGCATCAGAAGCAGGATTCTCCTATTAGTATTCCTAGCAGCATTCCCAGTCCAAGACTGCTCACACTACTCATGCTACAAAACTGGAAGGACTGCAGTTTATTCTATGGCAAAGCATTCTAATAAATGGAGCTGAGTAAGGCCTCCTAGGGCTACACTAATTTCCATGACTGCGAGCAAATTAAGTGAAAATTGCTGTGAATGTAGGGCAATCATCTGAACTGGTTGTGTTTTGAAAACAGTTTTAGTAGTAGAAAAGAGAAACTGTGAAGAAACATCCCTTGTTTAAGGGAGTACTGTTAAGGCTACTTCTGAAATTGTAGGTGTCAAATGGCCTGTTTTGCTACTTTTCAAAAAGAAAATCTTGGTTGAAATAATAAAGTAGCAACACTGTCAAAACAGCAAAATTGTAGAGAGCTAAATAAGACAAGATGCTGAGCTTTTGCTGTAGCCCCAGAAGGACAAATTGCAACCCATGAACTCCTTCAAAGAAAAGAACCCACTTGTCCTAAGAAACATCATATGCAATATGCAGGGGGTGAAACAAAGTGGAGCCAGGAGACTGACCTACTTACTCCTTTGAGCCGTAGAACTAGAAACTTACTTTGTATAAGTATTTCTGTGATAGTAATCGCCACATACATGTTTCTAGACATTTTGTGCCAGAGTACACTGGAAAGCAGGGAAGTTTGCTATGCCCAGGCCATTACAGGTTTATTGTCATCTGTGTCAAATACAAGATTAGCTCAGGTTTTAGTTTAGGTGCAGATTTTCTCATTTAATTTTGTTGGTGGATCCAGCCTTCCCAGTAAGATCTCATTTTCCAGAAGCAGTGGGAGCACTGGAGTGGATCCCATTCACTCACCTTTCTGTGGCTAACCTAAACCAGCCATCTCGGCTCTCCTTACAGTCAGGCAGGAGGGGAGGGAAAGGCTACTCATGAAAACCCTTGTCCCACCCACAGTGCCTGTAAGTTAAGCATGAAACGAATTGCCTCTAGAGGCCTTAATTTTATAGCCCTTGACTACAGAGAGAGTCTGGATTTCTACCATGAGCAGAAATAATGATTCTCAAGGATAACAGTCTCATATAGTCACTAAAAGAAATCTCAGGGAAGTAAGTTATTCCAACATAGAGATGGAATTAAAAAAAAAAAAAAAAGTGGATAAATCACAGGCAGGATAGTAACACAGCACTCTACACAGCTAGGAGGACGGGGGGGAAATGGCAAAAAGCCAAACTTGCAAAAAAATGTCTGCGCAGTTGTGCTTTACTGAAAGCACAATTCTTTTCAGGTATAGGGTTATTGTCATAGAAAAGTATACATCAGTTTTACATTAATTTAAACATGATTGAACATCATCTTCATCCTTGTTTTTTTAATAGCTATGTAAAGCAGCCCAGTATGCTAGACCACAAGAAAAAAATCTTTGTTAGGGCTTGTCTGTAGCACATAACGCCCATTTTATGGACTTTCTATTTGTCAATTTATTCTTCATATTCCCAAGGGAGAGTTTTTGTATTCTTTAAGGTAAAATTATAACAAGAGGATAATAAATAATTACAAAAGTCATAGAAAGATTAACAACTAGCAGTCAATAAAGAAGTCAGACATTAATACTTTGCTGTATTTGAATTGTCTAGGTAAACCCTGGTTGCCGTACTTATACAGATGATAGGTAAAATAAGAAAAGATGCCAACACTGACAACAACATGACACTTGTAGTCCAAATGTGTGTCTAAAGCACACTTGTTCATATGGTCTTATAATTTTGTTAAACTATTCTGTGTTCACTTGAAAATAATACATATATAGAGATTTTCAGGTAACAAAGAAAAAAAATGCAGGCAAAATCTTGAACTGCATAAGGAAGTTCTGTAAGAGTTAATCAATCATTCTTCACAATCAGTCTTCTTCCTAGACTAGCATCCCCATCAGAAATACTTGATGTCTGAGGAGGTATCCAATATTGAAGTACAATATGGCTCCCAAGATACTGTCCTATTATCTCCAATAAGAATTAATATTCATTACCCTCCATTATTTTGTAATCTTCAGTCATCTTAGATTTAAAACCATCTATAATTTTAATCAAACTCGAATTTACTTATATATTTTATTACAGAATAAGGAAAAAATTGTAATTAAAAAAATTTAGTAGAAGCCCCAGCATAAAGACCTTTAAAGTTTGCTGAAAGAGATTTAATCTACATTTTATAACCAAGTCTGCAAAGATGTTTATCAGAACCAGTCTTATCCACGCTAATTTTAATATGGGAAATTTGCAAGACATTTAATTCTAACACAAGAATGAAACCATCAAATATATTAGTTTCACAAGTTCATTTTCATTAGGCACCCTGATGTAGGCAAATAATGCTCTGAAATACCTGGTCTCCAGGAATGAACACAAGATCCTTTGTTTGTAGCGTAATGTACATATACTAATTGGAAAATAAAAAGCTCTAAAACAGATTAATACTACATTCTAAAAATCAGACATCCACTACATCTTTCAAAAAATGTCTTAGAGTTGTGAGCTACACTGTGTTTAGTACATAATGAATCAGTACATTGTGGGTTTAAAAAAGTTACTTATCTATAAAATAAGCAAAAGGTAATAGTTTTAACAATGAAAGAGCCTTAATTAATTTTAAAGGTCACCAGCAAACATTAAAATAAAAAATCTGAAACCAAACCAGTCTTAGAATTAATGGCTGAATACCCCAAATACCAACAGACAAGAGAACATTCAGTGTGTCCCATCTCTCTTCTCTCTGCTTAAGAAGCTCTAACCAGCACACTACCACTTCAGTTTACTGGTTGTACTCTCCTTTCTTGTAGCACTAGGGAACAAAACCAAAACTTTTTCCAAAACATTTACACGTGTTAATGCTTGTTTGCTGCCTCAATTTCAAGGCAACCATAACACTTCAGCTCATTTAGGGTGTTTGCAGTGCTGTCGTTTTACAGGACCAGCACGGAGTTTGTCCTTAACTTGAAGGTGAGGATAACAGAGAGACAGTAACATGCATTTTGATCATGGAACTTGAAAACTCTTTTATGTTTGAAGTTCTTTGTTTTGTTGACAATGTTCTCTCAACCCTTTAATATAAATTGATGGATTGTGCTACAGTTTGACATTGTCATTTCAACTTTAGAAATGAAAGACATGGAGTAACAAAAAACTACATTGAAAAGTAGTTATTAAGGATCTCAGTAAAGAACTAGTCTATTAAGAGGTCACTGAACTCTAAAAGTTGATATCCAGACAGACTTGTATGTCACAAAGGAACTAGGACATTAAAACATTTAATTATTAAAGTCAATAGTATAACTCATTTACAATATATTGGACAGTGGTATGCTTGTTTATGGAAGATTAAATCCAGATGATGGACATAGTCATTATTTCTGCAGAGAACTGAGATGTCTTGGGATTGCCATGGCAAAGTTCATTTGGGATTTAATCCCAACTAATAAGTGACTAATGCAGACAGCTGAGTTTTAAATATTTGCATGCTACAGCTGCTAGACGGCACTTTCTTAATGAGTATTCTGCTATTCAAAAGCAAATCTCAGGTTGAGATCAGTCTTGGCACACCTTGAAGACCTATAAGCAGCTCCCTTTATAGGACTGATTGAACTAAGAGCATTGTTTTTCTACAGTATTTCCATCCATCTGAAGGTATCATATCACTCTTCTTTAGTTTGTGATGCATTAATCCCATCAATTATCTAAACCAGGAATAAAGAACAAAACAAAACAAAAACAGCAAACAAACAAAAAACAGCAAAACCAAAAAAAAAAAAAAAAAAAAAAAAGAAAAAAATTTTCCTTTT
>VXAU01002129.1:264376-320371 GCA_013399695.1 Formicarius rufipectus | reverse complement strand
AAAAAAAGAAGAGAGAGAGAGTGAGAGAAAGAAATTGCTGACAGAAAACTTTTATCTGCAGAAATAGCTGGAGAGCATAGTACAATGTCATTTTTTCAGTTTAACGTTCGGTCTTTTTGCAGCACTGTTGCCACTTGGATAAATTATTTAGTGGCACTATATTCTGAACTGTATATTTTTGACAATGCATTTCATGCCTTGTATGTCACTGAAGTTATGAGATTGAAGTGAATAATTAAAGAGTAACTCAGCATTCCTCATGCCATTGCATTCAGATTTGTTATTTTTCATTGATGTACCACTAGCTAAATCAAGTCTTGATAATACAGAACCATTTCTTACTTTGTAGGAATTATATTAAGAAAGGTGTTATATATAAGAAGGTCTTAACCTTCTGTCTTTCTCTATGTAATATTAAAATCACATTAATATTTAAAGCTTTGGTATCTATTGCAGGAAATAAAATTTTAAAGAGCATGTACAAATGTGTGCTACAAAAATTTGATTTGAGAGCTTTAGTTTTCCTATCAGTGTAATCTGTTCATAAAACAATCCATCAAAGAAAGAATATCATAGAAAAAGCTTTCAAAATGTTTATTATAGTGTTTTAGTAACACTGTAACTTACAAAAGCAAATACATACCTGTTCAATGGTGCTACAAAAGAGGCTTATATGAGCACATAGGGATTTGGAGGATTTCATTATCATTTGGTTTAAAAATACAAAAGGAAAAGTTCAAAATGAAAGGAAGTTATTAGAGGGGAAAAATATAAATTCAAGGAGAAAAAATGCTGCCCTATTTTTGCAAAGAATTTTGATAATGAAGCAGGTTATAGATGGGGTTTGTATCTGTTTGTTAAGGTTGGATTACCTACAGTCACCTATATCTTCATATTGAGGCATTCTGTGTTCCATTGGCATTCTTTCAGAATGTGCAAAGGGATATCATAATCACATAGACGAGCAGTCAGCATGGGTATTTCATGTTTGCCAGACTTACAAAGCCATAGAATCACAGTTCACAGAACATTCTGAATTAGAAGGAACCCACAAGAATCACTGCATCCAGCTCTTAAGTGAATGACCCACACAGGGATCAAACCCACCACTTTGGCATTATTAGCACCAGGCTCTAAGCAGCTGAGCAGAAACCAGGTAGGTGATTGAAATACTTGAAAACAGGTGTTGTCAACCACAAAAAAGTTTTAAGACAAATACTTTCTCACAATTGATCCCTTTTACTACTTATTTTTGCCTCAAATTTGACTAGATTTTCAACGTAGTAGGCTGCATTTCTTGTGAGGCATGTCTTGATCAGACATCCAGGAAACCATCACTGCACCTAAAGCTATAGGAGCAGCCAGGACCACTAGGTATCTCTGAGTAGACACCAAGAGCATATGATGAGGACTCATGCTGTCCAAGAAGAGGTGAGATGTACAGACAGAAAAGGGAGGCCTGAGCCCTCTCCACAGGACGGAAGGGCTGCACCACATCAGCATCAGAATTTGTGTTGTCTTCATCCATACTTTTGCTTCTTACTCTTGACAACCTCTCCAATCAGCACAAAACACGCATTGCCACAAAGAGTCACAGAATAATGTTGCTTATGGTGAATTGCAAAATGCTTCTTATTCAGTATTGCAGTAACAGAATGCTGAGTTTTGTCACTGGGCAAGTAACACAGTTTTAAGCATAATACCTATGTTGGAAAAAAATCACTGAATCCTACATTGCTAAATTAAGGCAGATATATTTAAGAAAAATATGAGAAAAGGTTATTAACCAGGTAGTGATAAGAGGAGAGGATCAATGTTATTCAATATTAATATAAATAGTATAATTGCATTTTAAAGGACAAATAGTACCTCTCCCAAGTTAACAACATAATACAAAATGTAATTAAAAAAATGTCTTTGTCATCTTTGGTTTATGAACTGCACTAAACAAATTCCATTTATTTTTCACAGTATTTAACACCCTGATAAGGTTTGCTTTGCTGACTTCATCATACACAACCACTGAGTGACTATTATTATTTGTGAAGAAGAAATACAAACACTAAGGGAAAAAGGTAGAAAATGTCTGTGATCAACAGCCCTATGTACATAATTAATCAAGTAACAGTTTATATAGATCCAAAGCTGTAATTCTGCTGAGACAAAATCATTAACAGATATCCTATGTCCTCATGAATTAAAGACAGTGTTTAGCATTGTAAGATATTTACTTATCAGTTCTAAAACATTAACAGCTTGGATAAGCTGTCAGTGTATGATGCATTCTGATGCTAAAGTCATCATATCAATCATGGGCCTGATGGATTTCAGATAGAAGAATAAAGAAATACAACACTAAGTTTCCATAATATTAAAATTAATGTGAAAAATGAACACATTCTGACACTTTAAAAGTGTATTAAAATTTGGGGGTTACAATTTAAAATAACAGATTTTCAAATTGTGGATATCAATTAGATTCCTAGAGGATAAAAAGAGCAGGAAATAAGAGCTTCATGACAGGTGTTTCATATAAAGTACACAAAAAGCAGAAGAAAGAAAACATTCCTGAAAATCTGTGAGATTGTTAACAGAAAGACATCAGCAAGATAATATCCAAGTGAGGGAAAAGCAATTGAGAATTCTTCTTTATTTTTATAATTTTTATTTTTAATCCCTTTCACACTTTTTAGTGAAGGAATGAAAGTCATGTTGTTGGTGAGAAAATGTTCTTAGAAAGTCATTAAATGACTCTAAAATTCTACATTTGTCATCCCAGCATTTGTTTGTCGCATTGTGGAAGGGCTATCTTATTGAACGAAGTATATTTTTCTGATATGCTGCATCACTTTAATGGTTTTCTTAATTTCACATGGTGTGAAAATATATTAATTTCATTATATCTATAAACTGAACAACTTTTATTGCATGAAAAATTACTTTGAAGTTAATGTAAGAGTATGTGATAGGTTCTTGAAAAATAAAAAATCCATAAATTGTGGGATATCATGAGGACTAAGTGAGAAATACCTTGTGAAGTGCCCTTGGATCTCAGTAGTTAAGGTTAATAATCCCTCCACATAATGGGATGTAAGATGATAATTTTGCTAAGAAAAATAATATGTAGTAGATAAATAGGATTTCTATTTCAGCAACCTGCCGAGAACACATGCAGCTTAACTTCTGAGTGGAAAATACAGATTGGAGAATGTTATGTTCAAAGATGTAGCAATGTGATGTTTAAATATGTTATCCCTACATTGTACCTTCTTATTCGTCATAACCACTGTGTTATACTTGGACTCCCGTAGTGCTGCATAAGACAGTGGCTTTCATTGTGACAGGTCATAAATACTCTCCTGCTGTGCAATGCTTTACGGGGTTGAGGGTAATTGTGTGTAGCTTAAAAACACACTGGTAATATGACCTCCAGACCCTATGAGCTCACCACAGACAGAAAATGGAAAAGCTAAGAAGAGATGCTCCAAACTTTATTTACATTTATGAAAGACATCAAAAAACTTCTACACATTTAACAGAATGATGTATACTGAGGGTTTGTGGGAAGTGATTTCCACCTTTTTTTTTTTTAAAATAAAATTTTCTCTGTTTCTGTTTCCTTGTGTCTTTGTTGTACATCATGGGTTTACTCCTTTTTGGTTTCATTACCAGAATTTTGCCCAACATAGGTAAATCATTCTTTATTTCTACTAACTGTAAAGACCTTCTTAAAAATATAATAAAAAATACTTAAATGCTGAAATGTGAGTGAAATACATTTTCTTGAACTACGTTCAAGTAGAATTGTGAGTCTTGTAACTTTCCCAGACCTGTGGATTACAAGCAGATCATATTTAATGATCTAATTTCACTAATGACACTAATTTCTTTGTGTCTCTTCGTTAGACACCAAAAGGTGTCCAACCCAGAGGTTGGCAGGACCCAGAAAGCAGTCCTTACCTAGCCATGTAGATGGGAGGCTGTGGCAGGGCTATATCCCCAGCTCCAGGCAGTGTCAAGGCCAGACCCAACATGTACACATGTGACTGTATGCACACACACACACTTTAAACACATGGCTGGACACGCAGAAAAACATAGACAGAAAAAAGGATATTTTATGGTATCCACCTAAAGGAAAAGAACACCCATACAAACATGAGCAGTGTGAAAGGCCGAGACCTGGTCCTCCTCTATGGCTGACCACAATCAAAATCTGCTGGTAGAATATACACACACTAAGGGTCTCACCAGAAGCTGGCCCAGGATATTCCATCTACCCAGTAGCTGTCTCCATCACCTACATCTTCCTGACTTGCTACAATCTCGGGCTCTGAAGGCTTTGAGGCTCTTGGTCCCATTCCAGTGGTTGGTCTATCACCAACCTGTCCAGGTTGAATTTCTGTAATATCCACATATATCCACAAAACAAATAGTTGGGATTTAATAAGAATATAGGACAGTTTGCAGTGATCAAACACAGGACTCAGCCAGGCAAGTGTACCAGCCAGTCGCTGTTGATATTCAACTGGCCTCTTTTACCCATTCTCCTTTTTTTTCTCACACTTGTTCCTACCCAATACAGTTAAAACCCTCTCATTCCTTTCCTCTTTTTCCATCCACTAAACATCCCATTGTAAGTGTCACACAGTCCTGAAATTCCCTTTAAAACATCTGATAATAAATTTTACTCAATTCCAAAATTCTGTTCCTCCTGCATCTCATCATACTTCCTGTACCCTCTGTTCTGCAAGGCATTTAGAGGAGGCAGTTCCTTGGGTTGACTTGTCTTGGTGAGTTCTTCATGAAGCCCAGGCGCTGATCACTCCCCAAGGATGGTGCTGGGAGTGCCAGATCAGGATATGCCACTAACAGTGGTCAGGTTCTTGGGGTCTTTTTACCTGACACAGTTCCCTTGGCTCCCAGGGATCCTTTTATTTGTGAGCATTAACCTTTAATCATATAATCTAATGCTCTGAGCTCTCAGTCTATGAGGTGAATGTCAAAAAAATTCAGGGCCTTACTGTAAGATAAATTATCTTAGAAAAAATTTTGCCTAAAGTTAAAAAACTTGGCAATGTTTTACTAGCTACAATGACTTCATAAGGTAGAGTTCCAAAGCTGATTTTGAAACAATACTGTACTAGTAGTCTTCAGAGGCTTTCTGACCTGCCCAAGGTACAAGGAGAGAAAGACATAAGCCTCTTGAAAGAATTCCCAGTCAGCTTGTGCTAGCACTGACTGAAAACTCTCACCAATAAACCAGTATGTCTAAGGGGAAAGGTAGGCAGAGGAAAAGAAGGCTTTACTCCAGGGTTGGCATTGCCCCTTTCAGGATATCTGACAAACCTTCATTGACTGTGAGAGGCTGCACGTTCTGAAAGTAAACGTATTTTGTCATTATTCCACTCTCTCACAGCTCCACAACTTTAAGAATTTTTCACTATAAATTTATTTGCACACATTTCTTTTACCAACACAGATACCTAGGGAGGGACAAAGAGTTGCAGTTTGAGATAAACTGAATAAGGTCAGACTAGCAAGGCAGCATAAACTGCTGCTCATATCATGTAGGCATTTCATGATAAAAATACAAGTACTTTATTTGAATCTTTCAATGTGTTGTCGTGTAGCACTGTTCTCATTTCTAAAAGACACATCTTTTTATAGGCAGTAACAAAATAACCCACAAGAGCCACCCACATTATGCAAGTTCAAATGAACAGCAGATTTTAAGCCAACAGTTTGGTGCTTTTTTATTTTTTTCCTTTTTTTTTTTTTTTTTCCCACAGAGGTCTATGCTAAATAACTTCTCATAGAACATGCATCAGGGGAAAAACAGCACAGATAGCATATGGTAGTCTTCTTGAACAAAAATGTCAAATGAAAGGCACTGGAGATGAACTAAAGGAAATCCAGTATAGTGCTCAGTGAATATGGATGTTCTGATACAAGCAACATTTGAAGTGACAGTGAATACTGTAAGGGTGCATCTGAGACAGAGCAAAGAAACAAAGTAAAAACACAATGTGATGATACACAGGGACTAGATGTGCTAAAGGTGTTCATGCTCTAACATGACACAGAAGACATAATAAAGCTGTGGTGAACAGGAAAGTATAAACAAGTCATTTTCCAGACTAGGAAATTAAATGGTGGGGAGGAGGGTGGGTGGAGGGGATGCTAGGGAGAGACCAGAATTCACTGAGAATAAGAAAGGGACTGCACAGAGGAATGATGAGTAAGGCAAAAAAGCAAGGTGTGAATTGCTGCCATCAAAATGAGTCTTCCCATAGTTTAGATAAATCCACAGTTGAAAAGCAGTCCTGAAGAAACCCCGGTTCTGTATGTCAAGAATTGAAAGAGACACAGCTAATGCTCACGGACATGAACTTTAACATGACATACCTACAAATAACAATGTAAAATTCTGTCATGATACAATTGCTAAACATAAAGCAAATGGCTTTTTAATAATTCAATTACAAGGAGAAGGGATCACAATAAAATAATATACAGCTATATTATATGTAATAAATATAAATATATAAAACATAAATATAAAATAACATCATATATAACATATACAACATAAATATATCTATGTATAATAAATATATAGTGTAAAAATACATGCAGCATATATTAAATATATTTTATATATAAGAAATACCTTATACCACAAAACCACACAGTTATCAGGAAGCAACTGGAGTCACTGTGAGTAGCATAGATTTCTCTGTGATAGTTCACAAATTCTACATTACAACCTTTTTACTTTAGTTAAAATAAATCAGTTGAATCCTGATATTGGTTAAAATAAAGTTATAGCTTATAAATAGGACCTCTGTGGATGTGATTCAGCTCAAGATTAAGATTTGCAGTAAAAGTACAAAGATCAGTGTCTACAGAGCCATCATACTGTCTACTTTTCTCTATGGGTCTGAATCTTGGATCATCTACCACCACCTGCGACTCCTCGAACGCTTCCACCAGCGCTGCCTCCGTACAATCCTAAACATCCACTGGTCTGATTACATGACTAATGTCTTTGTTCTGGAACAGGCAGAGGTCACCAGTATCAGGGCCATGCTGCTGAGAACGCAGCTGCGCTGGGCAGGGCACGTCTCCAGGATGGAGGATCACCGCCTCCCTAAGATTGTGCTCTACGGTGAACTCGCCACCAGCTGCCGCAAGAGAGGAGGCCCAAAGAGGAGATACAAGGACTGCCTGAAACAACAACTCAACCTTGGCCATATTGACCACCATCAGTGGCCCACTTTGGCCTCCAATCGGGAGATGTGGAGACACACAATCTATAACACTGCGATCTCCTTTGAAACTGCACGCAGAATCAGTCTGGAGGAGAAAAGACAACGCAGTAAGAATCATACACTGACAGTGCCACCTACGGAAACTTTCTGCTGTGCCTTTTGCAACCAGACTTGCCTATCTCGTATTGACATTATCAGCCATCAGCACTTTTGCAGCAAGCGTGGGTAAAACCTTCCCAAATCTTCGTTCACAAAGTCTTGCCATCATGATGATTGTGATGATGATGAAGATTTGCTGTGATAACCCTTTATATCTTGGTGGGTTTGCTGTTATAGCTCTCACTCTAGGTAGTGAACCTCTAGATAAACACTCAGTTAAGCTTAAGGAGTGGACACAAGTGACTAGCCATCAGGTACAGTCATTGTAGAGCTCCTGAGCTCTGCAAACACATTTTGCATTTACTATAATGATAGTTTGTACATCTGGAGTTATTAATGTAGATGTCAAACAGCACTGCCTCAAGTATCATCCACGGAGTATTTGTTTCCAGATGTCTCTAAACCTCTAAGCCTGGCAGTTCAAAGAGGTTTTAGTCCACAACACTGTCCATATTTTTGGCCCATACTTCATCAGTTTGTCAGTATGGCTGTAACTAGAGTCAAGTGTCAAAAGGCTCACTCACTAAAAGTCAAAATAAACAACATCCACTGCTTTTCCCTCATTCACTACACTAGTCATCTCACCACAGAAGGTTATCAGGCTATCAAGCTGGTTATCCCTTCATAAATTTGTGCTAATTACAGAAGGTGAAAGATCAGTCACAAGATACACTAGTGTCACTTCAGTAGACTCATATGTACACCAAAAAAAAAAAAAAAGTGGAAACTTTAAGAAATGATTCAGACCTGTAGATTATTCACAAAGTGGAACCGTTTTGTTTTCAGAATTCGGTTTTAAGTCAGAATTTTTCTTCCAGTTGTTAAACATATATCAGCAACTTTTATATTATTATATCTAACCACCTTTTCTGAAAATGAGGTGCTGCTGATCCCACGGTGTTAAGTTTGAAGACTGCTGTTTTTACCAAGAATTATTTTGACTGCGACACAAACAGTTTATTTCAGGATTTCCACTCAACAGGAAAAGAAATTGGGCAATTCTCAGATATACTGAAGTACAAGAAGAAACGTAGAAAATTGAGTTGTTCTCTGATATTCTTCCACAGACAGTACACCAATTACCAGGAAAGAGCTGGAGTGATTGTGAATAGTATAAATTTCTCTGTGGTCTGTTTCAAAAATTCTGCATTATATCCCTCTTACTATAGTTAAAAAATTGAAGATTGAGACAGTTTTAATAAAGGTCCTCTCTAAAATTAGAATTTTTAAGAATTAGCATTCAAGTATTTTAAATTGTTTCAAAAATGCTGGATATTATGTGATTAAAAAGCTCAAATGTTGCCTTCAATTACCTCTAAGCCCAAATGAACATGAAAAACAAACTTTGTTGAGAAATGCCTTGATAATTTTTTGGGGATTAATAACTTCCTCAGCTTGAATTCCAGTTTCTATGTACTTAACCGAAAAGAACATGACAAAGACAAAACAAAGGACAAAATACTGGAATTTAAACATGAAGATATGAAATGCCAGTTTCTATGCACTTTCCTTGAAAAGATTGTTTTTCTACTATTTGTTTTACATAAGGACTGCAGGAGGTAGGCATCCCTGCTATACTTGCTCCAATTTCAAAAAATAATCAGTTTTGCCAGCAGAAAACACTGGGATGCCCAAAATATTTTTTCAGAATATCTACTGAACTAAGAACTCATGGGGTTTATTTATATACGTATAGAACACAGGTAAACACAACAGGTTGGGAAGTGGTTTCTGTTTTATATGTACCATAAAAAAAAAAAAAGAAATTAATAAGTGACATTTAGTAATTACTTTGGTCTATTAATTAAATATTTCACTCACTTGTGAGCCATCTACCCTTGTCTATTAATTGCTTGGTAGTTTGTTGGGGTTTTTTAGATTTTTATCTGCACTGGTTTTATTAATAATTATTCTAATGTAGACTGTCAACTGGTTTGGTTCTTATAAATTAGTGTCAAAATTCTGACTATAATAGTTTTGATAAAACAAACATATCACTTTCTAGACTAGATTTTATGTTAGTGGTCTCATTTTTCTTCAACTTACATGTTTGTATTGATTTACACTATTTACTGAAATATTTGCTATATTAGCACATGGGTATAAGAAAACAGAACTCAAAGCTTAGTCTTAAAGAAGTCCATTATTAATGGTGATTGAGTTCTTAAATCAAAACCAGTTAACTGACTACTGGTCCTAACATTGCTTTATAAACTATTTGTTGCAGAGACTCTTTTGTTCTACATTGCATTTTACAACTTGGTCTTGTTCCCCAAATAAGACTTTCCAATGCTACTGTCTNAAAAAAAAACTAACAAACAGAAAAGCAATAATGTCAGGTTGTTGAGCAATCCTGGGATCCCACGTGGGTCAGAGCACCAGGGGAAGACCTCGCCTTATCCTCTCTGCCACCGAACGACACAAACGTGGCACTGCAGCCA
This sequence comes from Formicarius rufipectus, assembly GCA_013399695.1. Classification (NCBI taxonomy): domain Eukaryota; kingdom Metazoa; phylum Chordata; class Aves; order Passeriformes; family Formicariidae; genus Formicarius; species Formicarius rufipectus. The sequence continues at coordinate 310,497 of VXAU01002129.1, read as the reverse complement.
CGCCTGCAACACAAGCTGGGGCAGGTCCTGTCTATGCAGTGAATAATAAAATGACAGGTTGTTGTGATCAAGAACTGGGACATGATCCAGCACAGTCCTCCTGAGAGAAATAGAGCTGTCCCTGTTGGGTATTTTATCAACAACCAGCTGAACATGAGCCAGTAGTGTGCCCAGGTGGCCAAGAGGGCCAGTGGTGTCCTGGCTTCTATAGGCAATAATGTGGCCACCAGGACCAGAGCAGTGATTGTCCCCTTGTACTCGACAGTTCTTATGCTGCACTCAAATCCTGCATTCAGCTTTGAGCCACTCACAGAGAGAAGGACTTTGAGGTGCTAGATTGAGTCTAGAGAAGGGCAATAAAGCTGATGAAGAGTCTACAGAGTTAGTTGTATGAGGAGCAACTGAGGGAGTTGGGGTTGCTTAGCCTGAAGCAATGGAGGCTCAGGGGAGACCTTATCACTCTCTTCAACTACCTGAAAGAAGGTTGTAGTGAGCTGGGCTGGGCTTTGGCCCCTTCTCCCAGGCAACCAGTGACAGGACAAGAGGAAATGGCCTCAAGTTGTGCCAGGGGAGATTCAGGTTAGACATCAGGAAGTATTTCTTCTCAAAAATGATTGGCAAGCCAGGAAAGTGATTGAGTCCTCATACTTGGGGATATTTATAGGATAGGAGCACCGTCTAGGAACTTGGGCACTTAGAAACATCATTTACTGGTGGTCTTGGCAGTGCTGAGTTAACAGTAGGACTTGATCTTAAAGGACTTTTACAATTTAAATGATTGTATGATTCTATGATTTTTCCAATATGAAACTTTGTAGTCTGGAAATTTTAGCAAGGGTTTTGTCATGTGTGTTTTAGGGAGCGTCCTAAAGGATCAGGGTTAGGAAAAAATAGTTGTTAGTGATTAAGAAATAACATTCAGGAAACATATGGTTGTTTGCTCTCTACTAAAGCAACCTCTTTTGAAAAATTTAAAGTGAGAAGCTATTACTTTAGTCCATAAACCTCTTCTCAGCCCTGAAGGAAGATACATCATCTAGATGTTAAAAATGAAGTCTACTTAAGAGACAGTTACCAAATTATCATTACTGCTCTTGCCTAGGGAATGTCTCTGGAGTCAGTAGCAATTACTACAACAGGTCTCACAAATGGAAACAATTTGCTTGTTAGTGCCACTTGGGTTTGTGCTAGATTTGAACTGTCAGTTTTTAAAACAGTAAGTGCTTGCTATAAGCCATGAGAACACAGGCAGGAGAAATGACTACTGAGGGAGAGAATGTTTTAATCACTTTTAAAAATTATTATTATTATTATTAAGTACAGTCATTAATTACCAGACAAGATGCCTTTTGAAATAGTGTGTTAATGTAAACAAGTATGTTATAATATTTGTTTAGGATGTTTCTCTGAAGTGACATTCCAAGGAGAAGACAGTAAATATCTTCTGTAGAAATGTCCTTTGAAAAGAATGTATGTGATCAGCTGGAACAGTTTAAAGGTGGTTGGATTTGGGATTTTGATTTAGGGTGATCTTTATGTATAAAAAGACTTTTTTCCTTTGCTCTTCAATTACTTTTCAGAGCTCAAACTTCCTTTAGAAGAATGGTTTTAAAAGTGCAGTGTAGAGCCACAATAAATATAAATCAAGTAAGGAAATTAACTCCCCAGTGGTTGACTCTATTTATTGACTGACAGAGGTCAAAGGAAGGTATGGACACCAAATGGTAGGCCACTATTTATTACCCTTATATATATATAGTCTCAGAAAAATTGTCTTGGATGTAGGTATCACTCCCTCATCCATTCCATGGCTATGAAAATATCAAAATCTAGCAGCTGTTAGGGACTGTGACAAAGAGCAAGATCTGGGTGACTACTGTCTGGTCCAGAGGCCATATGATCCAATATAACTCACATCCATACACCTAAACTTTCGTCTTCAGTAAATCAGTGGTCACACCTGAGACTGCAACAAAACTGCTGGTTTGCAGTAACCCAGACCATGGCTGAGTGTTTTCTGGGATGCTGTTAGCTGGCAGAAGCAAAATAAATGCCAGAGAATGAGCTAGCAAAGATACCAGAAAAACATGCACACATGCATGTGTTTTGGTCCTGTTTGATAATCTAATACAGGCCTACACTGTGTTTTCCCTTAGGCCAAAGAATACCAGGTCATTCACTTGACAAGACTAGTCTGACCATTTGGCTATGCTAAATCTACTTACAGTCTCCCACTGATCCACGCCTAACATCAATCCAGTCCCTTTCACTGTTTAAATCAGTTATAGATGCTGTGTCTGACAGCTACAGTTCTACTTGTATATCTTTGTTCAGTTTTGGGGGTACTATCCAGACAGTACAGCAATATCAACCCACAGTTATACTCTTGCTTTTCCTTTCATTTTATTTTTATCAAATATATACATTTGAATATATTATATGAAGTGTAAATATATATATACACTTATTAAGTATATACTTACAGTAAGAGTTCTTACACAAAGAGATATCAGTTCTGTTCAAGTCATCGCTTGTCCCAGAACCTACTTATGGATTGCAATGCAAAACTATGACAAAACACAACATCCTCTGTAATACAGGCCCTTTCATGTTCCACTTTCCTCATTGTATTATCTTATCTGTTCTTCCTTCTCAGATATTTTTGTTTAGTGTTTAACAGAAGTTACAACTGTACATTATGTACTTTATTCTCATCTCTGCTGTCATTCAGGTAACCACCAATATTACTAATATTATCACAATAATACTAATACTAATATTACTAATACTAAGATTCCTTCTAAATGCAAAATCACCAAGAGTAAAGTCAATTACTCTGGTGAATTCACAACCACCACAGCTGCCACTTGAAATCCCATTGATAGAATTTCCAGACAGTGATCTCTCTAGCAAAGGGAAACAACCCTACCTGGGGTTGTTCAGCTATGCTCTTGCATCATACTGGGGTGCCTCAGCCCACAGAATGACAGCATCCCATCACTCCTCTTCTACAGAAGTATGTTACTTTAGGAGAGACCACTGAATAGTTAACACATGACCAACCTTGCTCTAAAGTCAGTTACCTGTAAGTCCCCATAACTTCACAGTGCATTACACAAATAATAATCCAGTTATCACCAATTTAGGCAGCTTTTGTGATCTTGTTTTCTACTGATGCTGCTACCAGTATTCATGTTATTTGTTAAACTGAGTCTGAATCACATAACAGTGGCTGTATTGTGAACATAAAAGTCAGAAAGTGTGTCTCCCATCACAAGAGCTATTATTCACATTTAACATATTCTGCTGCCCTTTGACGAATTTGGTTCAGCAGCTGCCACTTTTACATGCTTTCTTTCATTTCATGTAAAAGAAAAATAAATTTTCTTGTTCAAAATGTCCTTTGTTTATTACAGAGTCAACTATAGCTCTCTAATTTTGACACATCTACTGAGAAATAGCATTATTTCTTAGTCAAGAGTTAATTTTTACTTCTGCAATTTAGGAAAAAAATTACTCATGTTGAAGGTTTCTTGAAATAAGATACATGGCTTACAGAGTTGTTTGTTGATTGGTAACTGAACATAGAAAATTAAGTGAATATGGAAAATTCATCATTAATATAATTTCTTTAGCATCATTCTGTATTTTAAAGAGCACTTGATTATATGGATTATATCCAGATCTGTGATAAGTTGTTCTGCATAATTACCACTGCTAACATCCTGTGATCATTTCCTTAAAGTTATCTTTTTATCCATATCTAAAAGAAAATTTCTATGATATAGCACATGAGGTCAAGAGCTGCAGAACCTAGAGATAGATTAATATTTAGCAGTAGTTCTCATTTTTTGATTTGGGGGTATTTTGAAGAATTACTATTTTGTATTTTTCAAACCTGCCTTGATAATGTGAATTTGTGTTAACACAGAATACGAGAAACAATTGAGTAAGTTTGCCAAGAACACCAAGCTGTATGGCAAGGTCAACACATGTCATCAACAGGGTCCTTGACAGACTTGAGAGGTGGGCCCATGTGAACCTCACCAAGTCCCAACAAGGCCAAGTGTAAAGTCCTTCAAGTGGATTGGGGCAATCTCGAGCACAAGTACAGGCTGTGCAGAGAATGGAATGAGATTGGTCTGGAGGAGAAGGACTTGGGCGTGTTGGTTGACAAGAAGCTCATTATGACCCAGCAATGTGTGTTTGCAGCCAAAAAAGCCAACCATGTCCTGGGTTGCATCAACACAAGAGGTGAGACCCCACCTGGAGTACTGTGTACAGGTCTAGGGCCCCCAGCATAAGAAGGGTGTGCACCTGTTGGTGTGAATCCAGAGCAGGGGCCACAAAGATGGTCAGAGGGCTGGAGCACCTTTTCTGTGAAGACAGGCTGAGAGAGTTGGGGTTGTTCAGCCTGCAGAAGAAGAGGCTTCAGGAAGACTTTAGAGCCACCTTCCAGTACCTAAAGAGGCCTACAGGAAAGCTGGAGATGGACTTGTTAAAAAGGCACATGGTGAGAGTATGAGGGATAGTGGTTTTAAACTGAAAGGGTAGAATTACACTGGACATAAGAAAAAGGTTCTTTACTGTGAAGGTGGTGAGGCACTGCCATATGTTACCCAGAGAAGTTGTGAATGCTCCATCCTTGGAAGTGTTTAAGGCCAGGTTGGACGGAAGTTTCAGCAACCTGGAGTAGTGGACAGTGTACCTACCCATGGCATAGGGCTTGGAACTAGATGATTTTTAAGGACCATTTCAACTCAAACCTTACTGTGATTCTCTGAATTCAAACACAGCAACAGCCAAAGATGTTTTGCTTCTGGAAAATCATTGGTGATGAAGCAGAACCTGCCTTTCATAAACTAATGCTGGCTGGGCCTGATGCCCTGAGTTTCCCATACATGCTACATGATGGCACTCATCTGCTCCATAATCTTCCCCAGCACTGAGGTCAGACTGACAGGCTTATAGTTCCCCAGATCCTCATTATAACCTCTCTTGTATATGGGTGTTACATTTACTGACTTCCAGTCAATTGGGTCCTCCACGGCTAGCCAGGAGTGCTGGTAAATAATGGAAAGTGGCTTAGTGAGTCACTGAATTAACAGTATTCCCAAGATTACATACATAAAACTGTTAAACAACTTCAAATAGTAAACACATAAAATACAAGTAGCATAAGACTAAAAGTCTTAAAACCCATATAATATACCTTGTCAATATCCATATTTCTGTCTGAACTATCTTTAGAACCAATCTGTTCTTGTTAAGATTTCCAGTTGCAGGCAAAAAGTGTTTTTCAGCAGAGAACTGATCCTTCAATTATTTTTAATCAGGTCTACATCTAGAACAGTAGCTAGTACTTTATAGGCTTCAGCAAAAACATCAATGTATAATTGCACTACACCTACACCCCACCTGCTGATGTAGTTAGTCATGTTTTACATTCCTCAAATAGCACAGCTTAACTGAAATACCATACAGAAATGTTTACACTGTAATTTGGCAATTATTCTTTGATTTTTATGTCAAAATTTTCCTCTAATATCTAGATTTGATCTTCCACATATGTTTTGTTATTATTCATTTTTTCTGTAACATCATGCAGGGATGGTGCAATATGGACAAGGATTATTAGCAAGCATTTTTCCAAAACAGTTTCAGAATGGACAAGGATTCCATACCATTCTTCTCAGTATCAGAGAGCGCTTTTGCAGAGACAGGCAAAGTCATGCAAAGGCAAACCAAAGATCTGCATAGCATTTGAAAAGTTAGTATTAGTTCTGATACCTTAATTCCTAACAGTCCTTTCTACAGAGCTTATATAATACTAATTGTATGAAACTTTTTCAGAATCACTCTATCAAGCCATAATGTTTGATCAATAGGGTTTAACCCTAGCTCATCTAAATTTAGCACAAGGTCTCTCTCTCATCTATTTGAAACACTGTCTCCCCAATATTTGCCTCCTAGCATTTGATGAGTTTGTTTTAAATCACTTGACATGTCTCTAGGAATATCAAAGTCAGGATTTACAAAGTACTTAACCGTTATGATGGGGTAAAAAGGGGAGTAGAATTATATACATATAAATACACCTTTATATGCTATATATATTAATATATATATGAATACATCTTGATTCTCAAATTATATTTCACACACACTGGCTGATTCTTTTTTTCTGTTTAAGTTCTACACTCCAGATGTCTCCTAGCATATTTGTTATATCAGTTTATCTTATTTGTGTGTATATATATATATATTTAAATTATTTAAATTATTAGTTGATGAAACAGTATTGTTTTGTACCCCACTGGACAACATGAGCAGAATAGATGCAGTCAGTGGAGCAACAGGGCAGGCTGCAGAAGACAAAGACCCCTGTTTTTTTGAATGTGCAATAGATGGAGTTCTCTCTAGTTGGTGAATGGTCAGCAGGGAGTGATGTGGGAAGGCACAGAGCTGGAACACCCACATCTCCCAGGGAGGGAGAAGTTTGCAGCTGTGGGAGCCTGCGATCACTGAAGGGAAAAAGGTGCTAGTGATCCTTTGGTCAGGATCCTGGTCAGTCAGCACAGTCAAGTGGAAATGCATGATGGAGAGCATTAAACTTTTGGAGATTCGCTATATAAGGCATTACAAAAGTGTTTATTAACAATTTTAAATGTATAATATTGTAATTTATCTGTTACTTTACTAATATTGGACGTGAATTATAGCTTGCTGATTCTTTGTTCATTGTGTATAATTAAAAAATGAGTATACTGGATATATTCTGTCCTTATTTGTTTTAAACTACATGAACTGAGCAGATTTCTTCCCTGTGATAACACTCAAAAATGATCTCTCAAATTTATTTAAAATAATAAAAATCTATTTAAAATAATTAATCACTATGATAATAAGAGTTGAGAAAATAAGACATATTGCAAACAAAATTTTTCAAAAATAAAGATTGATACAGGAGCAGATTTGATTCAGTTCATGCTGAAAGGAGATTTAGAAAGATTCAGAGCAGGTGTTCATGCAGTGTTTGCAGACAGACTGGGCTAAGGGAGGCACAAAGCTCCCATGGAAAGCTATGACTTTTGTGGATTTACCATCAGAACTTCCTCTTCTGGGTCCGACAGCTGGGGACACTTTTGAAGCCCTAGGCTTTTGCAGAAAAGATTTTAAAGGTAGACACTATGCCAAAACAAAAGAAACCAAATTCATGATATTGAATCTTCCATTCCACACCTGCAAACACTGACTCTGCTGCAATCTGCTGTACCTGCAGGTGACAGATGAACTTTTTTGGCAGCACACAATCAAGCGTAGTGCAGCAATTCAACCGTGATATCAGAAAGATCCATCTAACAGGTCAGCCTGTGAGAGAGAAATGTAAAGTTCTCATCAACCTAAAAGGTTTAAAATACCTTTAAAAGACATCCTCCAGCTGTGACTGACACTTGATTTTCTGGCATTCACTTCTGATCAATCTGTGCAAATAAATTTCAAGGCCAACATAATATCAGGCCCACAATACAACCAACATAACTGTATTTTATACTCTATCATCCAAAGGATATATAGCACTGAATGCAACTGAAAATCAGAAGACAGGTTCTCTATAAAGATCCATTTATCCTCTGTTGAATGACAATATCCTATCAAGACCTGAATTAGATCATTATGTTTTAAGCTGAGAAATGAAAGAATTTTTTTTCCAAAACTTTGTCTGTGGACAAAGCAGAACTTGACACTATAAATTCCTGAAAAGCCTGTTGGTGTCTTCTCCTACTTCAAGCCATTCCAAGATGAGAGTTGAGAGTCCTTACCTGGTACAAATGAAAAACGAATACTCATTTCCTCTTCAGGAAATTCCTTAGTAAACTGTAAAGTCAGAAAAAAGCAACTGAGGAGTAGAAGCAAGTTGAAAGCACAGTACAGAATCCAGAACCAATAAATGATGCTGTACATAGACATGTTCTTACTCTTTCCTCTCTCTTCTGTGGTCTCATACTTCACTTTACCCCTAAGTCACTCCTCAGATATCTCCTGGAAAGGCTGCCTAATTATATGAAGTTCATTTGTAGTAGAAGAGAATACTGATATCTGTTGAAGTGCGTTATTTTCAGAGCTGTTTGACTTAGCAGCAATAATTAAATCTTAGGTTAAGAGAAGAAGGAGTTTAAAAATTGAAAGAAAATTTTTAAATTAATATTCAGGTGTTTCTTTGTTTGATAGGACTTTGTCCTCAGGCTACCTTCTCCATTTACTTAACATGGACTTTCTGCCTCTGTGTCACTCACAGCACTGTTGTTTCCAAGTGACATTTAGAATGTCTATAAGTAAAATGTTCACATTTATTTTAATGGGGAAAAAAATTGAACATGACATACGGGTAATTCAGATAGCATTTACTTCACTGTGGGAAACTAACTTCACTTGTTACTTTGAACAATTGGGAATATGCCTTTTCCAAACTGCCAGCTTGCTAATATTGGAAACTCTATATTTTTATGTTTAATCCTTGGCTAGGAAAGCATCTCTCTTCCATTTCTCCTTGTAATGAGGTTCATACTGAACTATATTAGAATTAGACATGGTCTCAATAAATTGAGCCTATTTTAACAGAATAAATTGAAGCTCAATGCAATAACATAATTATTTACCATACATTATGTCAAGAGCATTGTCACTTTAGGCACCTAAACAAAATGACTAATCACTGTATGCCTGTTGCCTGTGCAATGAAACAGACACCTTCATATGATAACTCAGATCCTAAAGAAGGCACCTCTTTTTCTGTCAGCTGCTTGAGATTGAGTCTGTAGGGCAGCTCTGTTCAGAGTGCAGGCCCCTCAGTTGTGTGACTAATGATGCACAAGATGAATACAGTCCTAAGCACTTGTGAACTTTTACGTATCTTGGAACGGCATACTCAGTTATAGGAACAAACATTTTCTGTGAAATGCCAAACCACTGCAAGATCACTGCCAACAAACATTGAAGTAAAAAGAACTTGGAAAATAAAAAGAAGGAAAAGGCAATCCAAAGCCTGTTTCTGGACTAAGTAATAAGAAATTTCTTGCAGTGGAGCAGGAATATGATCATGGCTCAGATAGAGAAAGAGCTGTAAATATTATAAGCAGGATGACAGAGAATGCCTTTATATAGGGAGTACAGATTTTATGAGAGGCTGAAGAGTCACTTGTTAGGACTTGAAAGTCTCTGTCTAGGGAGAGAAAAATGGAGAACCTATGTACTGTGAAGACAAGAATGGGATTTGGTAGGTATTTTTCAGAGGAAGAAAGGAGGAGAGGCAACAGAATTTGGCTAGATGGAGTAGAATGGTTTGGGAACAAGGAATATCACTGCCAACAGAGAGAGAGAAACATAAGAATCTTGAGTTTAAGAAACTTCACAAACGGAGGTGTTTTCTGATTTTGTCCATAAGTAGAAGTAAGAAATCAGTGAAAATATGTGTAAAAATTATTGGTTTATTTTGGTTATTTTCTTTTTTCCACAATTAGTTTTTCCAACTTCTCTTTTGTGAACTACTGTTACCTGAGGCCCCATTGTTGGCGATAAAAGGAAAAGAAGAAAACCAAAACACTGACAACATTTACAGGAGTCGATTTTGCAGGGAAAATTCTAAATAGCTTTTTATGGCTCACTTAATGGTAGGCAGAAATGTAGTTTAGAGGTACTGAATACACTTTACAAGCTGGATCGTGTACCAGAAGTAGTCAAGATCAGCCAGAGCTAACTTACTCTGTGTGTGGGATCTGGTGAAGAAGGGATTTAAAACACAGCCTTAGTTAAAGGGAAACTTCAATGTCAGGGAAAAAATGGTCTTATCAGAGATATTTCTCAATGTTGCAGTTTTGTAAATAATTTCTAGTTGTGGGGGAAATGGCTTTATGTGCTGCTTTGCTTCTGCCGTCAATAAGTATTTTCTTACATAGTTTATCAATGATAAATATATGTTTAACTAAGGAATATTTCTATTAGTATAGGTCTAGTCAGTAACATAGGCTAATTTATCCAGCCATTTCATTTTCTGGCAGGCAAATAACTTAGTGCTTAACATTTAAGAGTGGAGCAGAGTTTGTGATAAATATGTGTTCTTAAATGACACCCTTAGTGTAGAATCTGATAATAAACAGTCAACATCAGACTGTAGACATTAGACTTAATTTGGCAAGTAAGTACTAAAGATTCTTCCTTCAAACAGTTTATTTCAGTTTTAGTACAGTCTGCATTTTGCAAATAACTTTGAATATTAAGTTAATTTAATATAAAAATATTTATATTAAGATATTGGGAAATAAGATTTCATTCTCCAATTGACTTGTTTTCCAGATGTCTCCATTTCTTCATGTTGCCAGGTGTGTTGAATTGCTAAACTCACTATGGCAAGTCTGACAATTCACTTTCAAGCAACCTGCTCTGATTAGATCTAAATTATTCTTTGGAAAAGAAGACAGTTTTTTTGTTTTTGGGTTTTTTTTTTGGTACACAGCATGCTAATAGATTCCAGGTGTCAAATTGAATGAGAGGCATTGATTTGAGTTTAATTTCTCAGACAATAAGTTGAAAAAGCTTCTGTAGATTACTCTCCCCGGGACAGTACTATGCACAGGGATACCTAGACCATGCATCCCCATACCTGTGTCTAAGTTTATTTCTCAAGTGAGAGAAACAAGCTTCTTAAGCATAGTACCACAGTAAATAGCCATACGGTCTCTGAGACAACAGAGCATTATGACAGTACTTGAAGCACTGATTCCCTTTAGATACGTGTTTTATAAGCTCACAACACATTACAAATTTTACTGATAAATTGAAGAGAATGAAGAGAAGTTCTTGCTCATCAAGGTGATAAAGCCAACTAGCAGGTAATAAAATGGAACTGCCTTGTATATTTTGACAGGTCAGAGAGTCAGGAAAAGTGTTTGTATCCTAGAGTGTAAGTTGCAGACATCCATTCTCCCTTTCTGACCACTCTATGTTTTATCTTTTTTCATAAAATTTTCCATCGGAATTCATATGTCTTCTTCTGACTCATATTTCTAAAATCATGCACACTTTAATTAAGTTGTAGCACTGATAACAACATCTTCAAAGAACATTGCTGAGGCTGTTCAGATCTCTCCATTTTAAATCATAGAGTACAAAGGTAATTTATTTTTTTAAAAAGCAGTCAACTAAATCTTTTGAATTGGCTCCAAACATTTTCATTGCTTAGCTATAAAGCATAACATCTGAACTACTTTCTGATTAAAAACGTTCTATAGGAGGTTAACAGAAAATCTTAAATGGAATTGCCAGTTCCATTGATTAGATTCAATTTACCATGCCAGCTGAGTAAAACCTTATTTTATTTAACTTATTTTGTGTATTGTTATTCTGCACATGAGTAAAGGCTAACCTGTTTTCTCTCCTATAGGATTTTATTATCAATCAATCAATAATCTTCAAGTGAAAAAGGCAGAATTTCAAAATAGTTTGAATCTTGAATCTTTCAGAAGTCAATCTGTTTTACTTGGTTTTGCTCAAAAGGCAAATAGTGAGGAATAAAACTTTAGATCTGCTTATGTAAGTTAAACAAGTTGTGCAGTTGAATTTGGCAACTATTTAACACCAGACATGAGAGATAAATCATTTAAGAACATTCATATTTTCACATCAAATTATAGGAAATCATTTCCCCTCCAGTCTTCAAAGTAAGATGTGTGTGAATCCATCTGCTTTTCAAAGAAACTAGAATGAATTTATTTAATGAGAATTATCACCACTCTTCACAGTTTCAGAACTGAAAGGTGAATAAGTAATTTACTAAACAGATATGAGAGTTGTGGTTTTGACAGTGGTAAAGGTTGAACAACTATCCACTGAGTGCCACAATACACTAAATATTCTTAAAAATTACTGGAACAGTAACATCCAGAAGATCAGTGGTCTGGTTTTTAGCTGTAACCGGACAGGAAGGTGTCTAGCAAACATTATTTTCATTTTCAGCAATTCTATCTGTAACAATTTAACACTGTCTGTAGAGTTATCAGTAGGGTGGGACTGATTCAGAACTGTACATTAGACTCTAACCACAGAGAAGAGATGGAAAAGGTTTACTGCAATTTCATTTTTCTCTGCTTTTATGAACTTCTTTATTTCTCAAGTTGCAACACACAAATATTCAATTGCTAGCCTTTCAAATCTATATGGTAGTTGGTTTTTTGTTTTTTGTTTTTGTTTTTGTAATGTTAGATCTATTTTAGAGCACTCTCCTACTAGATGAATACCATTTGGGGCTGATACACAACAAATTTTTCATTTAAAGAGATAAAATATTCCATCATGTTAGCTTTTCATCAGAATTAAAATTCTAACGCACTGGGATTCTATTCTTTTAAAAGTTTATTCTGTTATTTTATTCTCAACTTTAAAATATTTGTCTGGATCACAACAGATATGAGATTAGGAAATACCTAACATTTTACCTTTTTTTCCACCAATAGACAAGTGTCTGAGTAAATGAACATCTGTTAAAGTTATACAAATAGGAATAAGAGATTCAAATTTACTTAAAAATTCTGTGGTTTCAATTTCCATTTAGAATTTATTCATCAGTAATTATTTTTCATATTTTAGTCTCTAACACTCAAGTCATTCACCCAAGTAAGGATGCTGCCTAAATCATCAAGTAGCAACCATTGTAGTACCATTGAATAGTATCAAGCCATAGTACCTAAGTGTCCTGGTTATAGTAGCCAGGATCAGTTTGTCACTGTGTGGGTGTGTATTTTAAAGCCTCTATGTCATTTTTCTCATGAACTGCTCACAATGGCCCATTTGCAGCAGCTGCCAAGGGCACACCCAACCCCTCAGGCTACAAGATGGGTGCTTAGGAACTTCTGTGAGATAAAGAAGTTTTCCTGGCTTCAAACTCATCTGAGCAGTCATATCTGCTAATGGGCCATCAGGAATGCCAAAAATATGCCATTATATCTCCACCCTGGTGGAGGGACTGGGCATTCCCATCTGAGCCCAAGCAGATATAAGCTTGGAGTTTTAGGACTAGGATTGCTCTTCAGATCCAGAGGAGAACCAAAGCCTCGACCAGACTGACTGCCACCAGACTGCAACCATCATTTTCACCAGCAGGTTTCTTCCTTTCTTCTTACTTTGAACTCAGGGGGTCTATTCAGCACAGGGGTTGGTGAGCTCCATTCTGCTCATGCCCCACTGTGCTGGGCTGTACATCTGTTTTTCTGACACAAATGAATTTTTCCTTCTGTATCAGTGTATTTTTGTGATCTTTTATTAAATTGCTATGCTGACTTTCAGTCCTGTTCTGAGTCAGATTGATTTCTCCTGCCAGTTTAACTACAAACCAACACACTATTTATAGTTTTAGATAAAGATATTTCATTGCACATAAATGTATTTGGATTATTATAATATATCTTTTATTTTTTACTGCTACACCTCTGTTGTTGTTGTTGTTGGCTAGACTTCGCGAACGATGATTTTGGGATAAGCCTGCGCAATGGATTTTTTAGGTGAGGCACAGTGTGCGCAGAACTGGCCCCACTCCCTTTACTCCTGAGGTTCTTTTTGCCACGGCCGAGCAGCTCGGACGGTGACAGCGAGTTCCTCGGGATTCGAACCGGCGTCCTCAGAGGAGGAGCCGGCTCCACAGGCGGCGACTTACACCATTTACACCTCTGTAGGAACCACAGAAAATAGTGATGGAAAAATTATGCCTGCTTTCTAAGGTAGAGTAATCCATTGTGATCCACCTGAATTTTCAAGGGAACTTCTCAGCTGACAAAATCAGACAAACAGAATGATCACTTGTGAAACTCTCTTTTTTCCCCGTCTTTTTTTCTTCAGATTCTTCATTTCTCTGAAGTATCTCTTTCAAAACTTACTGATATCACCATCCTTCTGAAATAGATGATGGAATTGATACTATAGAATAACAAGACAACAATAACATCCTTAATCACCTGAATATGCATATTCTGGGCTGCTTTTCTCTCTAGTATTTTTTTAAATCTGTGAAAGATTTCTATTTCCAAAGATAAACATAATATGAAAGTGGGAAGTGAGAAACAAAGCTCAAATGGTGAACTGTGATTCATCATCACCCAAGTTTGAGGGAGGTTCAACAACTCTTTGAGCTATGGTCAACTTATTCTCTGTAAGCATGGTGTTCAAATGTTATTGTTTCATTATCATAGTACACAATTTTTACCCAGGAGTGGAAGCAGATTGTTTCAGGCAGCAAGTAAACATAGGACAGGGGTCTGCGGTAGGTGGAGTGACAAGAAACATTTTAAACCTTCTTAATATCGTCTTTTATGGACATTAGGATGTAACAACATGACAGTGTGGTAACTGTGGCTTTTGGTAATCACCACGGCAAAAAAAGTGCAATTATATCTGTATGCACAGCTTCATCTAGGTTTCAATCTATCCAGATTTGAATTTTCCAACAACAAAACTAGTAGTCAAAATAATTCACTCAGAAGCTTCTCAGAATTACTCTAGGAATGGGTAAAGTGTTTATTCTCCAGGGCAAGTGTCTTATTTCTACAGCAAGAGGAAACTTCTGTGCTGTTTCACTGCATCGGCAACTTTTATCCTGGCTCAACCATCCATTACAAGCTACAGTATTCCACCAGATCAGCAAAGGAGCTTTGCAATTCAAACTGTCATTTCATAAAGTCTCTTTGAATTTCTGGAGCAAATATTAAATATAAGTGTAGAAAACATACTATTAGAGGTTCTGCTTCTTAGGCATATGTCTCCTGTGAACAATCTTATTGAATTGAATTGCTCTGTTTTTAAGCCTGAAGGGTTAAATACAGTACTGCTTTTAAATTTTCACAGAAGATTTTTGAAAAGTCTCCTTGGTGGACAAGTAAAAATTGCTCTTAAGCAGTGGTCCTTCTTTCCAGGCATATGGCTGAACTATTCCAGGAAAGTAGTTCATGGTTCTCTAACAAAACCAGAGAGCAGATAAGAATATGACAGGACAAGGATAAAATCTATCTGCCATTCAAGTGGAAAGAGTGCCCAGGGCCCTGAACTGCCTCAGTTTCAGCACTGGGGCACTCACAGATGTTACCTGTAGAAAATATATTTGTTTTTCCAAAGAGAAATCATAAGCATATAGCAAAATGATATGTTGAATACATAAAAATATATGTACAGAAGCAAAATATGAATGTCTGGAGTACCATTACAAAAAAACTTAATCTTGCCAACCACAGCTCTTATTAAATACTAGTGTAAAAGATGGCAGGCACATTTTGTCTAGCCTTTCTTAGTTGTTGTTGGCTGGACTTCACGAACGAAGATTTAGGGATAAGCCTGCGCAATGAATTTTTTAGGTGTGGCACAGTGTGCGCGAAACTGGTCCCACCCCCTTTACTCCTGAGGCTTGTCTACATGGCCAAGCAGCTCGGACAGTGATAGCCAGTTCCTCCAGGATTCGAACCGGCGTCCTCAGAGGAGGAGCTGGCTCCAGAGGCGGAGACTTATACCACTTGGCCAATGTCCCGCCACCCTTTCTTAGTGATTAGCACCATTTTTTCATGCATGTCCACTAAGTCTATTATCAGCAAGTTTTAACAAGTTCTACACATTTTATTTAATCTTCTACAGATACATGGATTGGAAGGTTTTTTTTTTTCCTGCATTTCTGCAGTGATTAGCGATTTTTAACACGGAAGCAATAAAAATCATAATCTCTAAGAGCCTGTAAATAAGGCCTCTTGAACTCAGAAACATAAACTTAATTTATACACAGAGCTGAGGCTGCCATCTCTAGAGGCACAGGTTCGCAGTAAGCTGTAGGAAACTTACTCTCATGGCAGTTCCTGCCTGCTACACTGCTGGTGCTTATGCACATGGCACACTTTGAATGGCGCAGACAGATGAACTTGCAAATTAACCTTATGAAAACATGAATGAAAGGAGAAAGAGGCCTGGATAAAGGACATGGCTGTTGGTTTGGGGTTTTTTTTTCTTGTAATCACAGCCTTAGCAAGCAGCAAATTTTAGCCTGATGTCAAAAGACTGAGAATATTAGTTTCGGATTAAATAACCTATACATCTGAACTTTAGAACTGAAACTCTGGACACTGAACCAGTCGCAACACAACATAAAGCAATTATACCAGTCTTAGTCATTCATAAATTCATTAAGAAGTGTGTATGTTAATTAGGTATAATAGCATCAGTTTAGTGAGGTAACTTTTTACCTTGCTAGATAAGTTGTTCCCCTCCCTTTGTGTGGCACTGTTTGAAAGTGACTTCTAGTGGAATGGAGAAGCTACGTGACAGGAGGACTGGTTGAAATTACATTTTCACAACAAAAGTGTAAAAAGACTTGGAAAAAATCCTGTGTTCTAGGACACCACATTGCTTACATTACTTACTTTAAATGTCAGGTTGTTTGTAATACAACCTAATGCTGAGCATAGCCAGTGACTTTTGCAGATTGCAGCAGAGGAAGACGAGAAAAGCTGACATTAAAATAAAGACAGTGAAAAGTGCATCGATGGGGAAAGGAAAAATGTGAAGAGAGAGAGACAGAGTATATATAAGAACAGTTTTGAAGACAGAATTCAGAGTTCTAAAAACATAAATGTGAATTTATCACATTAAACATTTAGAATAAGCAATTGAATCAGTAGGTGCACATATTTAAACAGATTGATGTTGAATATATTTACTGAGCAAGCAGGGAAGGGACTACAAGGTCAAGAATGGTTCCTGAGAGAGTGGCAGACAGGACAGGATCAGGTTAGAGGCAGATTAAGGCCACATGTTTATCTGAAAGGACCTGGTGAGACAGGAGGAGGGAGGGTGGTAGGGACTGCTAATTTTCTGTGAAGAAGAAAGTCAGAAGACATTCTGCAGCAGTGCAAGGGATCTTGCACTGAGTACCCTTTCAGAGTGGAGTGGACGTTGTGGAAGGTGATAATGGCAGAGGCCTTCAATTTGCATGTTGATCACAGAAGCAGCATAGGCACTGGCTGATGGGGAAAGAATCTGTTTTCAAAATCTACTGAAGGCTCTCTTTCTGATCCAGGTAACCTAGTTGCCTTTTCTTTTTCTTTTCAAACTATAATTTAATTCACAATTTATGAAATAAGGTAAAGCTTCATTTATAGGACTACCAGAACATTTCTTTCTTTTATGGCAAAACTTGGCTCTTCAGTTGCTGTGACTTAAATTAACTATTTTTCTGAGTGAAGAAACCTTGCCCTACATTGCATTCTCTGTCTAGTAGAGAAGTAGAAAAAAAAAAAAGGAAAAAGATAAAAGGAGGGTAAGAGACACTCAGGTTTGTGAGATTGTAGAGATTGAAGATTTTACATGGAGTGCTTTTGGTAGATCTGTCAACCATGTAGCCAAACATGACTGAACCTGGTGTGTCTTTATTAACAGCACAGAAGACAACAACCCTTTAGTTTTATTGTGGAACAAATGATTCAGTAATAAAAATCAAGTTTTTTCAGCTGCTTAAGCCTTTATTAACACTCAAGGTATCTTGTCTAAGCAACACAGAATTTTTTGGGCTAAATGTCAGTCTTTGTATTTTGGTAATTGAGCATCCAATAAAGCAATACCCATCATAAAGAGAAAAGATAAAGAGGTCATACTCCAAATTCAAAGCTACAGACCCAATTCAAAGTGTTCCAGAAAGATTCAGGATCCTTTCCAGTGGATGTCTGATCCATGACATAGGTTTGAAAAAGAAAGGAATTACAGACATTGTAACCTCCATACCTGCTCTAGGAGCCTGACCTAAACCTATCAAGATGAAACCCATGGATTATGGAAACATCTTTTTACCTTTGTTTCGCTCTGAATGCTGCACAATTAAAATGCAGGCACAAAAAATGCCTAGATCAGGGACATGAGATCCCAAACATCTTTCTATTCTAATAGTTATGAAGTTGGAGAGGATTTTTGGGGTTGCATTTGAAGCTGGAAAAATAAAACATTCCTTCAGTTGATTAACAATTGCTAGAAAATTCTTCCCAGACAACTGAAGAATGAACACAGAATCTTGCCTGGAAACCTTTCTTACATGAGAAACCCAAATCAAAAGCAATGAGAACATTCAACTGAGAAACCTAGAAGACCAATTGATGCCAAATTAGGAGAACAAAGAAAATGCTGTGTTTAAGAAGGTGTTTCCTCCCATATGATTCCACTAACAGGACAACACTGTTCTTCATACCTAAGAGATGTGTGCAAAATATATCAATGTACTTCATGAAATGCTCTTTATATAACAATAACGTTCTTGTTTGCTTGATTTTGGTGTTGTCAGGCATGAAAATCTTACTTCTTATTTTGGGTCCTAAGCTGTTTTTGTCAATTTAAACTGTTCTTAACATCTATTCCCCTACCCATGGGTTAATGTTCCAATGGAATTTGCAGGGAAAGCTGAAAAAGAGCAAGACATTTTCTCTGCTTACAGTTAGCTGTAATGAGATGACTACTCTCAGAAGTTGGACTTTATATACTTGTGACTCTTAACATATTAAATGTGTTCTAAAGGATGACTCAGCATAAATAATGCATAATTTAATAGACAAAAAATTGTCTTAGTTTTGATGTGGAGTTTTCTGAATTTTGTAAGATAGATTTTCTTCAAGCAGAATTGGTAGCTTTAGTTGGGCAGGGTTTGTTTTTTGTTTTTTGGGGGTTTTTTTTTAATAATTTATTTTGCTAGAGTTCTGTATCCTCAGGGAGGAAAATGTGGATAGACAAAAACTTATTACAGAAGACATTATCATTTCCAAATCTCACAGAAACAGATACAGGATTCAGGGTGAAAATGTTTCATTCTCAAAAGCACTGACATTCTGTTGATAGGGATTTCAATAAATAAACAAATGTTGCTCTTTGATAACCCTCTTTCTATACAGTAGTAGTTCACTGCAGAGGCAGAGCTCTTTACAGGCTTACTGCTGTGAATGAAAAAGGATGACAGTCAGATTAAAAGCTTCCAAGGAAAACTTGAAATTTATGTCAAGATAAAAGCTGGTGAGTGTTATTTACAGTTCTGTGTCCTTATTCAAGGCATTCATACTAATCTGGACATATTACTAGAAATGTTGAATAACTGAAATAGTTGCTGCTTTTCAGACCTCAACACATCTCTAAATTATATGTATCCTTGAAGATGATATTAATGTTACAGAACACTATAGAAATAAGTCTACTGAAATCAATTCCTTGAAATAATGTTTTCAGAAAGTTCTATATTGAACATATAACAAATATTTCCAAGGTTTCAGCCATTTAAAAAAAGCCCTAAAACATTCACTCTGTCCACTATCTCCCCTTTCACTTTTATCTATAAAGGTTTTCACAAATACAGCTTGTCCACAAGAAACATACATTCTAAATAGACAAAACACATTCAATTTGCACAAGAGCATTCCTGGAAGTTTGACATACCTTCCTTTTCCACTATTTTTCCCATGTATTCCTAACCTGTTTTTTCTATTTGTTCACAGACAGGTTCAGATTCATACCACCCTTCATGGTATGAGCAAAAATATACCTTGCTGATAATTCTCTAAGCACAACAGATATATACTGCCACTTTTTCTCCAAAGGAAACAACAGTTAATAGGCTGCAAGAGGGGCTTCCCACCAAGACTTCTCAATTTCCATTTCAAACACTGCTTAGAAACTCTTTTATAATGTGTAATACCATGGATTCTAGCAGGATCATGACCCCATGATTATAGTCAAATAGGGATAAGTTACTGCTGCAGTATAAGACTGTAAAAAACTCCACAGGTAAACAAACATAAAAATAGTTGGATGAGAGAAAAGTAAATATAGCATGTTAACTTGCAGTCCCTTGCATATTGTTTCTGTTGCTACTACAAAACCATTCAGAAACAAACATGCTATACATATATGTGAGAAATTTGGTGTTTTTAAAAACTCTAACTGAAATATCTGTTTCAATAAATACTCATATTTTTTGACTTTTACATGTCTCAGGAGCTAAAAAAAATCTTGTCAATGCTTAGGGAATTGCTGTTAAGTGATATCTAAAACTTAAGTGGCATGAGAAGACTAGAATTAGTACTGTGTATTAATCAAATTTTGTCAACTATTGGTAACATATGGCATTATAATTATGTCAAATATGTTTACAAAAGAAGTGAACAGGTGCTAACGCTTGTGTTCCAAATGTTGACAGGCCTTAACAAGACGTTTTTTGATTACCAAACTATGTCCTGCAAACAAGGCAAGAAAAGAACTATAAACTAGGGCCAAAAAAAATTTTCCAAGTAACTTACATATCTCCCCAAACTTTTATGAAACTTGTTGTTTCCAATCTAATTTGAGTAGTCTAATCTAATAGTAGTCAGGATTCCACATTATGCATGAAGTAGAAAAGCAATTTTTGAATAGTATTGTTCTTTCCAATTCATAATGTGAATGTACATGTACTGCTTACACTGTTATCACCAGTATTTCTTATTACTGACATTGTGCTGGATTCCAGAGGCCTTGCCAGAAGTGATAGTCACGTGGCAGCCATGTTATGTTCCTATGCATAAAAGACTGTCTGTTTACAGAGTTCAAAATCTCAGAAAGATGCACAACAATGGAATATTATGAACAGGGCACATAAGGAAATTATGAGACATTATTTGAAGAGAAAGAGTCATTTGGAACAGCTTTATTCAAGAACAGTGAGAACTTCATTTTTTAATAGTACTTCTTTAATACTATGGATGCCTAAAATACCTATTGAACCAAAATAGTCATGACTTTCTAGTAAGACAGAAGAGATTACTATACAAAAATCTTTGTACAGTTATTAAAGGATTAGTGTGCTCTGATTTGTTTGATCTAACAGTAATATCAGATATGGCTCACTAACAAATAACTTTTAGTAGTAAGCGACAAAATGTACAACTATTCTTCTTAAGAAGAGACAGCATGCAACACTATTTCAGGCTGTTGGATGTTTAAACTGTAAGCAATTTAGATATCATGCTGAAAGGTACAATAATAAAGGCAAAGGAACAGACCGGCTTCTGTCTCCTTAAAGAGTGGCTTTAAGTAAACTCTCACTGATTTTAAATAATTTCCATTATTTCAACCTGCTGTCACTTCATTGCTTAAGATCATTTCCTCTTAGAAATTACATGTGATTCATGTGCATTAATGTGCAGGTCAGGTTAAAAAATAATCAAGTTACTGCAATTAGTAGGAAGTGTAAATTCTTAATTTACATATACATAAGTAAAAAAAAAATAATTTTCTAACATGCTGATCATTTCAAGTGGCATTAAAAAAGACTTTAAAAATATTTAAACTGATTCAAAAAATATTTTAAAGCATAGGTAAAAAACCTGCGCCCCTCCATGAAAACCACTCCACTGTGGCATTCAAAGATCTCTTCTGCTCAGTATTCACATTAAGACTTTGTGAGACAGGACTGACACCAGGTTATGTATTTCTGATTTGCATTATTTAGGTGATGTCAAACCCCAGTGATAAGTACTACACTCACTCAATGGGTCATATGGCTACACTCAAGGACGAATGTATACTGGTATCAGTCACCTCTACACACAAGAAGAAATGGACATGAAAGACATCTCGATTAGTAAGGGAGGACAAAGGAGAGCTATCACAGGAACAGAAGGAAGATGCAGAACAAGACCAAGACCAAGAAATAATCACTTGATCCTTATCCTGAAGAGAGCTGCAGGATACATGAAAAGATTTTGGCTGTCTGCTAGCAAGCACATTACCATCTGGCTGCTCCTATGCTGGGATAACAGGGCTAACCATTTGTAATTAGAGGGTATGGAAGCCAAGCAGCTGGGATCACTTTCTAGGGAAACAGGCATTGACAAAGTGATTGAAAGAGGGAGACTCTGGAGGTAATTTCTGTCAAGCATGTAGGAATAGTATTCCACCAAGAAGCATGTTATATGCCACCTAGGCAGGTGGGTTACAGTCGAGAAAGGTATCCAGTACCTGAGGGAATAAGCTGTGCTGGAGATGATTTTGACCTGAACAACACACAGCTACCCACAGATCCAGATGAAGTCCAATGGACAGGACTCATGTGGAGGAAATTTTTAAGGTGCACACCATGGTCTCACACCAATCCATTGGCAATAATAACCTGGAAAGAAAATGGGTCATCAACTGTGGATGCAGTGCAGACAAAGACAAATATCTCTTTCTTCCTTGTCTCAGCTCTGAAAAAGTGTGCAACACTGTTCCAAGAGTTCCAGCAACAAAAAGAGGATGTTCTATAGCCCACTCCATGGACCCACATCTCAGCTATTAACAATAAGATTTCTTTTGCTCAAGAGGATATAGAAGCTATACACCATTGGGTACCCTATGGTTTTACCTGAGACCACAGAAAGGAAATGAGAAAGTGGGATGGGAAATCTACCTCAACCCTAGAGGTAGGCAATTCATGACTTGCAGGGAAAAACATCCATAAATAGGGGTTCTTCCAGGAAAGTTGTTGTGAATACAGTTGGCAGTTTCACAGGTGGAATGGAAGGATTGATTTTACTCCTGATCCCATAGAAAAGAAATTCTAGTCCATTTCAATAAGAAGTAGGTGGATAATCCTATGACCAATAGGCTTTAGAGGGCCCCTGCTTTTCTGAATATCAAGGTAATGGACTTTATGTCAAGACTACAGAGGGTACAAAATTTAATTCAACTCCACTTTCTCCACCTACAACTATATTGCATAAAACCAGCCACAGCAAAGCTGCATCTTTCAGTAACCTATCTCATAGCTCTTGGTTATTGCTGCCATCTTAGTCATGCCAAACAGCCACCCACCCCATCCATCTCCAATTATCATGCTTGCGGGGAGCAAGGAGAATCTATCATCACTGGTTTGAGATAAGTTCTGCCTTTGCTTTATTGTCTGTGTAACTTCACAGTGCAGCCTGAAGCAACTGACACAAGGAGTATAATGCATAGAGCAGTGCATTCATCGTGCCAATAAGAACTCAGAAGAGGCTGCTTAAACTTCCATAGAGTATTCAATTTTAAATTGGAAACTGCTGTTACCCCAACCTGGGGAATTTAAAATAGAGATGGTCCTGACATCAAATATTTCAAATATTTCGCAAAGCACAACATTATTTATCATGACTATATTCATTCTTAAAGTGAGAGGAAATTTTAGTATCATGTATTCATGGGAGATCATTCAGACGTCAATCCAATGTATTTATTTTCTTCTTAATCTAAAAAACATTCTTGTTTTTGGATACAAAACAAGAATAGGGGAAATTCAATTTACTTTTTAGTAGAAAACATAAAGGGAATACCAAAAAAAATAGAATGAAGAATGAAATGTTAACTTTATATATATATTTTTCCCTTTAAACTCATTCTCTTTTCAACCCAGACCATTTAACTTACAGATCAAACAAAAGAAAAAGCACAGAAATTATTTTTCAGTAAAATTTGAAGTTTATTGTTTAAAATATTGTTCATTAAAACAAATTCATATGATATGAAATATAATTCCACTCTTCCTACTATGATTGTTTCTTTAAGAACTGGGTAGATTACAGATATGTACAGTGATCAGTTCATAGCTATTACCTAAATAATGCTAAAATACTTTAAAGAATAACTAAATTAATTTTTTCTTTTTTTTTTTTTTAATTTCCAAAAGCATTGAAGGAAATGTGTATGAAAAAACACTATCAAAGCCCATCCAATATCATAAAACCAAAATACATTAACTACCTTCCTCTCAACAACATTAAATATTTTTAACAGGTTGCAGTATTGTGAAGAGGAAACTAAGAGTATACAAAAGCAAATAAGGAAGACTGAAGAGATGGAATTGCAGGATAGATGGAGGAGCAGCTCTCTGGTGTACTAGAATAGAGGTGAGAATGTATATGAACAAGTAGACAGTAATACTTCAGGGCAAGACCCACAGAAGTGAAGTATTATTGATTAACTGTATTTTTAGCATGATGTGCTGGTTTAGAGGTAAACCAGTAGGAGAAATGAATCCAACTCAGAATGGGATACCAAGTCAGAAAAACAATTAAATACATCTGGTGTTTTTGTGTTTGTGCCACAAAAACACCAGATGTACAGCCCAGCACAGTGGGGCACAAGCAGAGTGGAGCTCACCAACCCTGTGCTGAGCACCACGTGGCCCCCCTTGAGTTCAAATTAAAAAGAAAACAAGATACCTGCTGATGAAAGTGATGGTTGCAATCTGGTGGCAGTCTCAGTCTGATCAAGGCTCTGGTCCTCCTCTGGAACTGAAGAGAGCCCCCAGTTCCAAACTCCAAGATTATATGCACTTGGGCTCAAATGGGAACGCCCAGTCCCGCCCCCTGGGCGGAGACTTTCACAATGGGTGATTTACTTTGTGAGGTGAACAATGGCATATTTTTGGCATCACTGATGGCCCATTAGCAGATATGACCCCTCAGGAGTGTGTGGAGGCAGGAACACTTTCTTATTCCACAGACATTCCTAAACACCCATCCTATAGCCTGAGGGGTTGAGTGTGCCTTAGACACTTGCTGCAAATGGGCCATTGTGAGCAGTTTGTGGGAAAAATGACATAGAGGATTTTAGAACACACACCTCCAAAGTGACAAACTGATCCTGGCTACTAAAACCAGGACACATGAGCAACTTTTTGGTCAGTCTTGAATATTCTGATAAACACCAAAATGCAAGCTTTACATGCTGCATTAACGTATGCTATAGACCTTCTCTCCACAGCAGATAACAACTGAGGTGTGTGTATACCCTAGATGAATTCTGAACTAGTCCTGCTTCAAGCTTGAATTTTATCCAAGAGGCAGCAAGAATGTTTCTCTCTGGTATTTTTTTTTTCTCAGAAATTGCCTTTAGCTTTTTACACCTCAGTCTTCACATAGACAAGTACTCTTCCTCTCCTTTTCTCTCTCAGTCTCTTCCTCACTCTTTCCTGCTATGTGACTTGCAAAATAACTTTTTCAGGCTGATGTTCACAGTATATTTTACCTTGAGACTGGTACATTAGTAGATGTCAAATGGCCGAAGTCAAAAAGCATTTCTCATGCTCATAATTGGCTGAGTCTAACCTGTATGATCAGTCCACCTCAACAGAAGCCGAATCAGAGATGATTCCTCAGACAGGCAGCCTGCATTTAAACTGATCCCTCTGGTCAACTAGGCAAAAAACAAAACAAAACAAACAACAACAAAAAAGTTAAACAGAAATATTAAAACACACAAAAACAAACAAACAAAAACCAAAACAAACAAACAAAACAAAAAACAAACAAACAAACAAAAAACCAAACAAACACAAACAAAACAGTGTGGCTGCTCTGGCAGTCTTATTTCCTATCACACTTATTATTTTCTGTAATTCCTTTGAGAACTGTCTTACTTTATTTTCCATTTACTTCAAGATGAGAACTTCCCACTTTAAGAGATGCCTTTTATTCCCACTGATATCAAAATTTCCCCCTGCCAATAGACTATTTTTACACTATAATATTTCTGCAAAGAAACTTACACTCTTCTCATATGTCTCCAATAACAAGTTATCATTGTGACTTCATACCTGGCATTATAAAAGTGCATCCTGCTTTTGCAAGAGGGAAAAAGATGTTTCACTGCTGTCTGAAATCCGTACTCTCAGTCCATAACATGACATACTGACCTTAGAAGTCACACACATAATACATTAACAGTCTACTATTCCTGCCTCCCCACCAGCTGTCTGGAAGATGCTGTATTAGGAATTCGCACCTTGCAACAAATAATTGTATTCTTATTTCACAGGAGACATTTCTTTTATTAAATTAATTAAATATCCCGTTCAGACTAAGAGGTATGAAATTGAAGAGAAAAGAAGGGAAGAGAACAATCGGGGCATGGCAGTAAACACAAGCAGCACTGCCAATGACTTGCATTTATATGTCCTTTCCAGTCTTTCAACAATGGTAAAATACCACATTTCCTTGCTTTCATATGCAGATATAATTACTATTTTCAACCTGAAAAATAATATTCGGATTGAGATGGTGGAAGTCAAAAGGTGACAGCAAATGTAAAAACTGTACTTGTGCAAACACAGAACTTTTCATCTGCATGAACATAAACAATTTATAAATGTACACCTAGCAGTACAAATGAGAACCAGGCAGATGGGAAACTTTCCAAAACTAAGAGTGAGACAAATTCAGGAGGATAGCACATCTGTAGAATACAGATTTCAACAATACATCTGGTTTTTATCGTGTTCAGGCCCTCACAATTTTAATAAATTGTCACCAGAATTAGGTCAGTAATAGTGGTTCATAAACAACAAAATGTCTCATTTTCCTAAACCACTGAACATACATTAAAAAATAAAAACAAAAAACTTTTTTCCCAATTAATAAAAAAAATTACATTATAAGTTAATTATACTTAGAAAAACTGGAATAATTATATGCCCAAAAATACTCTAAATAAAAATTAAAATATTTAACATTTGCAGCTACACTACTTTAAAAGTTGTAATAATTTTATTAGCAGAATGAAAAATAATTAGAAAGTTCTATTCATAAAATTTTGAAGCAAAAGTTTGTCTTTACCAATTATTTTCCTTTTCACTGTTTTTACAGTTCTAGCCTGTGATCTCTCTTTGCATAAGAGCCATTCTCTCTAACTTTTCTACTTCTACTAAATCAATTTTGAGATGGATTGATCAATGTATCACTCAATATTTTACATTTGAGTGCATCATTGTCTTATAACCCAATTTTCAGAACTGTACTTTCCTCTTAATTCTTTTCCTGATTCCTGATGCTGTATTAGATTTTTGAGGCACAGCTGAGTTTTGATCTCATGTTTTCAAAGAGGAATCTACAATAAATCTTTTAATGACGATTTAGACAGTAGGATGTACATAAAATTCGCAGTTCAGCACTTTCATAATTGGTTCTCTTTAACTAGCTTGTCATCCACTCTTAGTGATTTCCTACCAATCATTGTATTGATTTTTTATAGATAAGATTAAATATTATTCTTGAGAGTGCTTCTAGTGCAGCAGCAACTTAATTTATGGGGATAATTTCCCCATCATTTAAAATAACTTTAAATTTTTTTTAATTTTTATTTTTTTAGATACAGCTCAAAATACATTTGATTTGGCAAAATACTTTTTTTACTCGTTCAAAATTTGCACTCTTTTAAATTAGAAAAGATTTCCACTTTTCAAAAGAAACAAAATATTCTTTCTTCTAATGGTGTCCTTTGCTCTGCTAACTCCAGTAAACACTTTCGATCCTCAGAGAGTCTATTGATTATTCTATATTTTTGCCATCTCCATAAAGTAGAACTTTTAAACAAACTTTACACAGCCTGTGAATGTTTTATCCCCTCAGCTTTCTAATTAACTTGTTTACTTACATTGTTAACAATTTTTATAAACATTTTCCTGTAATTTCCCATTTTCATGTTAAATTTGCTGCCTTGGCTTTATGTGCTTTTGCATTCCTACTCAGATGTTGAATTGGGTGTGTTACAGCTGTGATTCCCCAACAGCTGCATGAAGCAATTCTAGATGCAGATCCTGTGCACAACAAAAAAGTAAATCAAGACTCACACCTCCTCTTGCTTCCTAACTAACCAGTTTTTCCAATAAGTAAGCATTCAGGAGATATAAAATGTAGAGTTTGCATTTTGCATTTTTGTTTCAGACTCAGCATAAGAGTAATCAAAGTCTTCTGGTACAATTAATTTTCTGCTTTAACCACCATCTAAATTTCACTTAGCATGTCATGGTTAATGTTATTGTCAGTCCAACACAGTCAAATGCTATATTTTTATTGCTTTGTTATTTTTTCTCCTTTTTGAAAAAACTGATATTGTATTAAATTTTGAAAAAGTCATCTTGCTTATTTTTCACATTCTATATGACATAATTATTCTGGATGCTTCAAATACTTTATTGGAACATGCTATCATCTTGCTTGTGGACTCCATAAATATACTGCAATCTGACCCAATAATTACAATATCAGCTTCTGCAGCAGGATGTTCTACTCTCTTGTTGCTTCAAAGCAAACAATTCCTACTACTCCTCCAGACCACTCTGAAAATCTCCTCACATGGCCTGAGAATTCTGACAACTGTTTGTCTCCTCCAAAAAATATTACCAACCTTGACTACTTTTCTGTAATCCTCGATAAATTGGAAAAATTTTGCTTCTTCTTGTAACAAGTCAATCTACTAACAGCAGCCATAGTCACATGTGTCTCTTAGGCAGTATCTCTATGCAAGCAGTTAATACCTTGCTGATTTTCTGGGTACAGGCAGATGTTAGATATTGACCGAATATTTGTTTACCCAAGCCATTCAATGCTGTGGAAGTGTAAGCGGCACTAAATCAAGATTTCCTAATTATGGTTTTGGACTTGCTGCTTGAAGTCCCCTGTACCTTAGATCTATATTTTTTTCCCCCACCTAGGCCTACAGCTCTGCTCAGGTAAGTTTCTACTGCTTACAAAAGTGTTGGCACA
Organism: Formicarius rufipectus; assembly: GCA_013399695.1. Taxonomy (NCBI): domain Eukaryota; kingdom Metazoa; phylum Chordata; class Aves; order Passeriformes; family Formicariidae; genus Formicarius; species Formicarius rufipectus. The sequence goes on along the minus strand of VXAU01002129.1, from coordinate 281,911 downwards.
AACCTCTTAATGCCTGTAACTGTGATATTTAGGAAGTGTTCTAGAATAAAGGTTTCTGTCTGTATAAGGAAAAATATTGATATTAATGGATGATTCAAAATGGGGTGTCCTAGTAAGGCCTGCTACACAGAAAATACTTTTTTCTGTCCCATAGCCACAGTGTAATGAAGAGTCTGATATTTGTCCTCTTTTGAATACTAGTTCTTTTTCTTATGTTACTTCAAAGCTAAAGACCAACTAAAGAACAGCTCCCACAGTTTAGAAAAAAGACAGCAGACCTTGCAATTCCAAATAAATTAAAGAGATATTTCAGTAGTTATCATTTCATGATGAACCTCAATCAACCTCAAAGAAACTGTTAATTCCCAATGGAAAGTTTGTTTTAAAGACATAATGTAATACAAGGTTTACAGAAAAGGTCAGGTTCCAGCAGATGTCTTCCATATATATGCAACATTCAAAACAATCAGTATACAAACACCATTATTTCTCTAAGCAGTAATTTCAAATTCTGCTTTGATTTTATGTAAATTTTTACTCAGTTCTCAGAATTCACGACTCTTTGAAAAATCACTTGCTAAAAACAAAAACAGATATACTGTAGCAGTCCAAAAAACCATAACAAAAATTAATTTCAGAAATGGTGTTTTGAGCAGTCATTCTTTCTATTGCAGTTCGTGGTTGAACTTTAAAATGTTATAAAAAATATGTATTCCAAGTTTTGTCTTTCAGTTTGACATTAAAAACGATTATTACCTTTTCAAATTGATTTGCTGTTAATCAGTAAAAGACCTTTGCCACACAAAGGTTCCAATAAGACTCATATTAGTCAAGCATGCACACATTTCATGCTCATTTTTAACTCTGTCAAGCACATAAAAAGTGCAAAAAAGACCATTGACACTCATTCCTTTTATATTTTTTCAAAAAAACAACAACAAATAGAAGTTTGACCTAGTTACTGAAATGATGACAAGTAAATATAAATGACTGTGTATTTTTAATAAAGATATTAGGTGGGGGTGGGTGGTAGATGGGGACAAAACAACTGCAAAAAACATGTGATTGTTAAGAAAGCATCCACAAATTATGGCTGGAAATGCTGTATGCTTTAATGTGATATGCATGTAAACCCAAGCATGCAGATCATAAGTACTTCTTCTTCAATAAGGCATGTGGACTAAGAATAGTGAGCAACATGGTGGTGTTAAAATATTTTCTTCTTCAAGTCCTATTTTGGAATGAGAATTTGCAATGCTTTTGTTTGCCAAAGACTTGAGCACCTGAAGCTGAATTACCAACAACTCTCAGAGCAGAGTTCATGTTTGGGGTTACCTGTATTCATTCACAATACTTGTGCATATCATAATGAAAGAAACATGTTTTCAGTTCCATGTGTGGTATAAGGTCAACAGAATTGCTCCAGATTTGAATAGGTTATCCTGTATCCTAACCTGACCATGGTCAGAAATTCTGTGGCACTTTTCATGAGCTACAGTAAGTAAGGAAAATTCTTCATTTCTGTGACTCATTTTAAGTGGATATAAAATTCTCCATTTTGAAATATTGAATACATTTTCAATTAATTATGCCCACTATCAAAATTTCTTTTACTTTGTGTTCATTTCAGTTTCTAGTAAGAAAAGTTCAAGGTTTAAGGCCAACTAGAAACAAAGCACAACCTCTCCTCTCCTCTCACTCACTCCCCTTCCAGTCATATGGGGAAGAGAATCAGAAGTGGAAAACTGAGAAAACCCATGGGTTGAGATACAATTTAACAGGTAAAGCAAAAGTAACAGGAAACAGGGAATTCTTTCACCACTTCCCATGACCAGGCAAGTGCCTTCATCTCATGCAACAGTGGCTTGGGAATACAGACACCATCACTTCGAGAGTTTTTCCCCTTCTTTCCTCTTCCCCCAGCTTTTATTACTGAGCATGACACCATATGGTATGGGATATCCCTGTGGTCTGCTGCAGACATCTGTCCTGCTTGTGCCCCCTCCCAGCTCCTTGTGCACCCTCAGTCTCCTTACTAGTGGGGTGGCATGAGAAGCAGGAGCAGCCTTGATTCTGGGTAAGCACTGCTCAGTGGTAAGAAACATGTCTGTGTTATCAACATTGTTTTCGGCACAAATCCAAACTGGAGCTCATACTAGCTACTGTGAAGAAATTTAACTTTATCCCTGCTCAAACCAGCAGAGAAATTAATTTTCTCTGGTGGGTAAATTATTCTGCACAATCTGTCAGCCTAGAAGTAACTTTGGGGGTTTTTATTTGTTAACAGCATAAAAATGTTTGTGAGTCCACGGAAGATTTATATCCATGTAATGGCATGATCTTTCCAGTATTTTATAAAGTGTTTGAGGGTCTGTTAAAATGAAAGTAATTACATAAGTGTAAGAATTATTTGTTTAGATGCTTAATGATGTGAAGTTGTGTAACACTTCTCCCAGCTTCATGAGCTCATCTGATTAAACAGTGAAAAATTAAATAGCCTGAATAATTTCAATAGTCTCTCTAATCAGCAAAAGTTCCTTATCAGGATGAGAGATGTCTGCTGTGCTTTAAGTATTGCTATTAATTATAATGTTAGTTGAATATTTGTAATCACTTCAAAATTAACCTTTGTATCCTCAGGAGATTCTTCTTTGTAAGAGTCACTCAGAACCTGAGAGAGAAACTAATTAGTCAAAGACTGATAAATGCAGAAGGAACACAAATTAGTTCTTTGTTTACTGCTTTATGTCTTTAGTGTATAATTTGTATTGCAATTAAAATTTGTTTTATATTGTAGAAAGAAAAGTGTATAACTCAGGGATAGTAATATTTTAGAGTGATGTAGACATTTCATTAGTGCTGTCTCTTCCTTGGCCATGCAAGGTGGGAAGAAGTCTTCAGGTAGGTCTTTGACAATAAATTTTCTGCATCTCTTGTCAGAGTGCAGACTTTAAATCCACACATCATGAAGAATGGAGAAACACATTTAAGATAGAATAGCTGAATTTCAGCATGGCTTCACACAACTCCATTTGCCAAAAACGTGTGTGCTTGACATTTCCTGACTGCATCTTGATGAAGTAGGCATTGATTAATGATGTCATCCTCTCAAAAAGATACCAAAGGCCATGCCATTAATCTAATAATATTGTGATGTAATAGATTCAATTAAAATCTGTGAAATCAGTACCACATGTTATGCAAAAAATTTATTATCGATTACACTATAGATGATCTATTTAAATATGGATTTAGAAAATGGCATTATGATATTCAGAATATATAAAAAATAAAAATATATTTATATTATTAAGATTTAAAGCTCTAGGGGAAAAGTCACAAGTTTCTATTGATTGATATGACCCCCATTCCCATGTAACATGAATTAATCCTTCAACAAGGATTATATGGGTGTAAATGTAAATGCAGGACCACCTTTGCAGATCTTAAAAGATACCAGCTAAAAGATTTTTTCACACTTTCAGTCTCTTACCATGCATCCTATCACTCATGCAATGCCCTTCTATCTTAAGTATTTCAAAATTTCTTAATTATGATAATTTATTCTAAATTATCATCTTGCTGTGATTCCTGGGGTGTAAGGCACAGGACCAGGCATTGGACTTGATGATACAGATGGGTCCCTTCCAGCTCAGCATATTCTATGATTCTAAAAAGCAACATCTTACTAGTTCTGTTGATCAACTTAGAAAAATGTCACAGTACCTTAGTGACTGTTGTTATAGTTTTAGAATCTGGTGGAATTTTTCTTTCCCCTACCACCAAACAAGGAGCTAATGGCCCTTATCATTCCCCACTGCCTCTAACAAAAGGGGCAGCTGATGAGTGAAGGTGTTACCTAGCAACAGTAAATCACTGGGGTGTGGTAAGGGGGCACTTTTGGTTTTTGGCTTGCGGGGAGGAGGACTGCGGGGAGAAGGGGAGAGAGACGGCTCTCAGAGAAAACCTCTGCCCTGCAAGTTTGGTCTCCTTCCTTTTACTCCTGTTTCCGATCCCTGGATTTTTCGGAGTTTCCCTGTGCTTGAGAGAGCAAGAGACAGAGAGAAAGAAATTTGCTATCCAGGGCTTTTGCATCGGGCTTTCTGAGAGAGCCAACGGCTGCCGGCCTGGGCACGAGGAGCCCTGCAGTGTTGGCGGCTGCCAGCTCAGAGCAATGTCCCTCCTCCAGCCAAGGACTAAGAGAGAGAGTTTTGCCCACAGTAAAGGATCCCAGCTCTTTTCCTCTCCATGCAGCGCCTTCCACCAACTTCAAACCGATCATCTCAGAGGGAGACACTGAGGCCTCTCCACCCACCCCCAGGGATCAGTTCAGCACCGGCTGAGGAGCAACATCACCACCTGCTGTCCGTAAATATTGCTGCACCCAACAGGAGTAGAGACTGCAAGGGGTTCAAGGGGGGATTGTCCCACAAATTGGTCATTTAGTTCTGGTTGCTTTGTTTCTCTTGAATAGATATATATAGATATAGATATATTGTAGTTAAGGAGTGTTATCCTTTCTATTATCATACCTTAATTAAATTTTGTTTTGCATCCAAAGGAGGTCTGTCTCCTTCTTTGGTTTCTAGTCCAACAACTTTCTTAATTTCCTCTAAACTTAGACAGTATCTACAAAATTTTTTTATACTGTCCTTATTATTTCTTTCTACATTAGATAACACAGATATTTATAATTTGGTTTGAAATTTCTGATAGATAAACTACATAAACAACTACAAGGAAGGAGGTGTAAGACTGTACATCTGCTACCTGGACAGATAATATTTTCACTCTGATCTTATCTGAACAGATATTGATATATTGAGAAGTCTTTGCTATAATGAAGTGGGTTACATAGATTTTTGTGTACTGCTTACAGGAAAACTCAGGTATTTTTTGTTGTGTGGTCTCTGATAGAGTTATACTGCCTTCTGCTCACTTTTCAGAAGCTTCTAACCCTACAGATGAGACTTAAGGAGTAGATGTATGCCTCACAGTTGGTTCCCTTGAGACCAGCAGTTGCTAGTCTGTCACAAGGCAAAACAAAACTCATAGCTGCTAACTAATAAAATTTAACTTTCAGAAGCTCTACTAGGAAAGATTTGATGCAACTCTGAGGGAGTTAATAGACAGCTAATAAGAATGCTGCTGATCCTTCTTCCAAGTGTTGAACCTTCTCTGATCCTTTTTCCAAGTGTTGAACCTGCTCTACTCCGCTCAGCCTCTTGGCTTAGTTCTTGGCCATGACACAGGCCTTCAAATTTCATAGCCCAGCTTCCAACAATGTTTATGGTTTGCCTTTGTATGTCTGCTTTCATATGTTTTGTGGTTTTTTTAATTCCCAGCTCTCTCCTGGACACCAGAGTTTATCCACAGACTAATAGCAACCAAGGCACCGTGAGGACCAGCAGCTCCCTTAGCTCAGGTGAGCCCAGAGCTGGGATTCACCCTGACGTCAGACATGACTTTGCCAACAGTTTCCATCCCATGGGGACTGACCATGGTAGAGAGAACCAGGGGCTACCAACAGCATCAATCAATAGCCCCAGGCAGGGTGAGTGATGAAACAAGGCTGTGGACCAGCCAGGAGAAGAAGACAAAACAGAAGGAGAGGCTGGAGGTAGCATCCCTCTGCATGTTCCTTCCAGAGTGGGTAAGTCAAAAGTAAATGCAGAAACCTATATATTTCTCAGGAAATAAAAATGACAAAAACAATCAAAACCAGTTACATAGGCTCCTTTTACATTAACTGAAAAGTGATCACTTTTTGCAAGGAACCATTTATATCACTTTAAAAAAATACAGAGAAGGGAGATTATTCATGTTATACCTCCGTATCTTCACTGTCTATTAAGGGACCTTAGGGAAGTAGCAAGACAGATAAATTAAATTTAGGAAGCTATAGTTATATGTGATCACTCCCAGGCAAATTATTTAAACATTATCAGACATCCTGAAATTTTATTAAGAAAACAACAACATTATTTCATTTTGTTACAAGTGTTTTTGAAATCTCCCTAACCTCATAAAATATTTAATTTCCAATGAAATTGCATTTCCCTGTCCTTTAGAGACAGAATTCATCAGATCTAACATTAACAAAATTTCTATAACATAAAAATAAAGTGTAAAATCATTCATCTCAGAATAGGTCCCCCTCCTACTTTTATCTGCATCCCTACTTTCCTTAGTCTGTAATTCCTGGCACTTTTCTATTTATTGCCCCTTTCCTAGCATGAAAAATTCCAGTCTACAGGTTAATTGTAAAAAACTACAACTTTAAGTCAGTCTCCTAGGTCCAAATAAAGGAACATAATAGCACAGTGATTTTCAATAGTTTAGAGTCACCAGGAGACTTACAAACACTTTGCATCCAGTTTCAAACCATTTTCTCTTTTACCTTAATTTAGCTAACTATTTCACTGTGAGAATGCTAGCCTTGCTATATCATTTATGTGGTAGATTTTGTATGAGTTGCATAGGCTACTGGGACCATGAGTCCATTTCTCCAGAGCTGTAGTCTATTTTGAAATGAACATTTAATGCAGAAAGTTTTGCTGAACCTCCACTCACTAAACTTCAACTGACTGTATACCAAAGTACATTTTTCCAACCACACATATTAAATTCAAAACAAATTTAATGACCAAAACCTACAATCATCACATCCTAAAGTAAAAAAGTCAGAAAGATGAAATGCTTGTAAGAAGCAATAACAAACTACATGACACCTGGGGTTAGAAGTGCTCACCTTCCCATGAGTACCTCTAAAATAAACCCACAGTAGTTATTTCCTTTTGCAGCAGTGAACTGAGGAGAGTTTGACAACAAGGCCAGAGTTCAGAAACCTTGTTAGAACTGAGTCTTATACTTTGAGAAATCAAAGTTTAAAAATGTTTAGTAGCCGCAAAACATTGACAACCTCTACTCAGCATGAAAATAGATATCATGCTGATTTATTTCCAAATTTAGTGGGCTTTATTTTTATTCTCTTTTAAATTCTTTCCCAAAATAATTTTTGCTTTCTAACAGTCTTTAATGTGCCTCTATCCAGCTGGAGAAAATTGTGCATATTTCCTTCTAGTCACAACCACTTTCACAATATTTTGATTATCCTTTCTCCCCCCACATATTTGATGTTTCTAATCTAGAGAGTTAAACCAGGAATAAAACTAATTAGTTGGTGGAATCAACTGACATGTAACTTAAAGGAATTTATGATTTTATTTTAAGGGTACCTTCTGTATCTTCTGAACCATAATTGGGCCACTGGAGAGGTTAATTAAAACTTTGTGGATTAATTAAGCAAATTCCATCCACTTTTCCCTAATTTAGTAATTCTTAATTAGTTTCATGCTATTAGTTGCATTCATGTGTCTATAATTTCTAGGTTTTTTAAAAAAAGTATTCAAAACTTTGTGTTGATATTAGAAAAATGTTCTTTTCCTCTGAAGACTAAAAAGATAAAGATATAAAAAGCTTAGTTTAGTTTCAATTTCACCATTGTAAGTGATATTGAACTTTATTTTTCTTCTCTGCTTTTGGTTTTCTAGGGTTTTTTTAATGTTAGAACCAAAGAATCAGGTAGAGTCATAGAATCATTCAGATTGGAAACGGCCTTTAAGATCATCAAGTTCACTTGTAACATAGTGTCTTCTTTCACTTGACATTAAAGTGTCACTGAGTGTTAAGATCCAATTCTTGAGAGATGTCTGCCTGAATTCAAATGCAAATGAGATCGTATGCTGAAGTGAAAAGTACAGATTTTATTTAATGGTAAATGTGACATAGAGACATGGAAAGAAATAGAAAAGGGAAGGAAGAGGGGAGGGAGAGAGAGAAAGAGAAAACAAGCAAAACATAGTCACACCCTGCAAATCCCACAGTGTCGGGCTGGTCCTTCCTCACCCTGGTCTTGGTGATGGGGGCCCTGAAGTCATTCTTCTGGAGGCACTATCTTTATATAATCCATCTTCCAGGTATCCACAGGTGGTCACAGATGTTCCCACAACTTGGGAACATCTAGTGTTTAGAATATTTCCTGTGGACTAGGGAAGTTTTGGTTGTAGGAGAAAACATTATAAATCCTTTTCCCAGAAGCACTCTACTTCCTGAATAATTTTCAAGCTTACAAAGAACATCAAAACTACTTTAATAAGAGGGAGTGTGTTGCTGTACTACGCAAGTGAGTGAAACAGATAAATGATTCTGACTAACCTATTCGAAACGCGCTTCAGGGAATTGCAGAAAATAGCTTCTCTGTTCTGTTACTGGGATGAGAGATAAGCATATACAGAGATATTTTCACTTAATAATGAAGCTCCATCTTAAAACTTTTTGAAATATGACAACTGTGCTAACATTGAATGCAATACTATCAGTGCAACGTATAAATGCATTAATGTCCGTGTCCTACTCTCTCTACTAGAAATACAATAATACTAAGAACTGCATTTATATTTTTATATCATGTTAGCAGTTCAATAACACCTCTACCAATCATTAATAACCAGGTCTTCTTCCTTGCCATTTTCCAGTCCTGTTCATATTATAGTTAATCTTCTGCAATGGCTAGATTCAAGGAAAGACTGAGACATCTGAATATACCATTCAGTGAGTCAACTCCTACATAAAAGGTTAGACTCCTTAGTTAACACTAGGGAGTGATAAAAAAAGATCAAAATTAGATCCAAAGTTAAAATCTGACTGTCCTCGTGCAGGAATATTGGGGAATACTGTTATCCGTCTGTAAATCTCTGACTTGGAATCTCTTCCTAGGGATGATGCTTGTGTTTTTTCTAAAGAGCTTAGTAGCACTCAGTCAGGTGGAGCACAGGTTTGTGAGAAGACAGTGTTCACTACTCCCAGATCCAAGAAAGGAAGGGCCTGGGTACATTGTTCTGCTCCTGCTGAGCAATCTCTGACATCCATTGCTCCTCTCCCAGGAGAATATCATTGCCACCATGACCATAACAGGGCTTAACCTGGTATCTAACATTTCTGTGCATCTGTGCAGCAACATGTTCACAAATCTCTGAGTTGGAGAGGTAAACCAGGTACTTAAGGAAAATAAGAAAGTAACACCATACAAAGTGGTATTCCCCAAGCAAATTTGTTCAGGTCCTGCTCCCTATATGGTTTCTATTCTTTATATTTAAATAAATAAATAAGCCAATTTACTGTTCATGTAAATTGTTCTTGTTGATGAATCATAGCATGTATAAGGTGGAAGTGTTTCAGTAAGGGAATTACTGCGTGTTTACTTATTGGTATTTCTTTCAGAAAGTGGGCACAAAGATGCTCAGCACAACCAAAATGAAGGCACCCTACAGAATGGTGCCACAGTCAAAGCAGCATTTGTTTTCAATTCCCTTCCCCAACACTATTTTGTAATTCTACTCCTTTAAGATCAAACTCCCCTCACCACAGATGGCAGGGTGATGGAGGGAAGAGGAAGGCACATGAGGATTGAAATGAAGATCACTCCGTCTTAGAGCCACTCTTACCTTGCCGGTGGAGCAGAGAGAGAGGGACCCACACTTTGCCAGAGCCATTCCTGGGAGCCGAGCCAAGCCAAACCAGAGCAGAGCCATGAGGACCTGACAAGGCCACAGCAGCTGGAGAGAAAATGAAAGTGAAATTAATTCTCCCTGCTGCAGTGGTGGTGGCTTCACAGTCCTTGCCACTGCTCACCTCCTGGAGTCAAGCCAAACAGAGCTAAACTCAGCCAAGTGGTGTGGGGAATGCAGATGCAGCCCCCTGCACCAGAACCACCGTGAGTCAAAGCAAAAGATGCAGAGCAAGTCGAGCGTATCCACTCTTCTCTGGCAGCAGACTGCGACTTTGTAGCCAAGCCAGGGCAGGGGCCATGGGCGGCCACTTGGGTGGGAGCAGGGAACCCCCTGCATGGTCACTGCTGCAGCACCAGGATCCAGGCCAGCGTCTTGGCAGCTAACTTCCTCTTTGGATAACATAGCCTTCCAGGTTTTTGCTTTGCTCCTGTTTCCCTGTGGTTCTTTTATCTAGCCAGAGAGAAACTAGAGTCAATCACTGTCTGTCGTTGGTTTTGTGGGAAATGGTCACACCAATAAAATTTAGAAGGGACAAAGTCTTCAAAGCAAAACTAAACGTCTATATAACAAATTCAGCTGAATTGGGTATGTCCCTCTGGCCTAGGAAACAGACACAGGCCCATAAGACACAGAGATTTTTATACCCTCTCCCGGCTGGGGGTCCCTGCTCCTGTTCCTATTAGCCAGTACTAGGAAGCGCACAGCCTGGCCCAACCCTCCTACCTGCCCAAGGACCCCCACCCCCTTCCAAAAGCATGAAAATCAGATTGAAACTGCCTTCTTAATTTCCAGCCATTAAAACTTAATTACCCCCTCCTATGCAATTCCTTTGGCTTCAGCAAAAATAATTCTATTTCTATCAGTTTGAATTGTTCTGTTTGTATTGTTGTTGTTGTTGCTATTATACTTCTTGCTAGTAAACTGTTATTTTTTCACTTATATCTTCTCGCACTTTGTTTCTCTGTATTCATGGAGACCCTGCCCCCAGTATTAGTCTTAAACTAAACAAATGGAAAATTATGTCATTGGAGCACTTTGGCATCTAGTTACGATGATTGTGCCCATTTGCAGGGTTAGAATTACATTTTTGGACATTACCTTTCACTTGACTTGGCCAATGCATGCTTAAACTCGTTTGTAAGCATCAGGTCCTTGGAAATTTATTTTTTCTATTACCTTCTCCTAGCGTTACTCTTTTTATTTTATGCTTTTTGTTTCTAGTTAGAATTTGATTTCTTTACAATGAGCCAAAGACTTTTTAAATCAGGAAACTTAATTACATTTTTAATTTTAGTACAATTGTGAAAATATTGATCAAGATTGATCCAGAGACCAATCCTTAAAGCAGTTCACTGGCAACTTCTCTCAAGCCTGAGGTTTCACCTTTCATCACAGCATGTGCTCCATTTTCTTCTCCACTGTATATTATACTCAGTTCCTATTCTAATGTGACTAACATTTTCCAATGAAGACACAGATCAAATATTTTGTGGCAAAGAGATGAATTAGATTGACTACCTCTCTTTATCTAAGAAACTATTTGTTTTAATTAAAGAAGGATATCCTATTATTCAGACATGAGTTGTCTTTGATGAACTATGCTCATCTTTACTATACTTTCTTTTCACATCCATGTCTTCAATTTACTTTCCCTAGTAAGTGTTCTTAAAAAAAGCACTCTTTTTGAAAATGCACAACTGAGTCACTCGAGCTTCCTTCTCCAGCAGATGCAGTATTATTATTCTTCATTAAAAAAAGTAATTCCCAAGCTCACAAATTTGTTAAAAATTCTAACTAATCTACAATTTGTTTTGCTATGTGAGCCAGATCCTCAGTTCTTCTTGTGTCAGAGCTTTGCCTTTCAGATGTGCTACTCTTTTTTTTCTGTTCTCTGTTCTAATTAGCTCTGCTTTCACTCCCACACTCAAAGTCAGCAACTGTACTGAAAACAGAAGTAGTAATTTTATCCTATGTCTCTAACTTCCCTCTATCTTTAACCTCTGGGTTGTCATCTGTGTACTTTACTTCATCTTCATGTTTTACATATTCAATAGGATTAGTTGACTAAGACAACTTTACTTACTAATTTAATTTCTTTTTGAAAATAGAAAGCCAACCTTTCCCAATATTTTAATTATTATTTTATCTTTGAACTCTTAAAAAAGAAAAGCTAAAAATGGATTGTTACTTAGTTTCATTTCTCATCCATATGGATTTCTTTATTTTTTTAAAATAATGTTTTTGCTAGAAAAACTGTGAGCTTTTCTTCATGTAAGATAATTTTCAATATTCTGATTTTAACTTGTATATGAATGTGATTTCTCCATATGTCAAAATCAGTGGGTAGTTTGTTTTTCACTAAATTTGTCAAAGTTTAAATTTCAAGGATATAATTCACTTTTAGAGATGTTTCTTGAACTTCAAAGCAATGAGGTTTCTCAAGAAGTCCTGACCTATTAAAAGTCTGTAGCACAATTGGTTTTGCGTTCCCCTAACAGGTTTAGAAGACAGGAAGATTACCTGGACAAACACAAGGTGTTCTTTTCGTTAGGTCTAATCCTGTAGGTTTTAGTATTTGATGAAATAAATTTTCCAATAATGCCAACAAATTTTTATATGTGTATAGGATTAATCTGGTATCATTACTTGTCCTCTTAATGAGAGCTATTATTTTGGTACTAGATCAGTAACTAAAGCATTAAAAGTTCAGTCTTTCATAGATTAAACTCTCTGGAGCTGTGCAACAATATCTTGCTCTGCACAGCATCAGTCAAGGGGAATATGCTGGTGACAATGCTTTTGTTTTCCATTTCACAGCTACTACATGGTATCATTTGACTCTGAGTTGAGTCACAAGTCTACAAGCTAAAGATTGCTCTGGACCAGTCATAACTGATGCTCCAAGTCCATCTATACTGTATAAGACAAAATTCCAATAAGTACAAATTATAGGTCAAAATTGCTGTTTCAACATAAGCAGTTTCAGTACAGTTTTAAGAAATAATTTTATTTCATTTCTGAATTCCTAAGTACTACTACTTCAAACAGACAAAAACCTTGTACCAGAAAAAAAAAAAAATCAAATCTTTAGACTTGTCATTATATCTTTGTCATTATTTATCAGCTCTTTTTTTATAATACATGTTTGCGGTGAACAGGCATGCTTGTTCCCCGAGGGGGACAGTAGTCTTTGGTTCTTTTAATGCTGCAAAATGAAAAGTGGAAAGATGCACAAATATGTTAGATAACTGACACAAATAAATATAATGCATGATTCAGGATAGAAATTAGAAGAGAGATCCTAATAACCAAAAAAAGTAAGACTTAGGAAAAAATATTTCAACAGAAGCAGCAAGGAGAACAAAATTGTAAGGCTTGTAAGACAGAGATTATAAGCAGCTCAGCAACTGTTATCTTTCTTGCGGTGTTTCTGATCCAGAAACATAAGATGCCCCTACCAGACTGACCTTAACATTCCCGGATCTTCATCCTGGCACCCCGGAGTTTGTTAGCCCTCCTACAGTAGCAGGTGCCTTTCCTGTCTTGGGGGAGAGGGAGAGAGGGCCCAGCCCAGCCCCACCAGAACCTAAGAACTCTTACTAAAATTGTTCATTTGCATACTGTTCTACAAGGAACTTGCTGTAGTAGCAGAGCTCAAAGGAGTTTTACTTACAATGTGTAACAAGTGGGAACTGCAAGGCTTGTACCTGCTTCTTAGGAGGTATTTAAAGTAACATTATGCATCTCTTTTCCTTAGGGTTTGAGGCAGGATTGCTTTTTACCCTTTAATATATATTAAAAGATAAGATATGCTTTGCTGCACCTGTGTTAGCAGCCCTCAGAAGGGATTGTACTGCTTTCTCTAAGCTTACAGAGACAAGCATTGTTGCAACTTGTATTCAGCATTAAAAGGGCACATAGGAGAAAGTTTCAAGGCTTTTGACAAAGGCATTACCTTTACTTTTGCAAAGATCCTTCTTGTATATGAAATATTGTTCTCTTAAACATCTCTTGTGTTACATATGTGCACACACAGTTATGGTCAAAGTCTCAATGTTGAGATTCCTATTGCCTAAAAGCTATCAGAGCCATCACCAAGAGCAGGGCAGAACTGGGCAGAGAATAAGAGCAGCAGAACTCCTGAGCGACTGGTATTCAGCACAAAAAGGAACTGTTATAAGAGGACACTGTTTACTCAAAAGCAAAAAGCATGCACAATGAAATGGTGAAACTCCAAAGCCATATTTCAGGGATTGCCCACTGCTTATTATACTTCTTTCAAAACAAGTTATTAAGGCAAATATTCAAAATCCTGTCTTAGGAGAGGGTTTGCCACATGCTTCTACTTTTAGTCATCTTTTTGGTGTGCTGGGATTTTTTGGAGGGGCTGTTGCATGGAAGAGACATGGGGAAAAAATTAGCTGGACATTAAAAAGGGTGAGTTTTTTCATGTTTAATCCATTCACTGATTTTTTCTAAGGACCCAATATTCACACTGGAAGCATTGAATGTCTGTCTGTTTACCGTCCCCTGCTCAAAGGGCCATTTTTAATGTAGGTCTTTTATTTCAAATGGAGTAATAGCAAATAGGTAAACAAATTTGCATACAATCTAATACAGTTCTCATTCTTATCTTAACTATAAAGTGATTTAATTGTGAAAAAAATCTTAAAAACATTGATTTCAGCTCTACTAGTGTGCTACCTAAGGAAGTTATGTAAATCAGCTGTAACTTTGAAGAGAAAAAAAAATAAGGGTTGAGGTGGTAAACTGGGCTCCAAAACATGGTTTTGAAGTCACCATAAAAAGTGAATTAGCACGTATACCAATAGACTTTAAAAATATATGCTTCATGATTACAGTATCCTATTTTAATTGATTTGGTATTGGATACTTGAAAGGTCTTTGCAGTTCTTTCAAGAAATGCACCAGCAGAAGTATATGAAACTTCAGTGAGAATTAAAAATCAGTGTAAAAGAAAGAAAGAGGTGAGTGGCCAATTACCAGAAACTCAACACAGCCTCTCAGCACAAGATTTCTTCAATATGTATGATTCTGACAGGACTTTTCCTGGTTTTAAAATATTTTAGTATATTATTTGACTTTTGATATGTGGACTATCTATCTTACAAGGTAAATATCTGAAAGGAGGGTGCCAGGGGGATGGAGCCAGGCTCTTTTCAGTGGTGCCCAGCAACAGGACAAGAGGCAAGGGGCAGAAACCAATGCACAGGAAGTTCCACCTGAAGACAAGGAGGAACTTCTTGACTGAGTGGGGTGACAGCACACTGGAACAGATTTCCCAGAGAGGCTATGGATCTCTCTCACCGGATGCTATTCTGTGCAACGTGCTCTAGGACAATGTGCTCTAGGATGACTCTGCTTGAGTAGGGAGGTTGGGCCACATGAGGGCCATTGTGTTCCATTTCAACATTACCCTTTTTCTGATTCTCTGATATTCAGTATGTCTTCCACTGTGGGGATACAGGCTTTGTTGAAATTATTAGACAATACTGCAAAGATCAAATCTACACAGGATAGAAATTTATTTTTAGTCTCATGTAAGTATAAATGAAGGAGATGTTTCTTGGACTTGCCTTTGTGTACATTTCCATATTCGTTAATCAAGCAAGAATCCCATGGCTAGTAACACAGCTTTTACTGAGAAATTACCTCTTCATAAATAGGTCAATTTACAGAATTGTGTGTTCATTTTCTTCAAAAATCAGACATTTCCCCATATTTCAATTCCTGATTTTTTTTTCTTGTCTTCAGATGTAAGTCAGGACAACTCACATTGTATTTTTTTAAGTAAATAGTGGTTTCATCCTAAACACATTGTTCTATATGACTCATATATCTCTGCATGCAGTCCTAATCATGCAAATGTTTCATCTGTTGTAACATCAACTATAGTGAACAGCACAAACTATCATTTGTGCATAAACCATTTGAATATAGAAAACAAACACTGGTAGTTCTTTATTTTCTGTACTGACTCAGGGGCAAAGTAATTTTTATTTGTTTCTAAAGAACATTTCTGTCAATATCAGTGTACACCTAGGTGTGCTAACCCATGTTTCTGTATGATGATAAGATCTTGAATTAACTATTACTCCTAGGAACTAACCCTCCTACCTCTTCATATTTTGATGGCACTGTGGGTTTTTTAAATATTCTGTGAGTATATTTTCTAGAAATGTCAAAATTTGGAGATGCTGCATCCCACATTTAGGATATGAAATCCAGCATATTGGGACCTTTACAGCATTCATTATAATTAAATGGAAAACTTCTAAGTCTCCACTACTTTTCAATAATATTCTTGTTATCTTATTCTATTAGTAGTTCTACTAATTCACTCAAATTACATCACATTTTCAAAAAAGGAGTCCAACAGGTAGAATTAAGATAATAGAAAAATCAGATATGGTTTTGAAAATTAATCCCTTTTCACAGAATCACAGGATGGCTGAAGCTGGAAGGGACCTCTTGAGCTCATATTGACCAACATCCCTGCTCAGATAAGGCCACAAGGAGTAGGTTGATGAGGGCCACATCCAGAGACCTCCCTGGCTGCAGATTCCACAGAATCTCTTGGCAGTCTGTGTCTGTGTTCAGTCAGTTCACATTAACATTTTTTTATAGTCAGGCAGAACCTGTGTTTCAATTTGTGCCCATTGCATCTGACTCTGTCACAGGGAACTGCTGAAAAGAGCCTGGCTTTGCACCTTCTCTTCAGGAATGTGTACACATTAAAGGCATCCCACCAAGCCCTCTCTCTTCTCCGAGCTGAACAGCTTCAGAACTCTCAGTCTTCCCTCATATGAGAAATGTTCCAGGACTCCATATTTGTAGGAATAATGCTCAAGAAGGCAGAGTTCTTTTCAGTGAGAGGCAGCCACATAAAAACAATGCAGTCATATTTGGGGAAGGTAAAAGAAAAAAATTATTGGTCTGCTAAAGATACGGTTTCAGAAAAATCAAAGGTGTTTTTTATTTTGAATTATATCTCTCTAGTGTTTTTGATTGAAAAGAAGGGACAAAATAGAAGGAACAGGAAAGTTTAAAAGCTGTTGTTTGCTGATATTTCCTAAGCAAAATAACAGTTTTAGAAATCTCTAAATCTCTTTGCCTGATGATTTTCCAAATGTAAGGCTCAAATTAAAAATGCTTCTTCAAAATGAGAAGCTACAAGTCACTTAAGGTGAAAGGAAAGAAAAAAAACTAACAGGATAAACAAAATGGTTAAATGAAACATTAAGATAAAGAGCAATGAGGAAGGAAAAGAACAGCAGCTGCTATACAAGACCCTTTTTTATAACATTAGGGTTTACTTTCACTATTTAGTTGACTCTGCACTGATTTTTCCCTTCATATCTTTTTATTTTTCTGCAAAAAACGTTTATAACATATGTTCCTTATCCATACCTAGAGATCCTGTGTAACTGCTTAACCATAATAAATTAAAGTGAACCCTCAGTATTGTAGATAATTGTGTTTATGTCTATACTAATAATTATCCCACTATAAAAACTAACAAAATAGGTGCATACACCATCCATACATGCATTCACCACCCCATAGCAATATTAGAGCTCTGAGGGATAGTAAAGCTAATCTTTCACCTGTGGGACTGAGTTACAAACTCAGAATTATATTCCCCTGTTTACAAGTAAACACATTAAATCTGTATGTGCTATTAGAACTTAAAAATTTCCTTACTGAACAACATATGTAATCTGAGAAGTGTCAAACATAAAATATTTTATACTACATTATAAAACTACAAAACTAAGCTTGTGTGATTTAACACAGTTTCCACATCTTTTTTGACATCTCCATATATATTTAATTGTTATTTTTGACAAAAAAACAAAACAAAACAAAACAAACAAAAAAAACAAAAAAAAACCAAACCAAACCAAAACAAAACAAAACAAAACAAAACAAAAAACAAAAA